>JAHNEJ010002233.1:0-221808 GCA_022559845.1 Amorphophallus konjac
CCCCGCGTAGCTCTCTCTCTGCCACCGCAGGAAGTCGGCACTGTCCTGCACCAGTATACCCCCTTTCTGTCCAGGGAGACGTACGGGCCACTCCTCGAGCCTCGCCTTGCCGCGACTCTCCCTCCTGACGCGGCTCGGCTCGTCCGCACTCGCCCACTCATCGGCCAGACCCAGGGTCCTTGCCATGTCTTGCACCAAGAAAGGGGTCCCACATCAGTCAAAAGGAACGCGTCCCCTGTCTAGGACGCGTCCATCATTTGAGTGCAACACTCGCCGAACCCTTTCCCCCTCGCGCGGCTCGCTTCAAAACCCAAAATGAATTAAAATAGGAAGAGATCGAAGCACCTACCGAACCGTGTTCACCTCCTCCCACGCCATCGGGTCCCTCAGGTCCCTCGGGGGCCCGGAGCGGCCCTTCCTCCTCCATGGACGCCGTTCCGTGCTCGGGCGCGTCCCTCCTTGGGTGAGGGGTCCCGCGTCCCTCTCCACCTCCACCGTGGTCAGGCCCACCGAACTCCATCGATCAAAAGAGGAGGAAGACGAGAAAAGGGGCAAGCGAGTTTCGGCAGAAGGCGGGCTCGTTTGCGGGTAAGGCACGGGAGAAGAAAGGCCACCCGACGCTTTAAATTTGAATTCAAGGATTAAGACGCGTCCTCGCGCCTGGACGCGCCCAAAAGGGGGAGAAAGGAAACAAAATCCCCCCGTGCAAAGCGTAGTTCCCCGCTGTTCAGGGCAAGGTCTCGCGGAGCGTGCCTCAAAGGACAACTCAGTGCAAAGAAGAAAGTGTGGGAGAGAGAAAGGTACATACAACACAAAAAAGCCATTTCCATTTCATATAATAGCCGAAAGTACATCATACAGTGAGAAGGGTGACGTGTACAAGCAACTCTCTAACTCTCACCACCACCCTCCTGGTCATCTCTCTCCTCCCTCCTCTGCCGGGGATCCCTAGGGGGCCTCTGCGAACCCTGAGAAGCCGTGCTCACCTCGCCCTACGGTGGCACTCCAGCCTCGAAGGCGCGACGACGCTCCTCGGCCGAAGAGACCAGATAGCTACCCATGGAAAAAGAACCAGACTGACGAAGTCGCGCCCCGCGTTCCTTCGCCCTCTGGTACTGCTCCTCGCTCTCCCGAAGCCTCCCCTCCGCCGTGCCGAGACTCAATCGGAGCTCCAACAGCTGGGCCTCTAGAGCCCTCCTCTCGGTCTGATCCCGCTGTCGCTCCTCCCTCTCTCTCTCCCTATCCCTCTCTCTCTCCACGTTCTCCCTATCCCTCTCCCTCTCCTCTCTCTCCCTCATTGCCTCTCTCCTCGACAGCTCGAGGGCGATCCGCAGATCCAGCATGTCACGAGGGAGCTCCTCAACCTCCCGTCGACGCTCCTCCTCCAGCTCCGCAATCCGGGCGTCACGCTCTGCCACCCAGGCATCGCGCTCTGCCACCCAGGCATCGCGCTCCTACTCAGCACGAACAGCACGGGCCAGGGCCTCCCGAATCTCGGCCACCTGTCAAAGCACGCATGCACCGTAAGAGAACAGTGATAGAAGGAAAGCAGCTAGAAGAGGGTCAGGGCCAAGTAAGCACTCACTCGAGCCTCGCGGTCACGCTCGGCCTCCTCAGCCCGAGCCACCGCATACGCCAGCTGCTCCTGGAGGGCAGAAACCTCCGGAGGAGGGCCCCGCGAACTGGAACCCGCTCCGCCAGCCATCCCGGCTGTCGCTATCTGGTGGGCCCGCTGAAACACGGGGCAAACGTCAGTCAAAGGCTAAGCATCAAAAATCCAGGTCACAAAAAATGCATTGCATAGACTCACCAGGATCTCCAACTCCTGTCAGATGGCCACCAACTGCCGCCTAGCGTCCGCCAGCTGGGCCCGCAGGTCGACAATCATGGTATCACGAGCATCCTGCATTGCACATAAGTCAGTACCACGTGCATATACATATAGAAGGGTGAAGCATTTTCATTTCACACTTACCCCTGCCATACCGCCGAAGGAGAGGCGGTCCCCGTACGTAGCTCGATATCGTCTCATGTAATCTGTGCTGTCCTGTACATGGGACACCACTGGGACCCCGCCCTGCTGCCAGTCCTGGTACTGTGCTGGGAAACGCGTACGCCAGTCCACAATCTTCGCCTTCCCCTTGGTCTTCCGCCCAATGCGGGCCGGCGCATCTACATCAACCCACTCCTGGGCCAGCCCCAACGTCCTCATGACCAGTCTAAGCCGCAGCGGCTCAATCTCGTTCAGACAATGGACCCACACGTCCCGCCTGAAGCGAGGAAGACCCGCTACAACCCAGGGCTGGCCAGCATCGCCCATGCCCAGGTAGGGCCTCCACACCACCTGCATCACCATACATACATTATGTTAGTTACCATTCAGTCACACGCATAAACATAAAAAAATCATACGCATCATACCATGGCCTCGGGATACTCGCTCAACTCCCGACGAAGTGACGCCAGCTGGTAGCCGTGGGGTGCTGCAACCACGACCGGCCTCCACTGCCGCGCCAGAGGCACGGCCCTCCTGTTCCCATGCCTAGCCCTCCCCATCGGGAAATAGTAATAGCTCCACACCTGCATCCATCATACATCATTAGTACAATAATTACATATTTAACTGTGGGAATGCATAAATAAAATGTTTACCTAGAGGAAAGGTGCGAAGCCACTGACTGTCGTCTCCTTCTCCGAAGTCTGGGAGAGATCAGAAATCAAATGGGCAAGCAGAGCCGCTCCCCACGCGTAGTGTCCCACTGTGTCCAGATCCGCCAAGATCCCGAGGAAACGGCAGTGGATGCCATCCCCCTTTGTCCCCAGCAGAAGGCGGCCCAGGAAGAAGAAAACAAACCTCCGAAGGCCTAGATCCACCAGCTCCCTCTCGCTCGGATCCTGGGTGAAAGCTGCACGAGCATCCCCCTCCAGTCGAGCCAAGAACTCCGCTCCAGTCTCGCTAACCCGCTGGCGCGGGTCGACGAATCCGAGCGCCTCCATGAACTCCACTCGGCCGACTACCCTGCTGTCTCTATCAGTCACGCTCGTCTCTAACCACAGCAGGTCCAGGGCACTCTCTCGGTAGTCGGGGTAGGTGACCCCGCTGACTGCCTCTCCGTCAACCCGTAGCCTGGTAATCCGAGCCACGTCCTCTAGTGTCGGCACCATGTGCCCCCAGGGCATCAAAAACGCCCGGCTCGGTGCGTGCCACCGCTCCCTCAATGCCTGGATAAGAGGAAGGTCGAGCCGGAAGGGCTCGATCCTAAGGAAAGCTCCAAAGCCCATGGCGTCCACACGCGCCCTCTGGAAATCCGGCAGCCCACGGTATGCTGCCATCACCAGGGACCAGCTAATCCGACCCTTCATCACGCCCTGCAAACCACAAAACCAACAAAGAACACATCAGCATCATGAACAGTAATAAACAATAACACTGTATATATACTACTTATTCTTTTTATTTTATTTTTACTTTTTTAAAATATTTATATTTTCTTGTGGAGGCGTCCAACTCCCTGGACGCCTCCTTCCAATTTACTTTTTTCCTTTTTTAGAAAAAAACCCAAAACAAAATTTATTAATAATATGTATATTATTATGGAGGCGTCCAGGGCCTAGGACGCCTCCTTATTTTTTAATTTTATTTTATTATTTACGTAAATAAATAAATAAACAAAAAGAAAAAGAAAAAGTGGAGGCGTCCAGGCCCATGGACGCCTCCTTCTCTCACTACCCGGCCTTCTCTCACAGCCTCTCGCACGCCCGTTTTAGCCTATTGAACCACAGAGTGAGAAGTCCGAAGTACTTACCGGGTCGTGATCGTCCTCTCCCGCGTCACCAGCATCCGCAGCGGCCTCCGCGGCCAGAAGCGGCACCTCCATCTCCTCCTCCGCAGCAATCTCCTCTGCTACGGCCTCCTCAGCATCGTCTCTCAATCTCCTCGGACGACGAGCCAGTCGTTTACGCTTGTCTCCACCTCGGTTCGGGCCTCCTAACTCCATTGGGGGGAAGAATGGGTCTGTCTGGTTTGACCGGATCGTTTGAATGAACAGTAAGTGAGTAAGGGGGGGGGGAGCCCCCCCCCCTATATATAGATTGAGCTTTACTTGGGGCGTCCAGGCGCCTGGACGCCCCCACTTTTTTATTTTTTAAAAAAAATTCAAAAAAACTTAGGGGCGTCCAGGAGCCTGGACGCCCCCAAAACAAAAAATAAAAAAATAAAAAAAATAAAAAATTAGGGGCGTCCATGACCCTAGACGCCCCCAAAAAACATTTATTGAAAAAAAATATATAAAAAAACAGGGGCGTCCAGGCCTCTGGACGCCCCCATAATAAAAAATAATAAAAAATACAATAAAAAGAAAAAAGGGGTTAGAGTATGTATATAATCCAAACAAAAGAAAAAAAGGAAAGAAAAAGAAAAACCACAAAAAGATAATAATTAAGGGGACGGGGGTCCGAAACATCCAAATGCCAGATTTTATTCTATCAGAAAGCAGAATGAGCTACATCAGGGGTTTAGGCGCCTTAGGCCTTAACTTCCCCAGTTCGGTTACATAAGCCCTACACGGCTCGCATTCTTCCACCACGTGCGCTAACGCCTTTCCCGCAACACTTGTCTTCCAGGGAGCTTTAATGGCCTTCGCTTCCTTCGCGTCCGCTTCAATGCCCAACTCCCTTTTCATCAAAGGGACAATGCCAGTCGGTGGCGGGAACGAATGGCATGGGATGCCAATCTGGAGGCAGCACCGATGCGCATTATAAAGGACGAACTCGGTCGCGCCGATCAGTTGAAGATCAACTTCGAGAGAAGACCTCATGAGGAGATCTAGCGAAAGCAAACATGCCGGTGCGCAAGTAAAGAAACCTTGTGTCACGGTGCGAAAGTGAGACCGCCAGTCTTCACGTTTCTTCAGCCACGGAACGCGGTTCACTACGGTACCACCGAAGCCTAACACGTCGGCTATGTGATGAAGAGGGCTTTGTTGGAAGAGCTTCGAAGCGGTTGGCATTCCCTCACGGTGGTCGAATTTGAAATGCAAATCCAGCCAGCAATTCAAGACAAGTGCACAACCAAATGGAGGCTTACCTATGCTCAAGGCAGTAAGACCGCTGTAAAGATAGGCGAGGACGGCGGGTCCCACCCTCTTTCCACGCCAGATCCCGCAGATAGCACCCAGTTGGTCTTCCTCCACCATGTTGTCGGTATAAGGGAACAAGAGAGCACCCGCCAGACAAATGGTGAACCCCTTCATGATTCCCTCCAAATAGTCATCGTCTGGTGACCCTCTCAGGGCGTCCATGACCCACTCCGCAAGCTTTTGGAGATCGATCCCCTTTTGAGTACGGACCTTTCTGGCTGCGTCGGGCGGCATGAAGCTTCCAAGGACGCTTTCAGAAGTCCCCCGTGTCGGCATCCGCATAGCCTTCACCTTCCCGTCACTCTTGAATTTCTTCAATCCGAGCAGAAGTTCCACCTCCTCGAGGAGGATGGTCACCTCGAAGGTTGGGAAGATAAAAGTGTGGGTCTGGGGATGCCAGATCTCCACTAGTGCGCCCATAGCCGCCCAGTCCATACGAATCTTCTCGTAATGCTTGGCGTGAATAAGGAGCCCCTGCAAATGCCACTTCGAGAGTATGGCCCTCATGCCAATGGAGATATTGGAAGTTAGCTTTGAAAGCCATGACAGTTTGGAAAACTTCCTCGGGCCTGGGAAGAGTGGATATGGCTGGAAGAGGAAAGAAATAAGAAATGAAGGAAGTAAGAAGAAGGTTCACGTGGAGAAAATTTGAAAAGAGTCACCTTACCATATGCGACATGATCGTCCCACTCAGATGACCCTCGAGGTCGGAGAGTCGCCTGATCTCGCTACTAGGCTTGCTCCTCTTCATAACGCGGGAAGACTCTCCTTCCATCCTGAAATCTCTAGATTCTCCTCTCCTTCCTCTCCTGAGCTTCCAAAACCCACCTTGGTGCATTCGAATGAACTAGCCTAAGGGGAGTTCTTATAGGAAGGGAAGATCGCTACAGGACAGAACATGTCACATCAGCGGTCGCTATCAGGATTTTGTCTGGATCTCCTTTGAACTGTGGTGCGATTCTGCTATGATTCTGCTACTTTATGATGTTGCTAACCTTTGCTGGCCTGTGCAGGTTTTACTAACGGACGTCTTTGTCCTATCTCCTGTCCCATCTTTCATTGGTTGGTCCTACCTTGTCATGCATCGTAGTATATGATACTTATGCTACTAGAACATGTCAAGGACCTTGCGGCTCGAACGAATCTGGGATCTGAGTTCCCCTTCAACAAAAATGGTGATGATCCCAGAGGAATTTGGGTTGTACGGATAGGCCGTCAATTTATGATAGAATGGGGACGACGGTTCCATTCGGTGAGTTGGTACGCGGATAAATGGGCCCCACCCCAGTATCAGCTCACCGGGTCGGTATCCTAACCCGTTCTTCACAAGTTGACAATATTACCCTTGGCTATTTTCTATTTTAGTTTGTTTAAATTTTTCTTTGAACCCAGCATGCATTCATATAGGACTTTGATTTATTGCGGAAGATCATTCAAGTGATTCGATTGTGAAAGCTGTTGTGCTCCAATCCCCACAAATATGAGATATTCCACTCCAAATGAAATACTGAGTTTCCTTGAGACAGCCCTACGCTACTCTTCCAAAGGAGACCCTTGTTTGGACAGACCCTCAGATATTCCTTTATCTTTTTTGACCCACCTTGGCCGCAGCACTTCCACATTGGCTGGTAACCGCTCTCCAAAGGTGAAACCTCCGGTTTACGACCCAGGTACTTTCGCACCGAGAAGTTGGTCTCCTTTTGTTTCGTGCCTGAGCGCACATCTCACCCTCCCTTATTTGATCTCCGTCCAAGCAATCGTCAATATTTGAAAGACCTTCTTCAAGGTCGCCTCATTGAAACTCCAGGAAAGATTCCAAACAGTAACGTCAAAAGCGTGTCTCATCACACCTTGGCATCAACTTATCAGTCCGCTCCCACTTCACTCCACTCCACTTCGATACCATTCCACTACGTGTCGCTCCCTTGCAAAGCAGACGCCAAGGCGGGGCAGCTGTAGACACGCCATTCCTGACGTCTCCTGAGAAAGTCTCATATTACTATACAACGCCCCGCAACGGCTTACGCATTTTGAATCACTCGAGTGCTTCCTTTTCTCGGGTCTTCTTCTGCCTTTTTCGGCATCCGGAATCGTCTCGTCACGGCATTCGGACGGCATCAACACCAGTCAGACGCATCAAGAGGTTCCGGAACCAAGATGTTGACTACCGGGCGGCCGCCGATTGAGGACCCGGGTGGGTCTTAATGGGGGCGTCCAGGCCCCTGGACGCCCCCATCTTTTTAATTTATTTTATTATTTTCTCAGGGCCCAAAAATAAATAAAAATATATATATTTTAATGGAGGCGTCCAGGCCCCTGGACGCCTCCATAAAAACTAATAATAATAAATATTTATAAAATGCCACTTGGCATAAAAAAGACAAAAAATAATTAAAAATATATATATTAATGGAGGCGTCCAGACCCCTGGACGCCTCCATAAAAACAAATAAAAAAATTAAAATGCCAGCCCTGGTATAAAAGACAAAAGAAAAATAAAAAATAATATAATTTTGGAGGCGTCCAGGCCCCTGGACGCCTCCATCAACTCCCTCACGGGCGCCGGCCATCGAACGACGGTTTGTCGTGTGTGAAAAAATCCAAATTTTAGAAACGTCCAGTCAGCTGGACGTGCCCATTTCTGAATCACGAGGCGCCGCTCACAAAACCACGCGTTGTGCCAAACCGCGTGCGGCCGTCGTCGGTTTTCGGTGGACCTGTTTGAGGCGTCCGGAGCCCTAGACGCCTCCACAAAAGTATTCCAAAAAAATATATAAAAATAGAATAAAATATTATTTCGGCCCTGATGGAGGTGTCCAGGGTCCTGGACGCCTCCACCCTCCGGAGCTCTATAAATAGAGCCCCACCCCCTCAGTTCTGGGAGAGCTCAGAAGTGATCCGATAGGCTGCCGGAGCCCAGAGGCTACGGAGTCATTTTCTAACCCGTGGGTTCTTTTGTAGGTGGAGGTTCTGCCGGCTTCTCGGGTGCTCACGCTCGTGAGAGGAAGGTCGTCTTCATCCACCGCGCTTCCACGTCGTCCCCACGCTGCCGGAGCTCTGTCGGATTTCACCCTCGGCTCATCCAATAAGCCTTTTCTTCCCCTTTTTTCTTCGTAGTTCTTTTGCATTCATCATCTCGCATCCTCTATCCCCCTTCATAAGGGCGCCTCTTCTTTTATACTTCTTGCATCCATCATCTCATTTTCCTCCTACTCGAGTCCGAGAGGGGTTTAAAAGATAACACCAACCAGGTGTGTGTCTTGCCATCATTTCGTTATTTTTATCACAAGGATTTGAATACTACACCTCCATCTTTCTAATCAACTTGTCATTTGTTTGTCGTTGTTTTGCAAGGGTAGCCGAGGAAAGCCCTCTCCGTCGGCCGGCCGGAGGGAGAGGAAGAAGCAACCCGCCATCTCCCGCTCTTGAGGTAGGCGCGATCACTTTCTTATTTTGGGGTCTTTCGGCCCCTGGCGATCACATCTTATTTTCGAGGCCGCGGCGAGTCACTTCCCCAATGGCCGTTTAAATTTCCGTTCTTATATTCTCTTTATACTCTGTTATATTCTGCTCATATTCTCGAGGCCGCGGCGAGTCACTTCCCCAATGGCCGTTTAAATTCCCATTTTTATATGTTATATTCTTATCTATTCGTGTTCTCGAGGCCGCGGCGAGTCACTTCCCCAATGGCCGTTTAAATTCACGTTCTTATACGTTATATTCTTATCTATTTGTGTTCTCGAGGCCGCGGCGAGTCACTTCCCCAATGGCCGTTTAAATTCCCGCTCTTTGTATTCTCTCTATATTCTGTCATCTTATTATCTGCTCATATTCTCGAGGCCGCGGCGAGTCACTTCCCCAATGGCCGTTTCAATTCTTGTTATTTAATTTTTGCACCATTCCCGTCCCCCCGAGGCCGCGGCGAGTCACTTCCCGCTATGGCCGTTTAAACCCCATATTTTGCTATATCACACTTGTCCCGCTCGCCCCGCCAGAGCAATCTCCCGTGGTGGCCCCTTCTCTCTCTTCTCTTATTTCTGTGTTGCAGCAAACAAACACCAAAATAAAGAAAAGAGGAGCCCGCGCGCGCTCCGCGTCCTCTCTCGCTTCCCCGAACCGCGTGACGTCGCTCACAACAGACTGCAGCCTCCCTGAGTATCTAGCCAACCCGCGGGTTCCTGTTCAGGGCCTGGCATTTACAACTGATCGAACGGCCAGGATGTTTCAAAAGCAACACATCCCTCCCGATCAGTCTCAAAAATGCAAGGAAGCTTTCCAGAAGATGTGGTATCCTGCAAATCTGGATAAGGAAATGAGACGTGTCTCTCAACATCCAGGGTTGGGCTTCACCCTGGAGGAATATTATTACAGTGGGCGGTACGAGGTGGATACTATCTCCGCCTTCTATCCCACTGAAGATAGCTCTCTGGGGGCAACCTTTGATGAGTATCCGGCGGAAGCCGAATATCTTGAACTGGCTCAGTCCAGAAATCAAGAAGCAGAAACCTCGGCCCCTTGCCGATGCTGGGAGCAAGTTCATCCTGAAGAAGCGACCTTTCAAGCCGAATTTGATACGGCTAGCAGCAGCGAAGCCGAAGACATTCGAGAAGTAGGAGTCTCTCCCTCTACAGGGATCCTACTAATGACAACTTCAACACCCTTTCTGCCAATCGGGGAGGCCTTGGTCAACTCCAATCAAGGGGAGCCAGCTACCAGAGAAGAAAAAGCCACTTCTGCGGAAGATACAACTGTCCCAGAAGGCGAAACTTCCTCAACTTCTGCTACAAAATCAGCATGCTGTCTGGGCCTGGCAGTGAACGGTTACCAGCCTGTCATGGCTGTAATCTCATCTGCGAACACCAAGGCTGCTCTTTCATCCTTGGAAGCTGCAACGGCAATGGATCTGCTAATAGAACAATCACTCAGCCGCTAGCACAAGAGATCAAGAAACCTCAGGAAGCTCTGGTGGTGTCTGACGAGGAAGTCGAAGTACTCGACCCTCAAGATGGTATTCCAGACTTCGTTGACCTCCAACCGGCACCTCCGGAGATAGAAGACGGAGGCCAAGCCACGGTCGATGAACTGATAGAAGTCAACCTGGGAGATGAGAAGGACCCTAGGCCTACCTTCCTCAGTGCCCAACTATCCCCAGAAGAACGGGAGCTGTACATTCAACTACTGCTAGAATACCGGGATTACTTCGCCTGGACTTATAAAGAGATGCCAGGTCTGAGCCCTACTGTCTCACAACATGAGCTGGCAATCAACTCTGAAGCCGAGCCGGTGAAGCAACCACCGCGGCGCATGAGGCCAGAGCTCATCACCCAAATTTGTGCTGAAGTCGACAAGCTCATTGACGTGGGATTCGTTGAAGAAAACCAGTACACTACATGGCTGGCGAATATCGTCCCCATGAAAAAGAAGAATGGACAGATCCGGATATGTGTCGACTTCCGAGATCTAAATAAAGCCTGCCCCAATGATGACTTCCCGGTGCCGATAACCGAGGTCATGATTGATGCTACAACCGGCCATGAGGCCCTATCATTCATGGACGGGTCTTTCGGCTACAATCAGATTTGGATTGCGGAGCATGACCGAGTCCATACTGCTTTCCGAACTCCTAAGGGCATTTATCATTACAAGAGAATGCCGTTCGGACTAAAGAATGCTGGCGCAACCTATCAGCGCGCAATGACCAAAATCTTTGATGAACTGCTCTACCACAAGGTCGAGTGCTACATAGATGACCTGGTGGTCAAAACCAGAAGAAAAGAAGATCATCTGCAAGACCTCCGGATTGTTTTTCAGAGGCTGAGGCAGCATGAGCTAAAAATGAACCCTATGAAATGTGCGTTCGGAGTGTCGAGCGGAAAATTCTTGGGCTTCATCGTCCGATATCAGGGAATCGAGATAGACCCCGCAAAGATCAAGGCGATTCAGGGGTTACCTCCGCCAAGGAACATCTCCGAGCTGAGATCACTACAGGGCCGTTTGGCTTATATCTGACGTTTCATTTCCAATTTGTCAGGGCGATGCCAGCCTTTTCACAAGTTGATGATGAAAGATGTCCCTTTTTATTGGGATGAAGATTGCCAGGCAGCCTTTGACAAGCTAAAAGACTACCTGAAAACTCCTCCAGTGTTGGGCGCACCAGTGAAAGGACGACCATTGATACTGTATATAGCAGCTACACATAATTCTCTGGGGGCAATGCTGGCCCAGAATAATGAAGAAGGGAAAGAACAAGCCCTCTATTACCTCAGTCAGAGACTGGTCAGAACTGAAGAGAAATATACTTATATTGAGAAGATCTGTCTGGCGCTGGTCTTCGCAGTTAAAAAGCTCTGACACTATATGTTGTCGCATGAAATCAGTTTGGTATCCAAAGAGGATCCCCTGAAGTACATTATGTCTCAATCGGCCCTCAAAGGTCGCCTGGGCAAATGGGCGGTAATTCTTATGGAGTTTGATATCTCCTACGTGCCGCGCAAGACCGTCAAGGGCCAAGCTATTGCAGACTTCTTCGCTGAGCACCTAGTGCCCGGGGATTGCCCGTTGGAGCCGGAACTTCCTGAAGATGAAACCCTAGAAGCCGTGCAAGTACAGCCCTCCTTATGGCAACTATACTTTGATGGCGCTTCCAGAATTGACGCCTCTGCCACCGGGTCAGCCAGGGTCAGAGCAGGAGCAGGCATAGTCCCGAAATCCCCAGAAGGAGAAGTGGTGCATACACCCTGTTCCATAAACAAGCAATGCACAAATAATGAAGCAGAATATGAAGCCCTGATAATCGGGTTGCAAATTGCTCTGTCCATGGGAATTCAGATGCTAGAAGCATTCGGAGACTCCATGCTAGTTATAAAATAGCTGGAAGGAGAGTTCGAGGTGCGAAAGCAAGAGCTCCTCCCCTATCACCAGTTGGCAACTCGCCTGATGTCAAGATTTTACTTCATCAGCATCAAGCACATCAACCGAGGCCGGAATGCTCAGGCGGATGCCCTCGCTAAGCTGGCTAGTTCATTGGCGGTCACAGTGATCAACCGCCGACAGGTCCCCAGCGTGACAGAGGTCCTGACAAACGAACAAGAAATGGAAGTAGCAGTCATCGAAGGGGTTCAGCAGCCCGATTGGCGAGAGCATCTCCTGCGCTAGTTTCAACACCAGCAACTTCCAAAAGAAAAGGAACAGAGGATGAAGCTCCTAAGGATCAAGGATTCTTACGAGATGAGAAGCGAGACCCTGTTCCGAATTATGGCAGATCTCGAAGGAAAGTCCTACTCCGTTGCTTGTCTTCAGCAGAAGCAGGACAGGTGATGCAAGAAGTCCATGCAGGATCAGCGGGAGCACACCAGGCTGGCCCGAAAATGAAAATTGAGATAAAGAAGCTGGGTTACTATTGGCCCACTATATTTGATGATTGCTGCAAGTTTGCCAAAGCTTGTCAGAAATGTCAAGAACATGCTAATGTGGCAAGGAGACCTCCAGTGCCACTGCATCCCACCCTGCCGAGCTGGCCATTTGCTCAGTGGGGCACGGACGTGGTAGGGCCGCTGTCAGCATCTTCATCAGGGTGCAAATACATCTTAGCAGCTAAAGACTACTTCTCCAGATGGGCAGAAGCAGTAGCACTAAGAGATGTGACGGGAGAGCTAGTTGCAAGATTCTTCTGGCAAAATGTAATATTCCGGTTCGAATTCCCAGCCGAATCATCTCTGACAATGGCAGTCACTTTAGGAACCAGAAGGTTTATCGGCTGGCCGACAAATACAAAATCGACTGGAGGACATCTTCCCCCTACAACCCTCAGGCCAACGGACTCGCAGAAGCCTTTAACAAGACACTGTGCACGTTGCTGGCAAAGACTGTCAAGTCTAATAAAAAAGATTGGGAGGAAAGGATGTACGAAGCACTTTGGGCCTATCGTACTGTCTACAAGACCCTAACTGGCTGTTCCCCCTTCTCCCTTGTCTACGGGTCAGAAGCTGTGGTGCCAATTGAGCTTGAGGTTCCTTCATTGCGAGTTGCCATCCAGCACGGACTAGTCAATGGTGAGCAGACCAATGCAGAAAGAAGATTGGAAGAGCTCATTGAGCTAGAAGGAAAACGCCTCCGGGCGCAGCAAAACATCCAGCTCTACCAAGCTCGCATGGCCCGTGCTTTTGACAAGCTAGTCAAGGGTCGAGAATTCAAGAAAGGAGACCTAGTAATGGTCAAAAGAAAAGAAGTGATGGCCTCCAACCCCAAAGGGAAGCTGGTCAAAAACTGGGTCGGGCCGTATATCGTCCGCCGAGTATATGAAGGGGGTGCCTACGTCCTGGTAGACCATAAAGGGGTTATCCAGTTCTCTCCCCTCAACGGAAAGCATATTAAGCTGTATCATGCAGCGCAGCCAGCATTCCCCGAGTGATCGGTCAGAATACCTTTCCCTTGGTTTAGTGGCACTCCGCCCTAACCGAGCTACATTTCTCTTGGTTTAGTGGCACCCCACCCTAACCGATTTACCTTTCCTTGGTTAGCGGCATTCCGCCCTAATCAAGCTACCCTCTCCTCGGTCAATGGCATTCCGCCTTAACCGAGCTATCATTCCCTTGGTTTAGTGGCACTCCGCCCTAACCAAGCTACATTTCCCTTGGTTTAATGGCACTCCGCCCTAACCAAGCTATCATTCCCTTGGTTTAGTGGCACTCCGCCCTAACCGAGCTACATTTCCCTTGGTTTAGTGGCACTCCGTCCTAACCGAGCTACCTTTTTCTTGGTTTAGTGGCACTACGCCCTAACCGAGCTACCTTTTTCTTGATTTAGTGGCACTCCGCCCTAACCGAGCTACCTTCTCCTTGGTTTAGTGGCACTCCGCCCTAACCGAGCTACCCTTTTCTTGGTTTAGTGGCACTCCGCCCTAACCAAGCTACCTTCTCCTTGGTTTAGTGGCACTCCGCCCTAACCGAGCTACATTTCCCTTGGTTTAGTGGCACTCCGCCCTAACCAAGCTACCTTTCCCTTGATTTAGTGGCACTCCGCCCTAACCGAGCTGCCTTCTCATTGGTTTAGTGGCACTCCGCCCTAACCGAGCTACCCTTTTCTTGGTTTAGTGGCACTCCGCCCTAACCGAGCTACCTTTTTCTTGGTTTAGTGGCACTCCGCCCTAACCGAGCTACCTTTTCCTTGGTTTAGTGGCACTCCGCCCTAACTGAACTATCATTTCCTTGGTTCAGTGGCACTCCGCCCTAACCGAGCTACCTTTTTCTTGGTTAATGGCATCCCGCCTTAACCGAACTACCCTGTCCTCGGTCTAGTGGCATTCTGCCCTGACCAAGCTCCCGAAAGAATACAGCACGCTGTTGCCATTACCGGCCTTACGCCCGAATCGGCGAGAGATCACTCCTTTGCGTTAGCATTCAGCCCTTACTAACGAATGAAATGTTCTGCCCGGCGCAAGGTCTGATGCCCCGGCCGACAGCCATCTACTATCAACCAAGGGTCGAACGTCGCACTTCGACCTGCCACCCTATACATATCAAAAAAAAAAAGAAAGAAAAGAAAATGGGGTTAAAAATAGAGATACCCCGCCAGACTTGCTCCTATATTAGGGCAAGTGCAAAAATGGCTATAACCCAGCTGTGGCGAAAACCCGAAGGGGCGCTGCAGGCAAAATCGGGTATCCCGCCGCGTGAAAACCCGAAAGGGCGCGCGGGTAAAAGTAAGAGGGGGCTGGCTTCGACGAAAACCCGAAAGGGCGCTTAGGTCAGTAATGTGAATAAAAAATGAATGATGAATAGTGATGAACCATCCTCCGTCTAGAAGGCCGTTTACAAGGTCGAGGCGGAGTCTTCATCCGATATCCCACTTACATACATCTACCCCTTCCGGTTTTTGTCACCATCAGCAAGACCATCTACCCCTTTCGACCCTTGTCACCATCGGCAAGATCGGTCGCTACCCTTACCCGATTTTTGTCACCATCAGCAAGACCGTCTACCCTTTCGACCCTTGTCACCATCGGCAAGATCGGTCGCTACCCTTACCCGGTTCTTGTCACCATCGGCAAGACCGTCTACCCTTTTCGACCCTTGTCACCATCGGCAAGATCGGTCGCTACCCTTACCCGGTTTTTGTCACCATCGGCAAGACCGTCTACCCTTTCGACCCTTGTCACCATCGGCAAGATCGGTCACTACCCTTACCCGGTTCTTGTCACCATCGACAAGACCGTCTACCCTTTCGACCCTTGTCACCATCGGCAAGATCGGTCGCTACCCTTACCCGGTTCTTGTCACAATCGGCAAGACCGTCTACCCTTTTCGTCCCTTGTCACCATCGGCAAGATCGGTCGCTACCCTTACCCGGTCTTTGTCACTATCGGTAAGACCGTCTACCTTTTCGACCCTTGTCACCATCGGCAAGATCGGTCGCTACCCCTACCCGGTTTTTTGTCACCATCGGTAAGACCGTCTACCTTTTTCGACCCTTGTCAGCATCGACAAGCCCGGTCGACTACCCTCTAACCTGGGCCTCCCGCCCTCATTGATCAACAAAGCACAATGGCGTCTACATTTGACCCACGTCGATGGTTACAACACGCCTCTCATCACCAGCGGCAAGGTTCGCTAGGTGCATCTGTCTACGCTATCTATGTCCCGCCTTGGCAAAGGCCCTGTTCCGGGAACGGCTGCGTCGCGGTGGAGTGAACACCTCACCCCTTCCCTGAAGGCGTGAGCGCTCTCCTGCGCCATCGGCAAGTATCCCCAGGTTCGTGTGATCAGCCAGAAGAGATAAAAGAAAGGAAGAAAAGAAGTCGTGATCGAGACGACAAAAAGAGATATTTTCATTTTAATATGAATTGGCGGAACACATTTCTTTGGCCCGAGACATCTCCCGGGGGTACATAAGCTCCGAAGACAAAAAGGAGCAAGATTGGATGCAAAAAAAAAAAAAACAGAGAGAAGGAGTCAAGGTTACGGCAAAGGACGCCGGAAGATATCTGCCAACTCTAAGAGGCCAAGTGAGGAGTGTCGGGTCAATTCTTGCAACCGTGCCTCAGTAACTGTCAGCTGCGATAACCTCTCATCCAATGAGGCAAGTTGTCCTTCGGCCAGATCAGCCTCTTCTCTTGACTGGGTTTCGAGGCGCTCGCCTTCCTGCAGTCCGGCTTCGACCTCGGCAAGCTCAGCACGCAGCTCCACCTCCCGTGCCCTGAGGAGCAGCTGGCGTTCTGAGATATTGCCGGTAGCGTTTCTCAGCTATTCCATGGTCACCCTCAAAGAAGAAGCAGCAGTGTGGCAATCTGCCCTCTCCAGCTTCACAGTCGTCAGCTGATCAGAAACCTCTCGGCTCAGGAACTCCCGCCTGTTGGCGTGCTTTAATAGCATTACAACCCGCGGAGTCCAATCATCCATGGGGCAGCCGAATGCTAATAACGACCGGGAGAGGTGGTCCACCAAGCTCCTCAGCTGCACATAGGTCAGGTCCGGAGAAGCTGACATAGCCCGCTGGAGATTGTCCAAAGACTGCCATACCTTGTCACCAGCGAATTGTAGGCATAATGGCGAAGTCTCGGGGAGCTGAAAGTCTACCCTGCTATCTATCTCGGCCCAAATGTCATCGGCCACCCCGAGGGACGTCGACGGCATAGTCTGCACGACGCCCACACCCGACCTGATTATTGCAGCGGTAGCAGCTAAAGGGGCCTCCATCGTGACAACTTCTTTGCCCGCCCTTTGGAGTGAGGCTACAATAGCCGTATCGGCAATGAAAGGCGCTTGTTCCTCTTGAGCAGTCTCACTGGCCGCTAAAGGGGGAGAGCCCTCTATGACCGACAAAGCTTTAATGATATCGGCCTCGTCTACAATAATTTCTCCTGCTTCTATGTCCGGAGGACCACTTGGCGACGGCAGTGATTCTGCGCCAGCCATCAAGGCTTGAGCCCTTGCAACCCCGGTCGGAGCGCCACCTTCGGCCGTCACGCCAGGCTCCCTTGAGGTCGCTGCAGCAGCATAGGTCCGTGGAAGCCACAGGGCAATGGGCCGCACAACTGGTGGGAAGGTCGACTGACCATATCCACATCTGGAAGGGGTATGCGGATCATTATAGCCGGCGGTACCACCTCAGCCTGCATTCCATATATGTACATCAGCCAGCTGGCTTGAAAATTAAAAGAAGTGCTGCAAGCGGGAATCAGAATACTTCCTACCTCAACCGGCACTACATTTAGGCCTCCAAAAGTGGCCTCTGAAGATTCTGGCCCTCCCCCTGCAGTCGGGTACAATGGCCCGTACTCGGCTCCCAATAGCCTCGGAGGGCTGAACGTCGGCAGATCGCTCTCATAAGCTGAAGAAGCCCCGGCGTCCTCAGCCTCGGTGTCGACCATGGGGAATCCCTCGTCATCGCCAGAGCCGCCACCATAATCAACTTGTTCAGAGGAGGAGGATTCTTCTGCTTGTTCTCGGACCTCCGGCACCTGAGCATGAACCGTGCCGCTGAGAGGAGGCCCTCTATCCAGAACCTCCTCGGCGATCGCCATCTCGGGAACATCCATCGGCAGAGTATCCAGGGGCTGGTCCCTTGGAAGCCCTTGCTCTCCGATGACAACCCCTGCCATGGAACCGACCTCAGGGAGCAGCGTGGGTCGAATATCGACTGGAATTGAAAGACAATAAATGGTCAAGACCCGACTGAAACCACAATATGCCACCAAGCTCTATCGGCACGCTGCAAATTACCTTCTGTTTCTCGATGGGGTGTCGGTGAGGGCAAGTCGCCCTCAGCCGAGGGCGAGGGGGCTTCCTCCTCTCTCTCCCCAGCAGCAGCTCCGGTTGCCGCCTCCAACCCAACAGCAGCGGAGGTAGTGCCAGCAGCCACTAAAAGGAAGGATGATCAGCCAGGGCGGGGGAAATAAACAAACAAGCCATGCAAGAATAAGAAGTCACCTTCGCCCTCGGGCCCTTGCGTCCGGGCGGCCTCAAATTCGGAGAATGACGGAACCCAAGGAAGGGGAACCGTAGACTCCTCTTCACCAGCCTTCCTCCGACGTGCCCGAGTAGCACGAGACTCTGCCCTCTTGGCTTTCTTGGCCCTACTGATGGCCTCCCTGACCTGGGACCTAGTCCGCTTCCACGAGTCCCCAGGGGGTAATGGTGTCGTGGTCGGAGTCGGCTCTGGAATATTAAAATATGAAGGCTTCTGCGCCTTAGATATCAACTCCCTACAGTGTCAGGTCGCTTCCATAGAAAGGCGAGTTGCAAAAACACATAAGTGAGAAGATGCACATTGAATATAGAAGAAGCAGCTTCAGGGCTGAAGAAGAAGTCACGCATTACCTGGCAGCCCGGTGTATCGGGGACTAAGCGGCCAGTAAAGCAGTGCTGGCGCCTTGTCCCGAGAAGCCGCCTCGCGGATGAGCCAGCACACATCACCAATTGTTTCACTTTTCTCCGTCAGTTGAGCCAAATCCTCATGGCCACGGGATGACAAGTGATGATATAAGCTCAAGTGGTCGAATCCCCAGCCGTCGACATACTTGAAAGATATGAGGAGCTGATGGTCCCGGATGGCTTCTAGTGGACCGGAAATTGAAAGCCCATGGGAATGAAGCAGGGCGAATATCCAGGGGGTGTTGGAATATAAGTCAGCCCGCCTGTCTTCCCTCCCGATGAAGGTCCGATGGGGATGAAAACGGTCGATTTCTGGGCGCCAGCTCGCCACACTAGGAAGAGGTTCTTCCACCGGAAGGGGGATTGTCTGAAGAGCAATCCGGTCACTGCTAACCCGGCACAGCCCCCAGAGAGTCTTGATATAATCATCCCTCTGGATCTCTGGCATCTTCGGGTCAGCTCGGGATGACTTGCCCTTCGTAGCTTTCCTGGCTTCTACATATGCCATCACCTCGGTGTTGGACCAGGATTTCAGCCTCTTCAAGTAGGCTGGATCAACATCCAAAATAGGCTCCCGCTGCGAATCTAGGAAACGACGCTCGGCACTATGCCAGCAGTCTTTCCGAAGTTCCGATAGAAGCCCGTTCGCGCATTCCACCACTTGATGAAGTCTGGAGTCACTCGGGGCAGACGGGCCGAGGTTGGCACCCTGAATGACACGTCCTCCCGACGATGGAAGTAGTCCCACCATCCACGGGCTTCATCTGTGGTCGTCTGACCAGCCTGATGTCTATTCGGCAGATTGAATCGGGCTGAAGAAGAAGGAATTTGCTGGTCGTACCCAAAATTCTGGCTGAAACGAAAGGGATAATACGGCTCCAACCACAGTAAGCCGCTCTTCCTAAAGACAAGAACACTGGGACGAATAGACAACGCCCACTCAACCAGTTCCGGCTCCAAGATGGGCCTTGTGCTCTTCGACCCGGTCAGCTGATGAATAAATTCCTCTGTCTCAAATAATCGACATTGCCACATCCTGTTGACAAGAGGGCTAGAGCTGGCAGCCAAGCTCCAAAAGTGCAGAATGCCAGGGGAATCTGTTGGAACTGTAGTCAACTTCCCCCGAATGTTGATCCGCCTGTGAGGACGGTTCGGCACTGGCAAATTTGATCATCCGCGGCAAAGGACGATCTGACTGCATTGACCGGGGAGCTGCTTCAGGAAATAGGGTGTAGACCCAGGCATTAAAAAAGTGGATGGGACCAACTGTCCGCGAATTTCTGGGGATGTGTGACTTGTGCAAATCCCCCAACATTTTATATATGAGGCACAGAGCCACAGAGCACAGGGACAGCTTCGTCCCCCAGGCCATTAAGCAGGCAGGGTAAATAGCCTCTGGTCTGATCACTGTCTCGTCCCCTTGAGGGAGGGCAAACGAACAAAGCCAATAAGTCAGATACGCAGCACAATGTGTAACTGCGTCAACTCCTGTGGGATTCGGGCCGGCCTGCCGCCCTCTCCCTGAGGCAGCGGGATATGTCGCTTGGCGTCGAGCCCTTTTCTTCCGCGCTACCGCCGTCGGAACCACCGTGGGGAAGTCCTCGTACTGCTGCTCCCCACCGAAGAAATATTGGAGCCACGTGCCCATCCGTACGCGCCTCTTTTCGCCAGGCTTCCGCGCCTCTCGCGAATCAAGCGTTAGGCGCAGCAGGGTGCGATATGCCTTCATCAGATAACGGTAGGCGAAGCCCGTGAAATATCTGCCTTCCCCATCCGTCTGGTCTTTCAGCCAGTCTGGAAAACAAACTTCTTCATACGGCTCCCCATCTATGGGCAAGCCGCTCAGCTGGGAAAGACTCCAGAGGTCCAGTGAAGTCTCACCCTCTGCAGTGTAAAAAGTGTTGTATTCTGGGCAGAAGACTTCGATCATCCCGCAGCACAGACCTCGGGAGATCGGGTACCTATACCATGAAGCATATACACTCTGGTATACACCCGCATGCACCAGGATGGGGGCGTACTGTCGCAACACGAAGTCTGTGAATTCAACTGCCCCCGGTCTGAAGGCATGAGCGTCGGTGGCTTTGAGCTCTCCAAACCACCCCACTGAAATCTGATGTTTGAACCATACCGCCAAGCAATCTAAAAGAAAAGTCTCGTCTCGGTATCCCCAATGAAGCGGGGTGTGGCATAAACCATATACGGGCTTCTCCCTGTCAACACGCCCGGCAGTTTCATTCCAGCGAGCTGGGGTATACTGCGGCGCTCTCGTCAGCATTCCAGCCTCGGGGGATAACTCCTGCACCCCGAGCACGGCTCCCCACTTTCTGGACTCCCCCGGGATATATATAGGCATGCCCCGAGTGACTGACTCGGCCAAACTGTCTCTCTCCGCCAATAGGGCTCCCTCGGCTCGACGGATGAGAATTAAATCGCGCTTCCCTCCAAGGTTGAAGCGCTCAAGGAACGCCATCAGATGCTTGTCCTTAGGATGGTCGAGTCTGACGCCATCCCTTCGATCGTACTGGAAGTGGTTGCCGTCAAGAATCAATAAACGGCCGGTGTCGACGGTGTCGGTCTCTGAGTCCGAAGACTCAGTAACCACAGCTATCTGTCGAGGCCCCCGATCAAGGGAATGGACATTCCCCCATGTCACGGTGACCCGGGATGCAGAGGAAGAAGAGCCGGAGGCCATGTTATCTGCAAAACAACGCCCGAAAAAGAACAAACAAAAGTCAGAAATCAGTTGATCGAAGTAATATTTCGGACAAAATTTCAGCAGCATCTCCCCAGCTCGGGGGTTTGCCAAAAGAGAAGTGGAAGCCGTCCACAAAGGGAGCGGCCCCTAAAAGTAGCCATAGCCATTAGGCCTAGGCCAAACGGGACACCCGAGGGATCTAGCTCCGAGGACAAGTCCTACAAGGAGCCTCCCGGGGCCCGAAGAATGGGTTCGGAACCCGAACGGAATGACACTCAACTCACCCGCTCACAGGTGAAATCGCCCGAACCCAAGAGCCACTCGACGCCGCGGGAAGTGGAGAAAGGGAGATGAAGAGAGAGAAAAGAATTTCACAAATGAATAGCTCGAAGGAAAAAGGCGAAGAAGAAGCCAATATATAGGGGGCTCCACCCCTGTTAAAACGGCGCGCCCCAAAAAGGCGAAGAAGAAGCCAATATATAGGGGGCTCCACCCCTGTTAAAACGGCGCACCCCGGGGCGCGCCGTTTTAAGATATTTGCGCGCCATAAAGACGGCGCCGTTTTAACCACAGAAGCTCAGGGCGCGCCGTAAAAGCGGCGCCATTTTAACCAATGAAGCAATGGCCGCGCCGTTTTAAGTGATGCCGTCAAGCTTCCTGCCTCGCCAGATTAACGTTCGAAGCCGGAATTAAGTGCCGTTCGAGCTTCTGTCAACCAAACGAAGCTCATCCGTAGGCCTTGCCGCATTCCTGCCTCACTTGCACCGCCTACGTATGGGGGGCATTTGTTGGCACTCAAAATATGATCCTTCGGCAACCAAGCCGCAAAGACGAATGATACGGCCCACTGAAGCACAGAAGCTGATGAAGACCACCCTATCAAAGACCCTTCAAGCTGACGGGGCCCCAAGTCGCCTTGAAATGAGCACCGGGGATTTCACCTCAGGAGAGTCAAAATGAACCCACAACTAACCGGCAGCGCGACCAAGCCTGCCCAATGATCCGGCATTGACCTCGTCATGCCGCTACCCCACATCCGTCGCCCGACCAAGGACGACGGTCTACCCAATGTCTCTCCTAAGGAGGGAAAACGTCCTCGGCCGTCCAAAACCAGGGGCCGAGGGCTCTGTCAGCAGCGGGTCCCGATTACCCAACATGGGTTCGGCTCTTCGTCATAATGGGCCCTTTAGTGGCCAATTGATCACCGTTCAAGGCGAAATTATCCAGGATGCGACACCATCCTGCAAAGAAGCTTCGAGCACGAATCTGTCTCAACCAGGAGCACAAATCGCAGTGTCGAAGGCCATACCACCAGGACTTCCGTGTGCTCGGATCAGACACACGCGGAAGTCTGATCAAGGCCGTTCGTCGTGTCGAGAGCTTCCTCGACTCCACGACAAGGTTTTTCAAGGACCAGGGCGAGAGGAATAGTCAACGGGAGCTTCCGGAATCATCTCCAGACCCACCGGACCGGCGCGCCGAGTAAACAAGTTAAAACGGCGCCGTCAAACCGGCGCCGTCTAACCGGCGCGCCAATCACAATGGGGGAAGCGTTCCCCGACGCCGTCAAACCGGCGTGCAAAAACAATTGGGAGGCGTTCCCCGGCGCCACCAAATCCGGCGCGCCCCTTCCCGAGGCGCCGAATTAACGAAAGGGTTATATATAGAAGAAGTGGGGGATCCGAGAGAAAAAGGGAGGATGCGGAATCAAAGAAAAAAAGAAAAGAGAATTAGAAAGAAAGGGTAGAGGTCCAGGGAGAAGGGGTCGAGGGTTCTTCAATCTGAGAAAACCTCCGTTCGAGCCTCTCGGCGGCCGCCACCACGCTCCACTCGAGCCTCCCGGAATCGGAGAAGGAGACCATCTGTTTCTTATCGATTTAGGTGGGTCTCCGCGTTTTATCCGGTGAATCTCTCTGTTCTTCGTTTAGTTTTCTTCCTCTGGCATGATGTAAGTGAAGGAGGGGAGGGGCGATGATATGAGCCTGACCTCCCCTCCTCTCACCATCTTCCTGTACCCTTTTCACTTTGTCTGTAATCCTTTCTTCATTGGTAAACGACGGCCGATCGACAACGACGGCGCCGGAATCTATCTGCTCTGTATATATTTACTTGTGCTGTTCACAGGATGAATGAAAAGCCTTTGTGGTTGTTGTTGTATCTCTCCCTCTCTCTCTCTCACCCTCCTTCGAGCGTGCATTTAATGGTTTCCCCAATATATATATGTACTCTCACGTAGCCGGTTTCTCCGACATTGGGTATGCCTTCGGGCTATATGAATTACTCAGCCCCCCCTCCCCGGGGTTTTCTCTTGCTTTCGAGTCTGATGCAACGGCCGGGCTTGACGCTGAACACTCCATGGGTTCTGCGAGCAGAGATGCACTTGTGTGCACGTCTTCGTCTGTCTCCGCCCAAGGATGAAGACCCTTCACCGTCTCCTGTGTGCCCTGTTTCATAGGCCAGAGGGGCGGGGAAGAGCTCTTGGATTGTCCCCAGTTGTTCAACGGCGAGCCTCATGGCTGCTTGCTCCCGAATATCGTATGTATACATATTAATCCCGTACCCCGGGCTACGTGCTAATCACATATCGTGCTCATGTTAGCCTGCTCCGCCCATGGGGTTTCATTATTTTAATATGTTTGTAATCAACTCCCTTGCCCGTCTGCCGTCGTCAAGCGATGTCTCACACTGCTTCCTTTCGTATAGCTTACACCTTAACGGGAGTATGCTCTGTAGCATCATCCCAGTATCCGGGGAGGGGGATATTCCCCAAGTCTTCTTCCTCAGTCACCTGGCCGCCAGTGGGTTCGTTCATTCATGACGAATGTCCCTGCAGACCATCGGGTGCACAGCAATGGGGCTAAGCCCTGCAATCAAAATCCACGGTCCTTAATGAACTTTGTGGTGGCCGTGGGTTGTGTTCCCCTCGTAGGCTAGCCCTCGGGGATTCCTTCCTTATACCAGTCATCCCGATTTGAGTGTTGTGGTGATTTGGGTTGCGTGCCCCTTGCAGGCTAGCCCTCGGGGTCTTCGCTCCCGCATCGAGTCGCCTCATTCACTCACGGTCGCCCACGGAGTTGGTGCCCCTAGTAGGTTTGACCTCGGGGTTCTTCCTCTCCGTTTGGTTTTTTTTTTGCCGGCCGCCGTTGCGCCACCCGGCTCTTAGGGGTTTGCTCCGCTACGTGAGTACTCCCCGCGTCTCCCCGATAAATCCTCCGGGATGGAGAGATGCTGCCGAAATTGCGGCTCGAACGAGTATAACTCGGAATGATCACCGCGCTCGAGTATGAACCTCACGCGGGCCCGTGACTCGGCTCTCGGATGCCCCGGAGTCGATCCCGTGAAATAATAGCTCAAATAAATCCTCAAAGTTTTTTTAAAGTATTTCAATAAACCCAAGAAAAATGAACAAATTCCCGGTTTTAAGTTAAACTGGCGCAATTCGTTTATGGCGCGGCCTAAACGGCGCGCTCTCCACGGCGCGCTCTCCCCGGCGCGCTCCCCCCCTGCGTGCTCTCCCCGGCGCGCCCCAATCAGGGCCGCGCCGTTTTAAACCCCTCTTATTTACCTACGGTTTCGACGCCGTTTTAAGTCTTACACCTACGCTTTCAGGCGCCGTTTCTAATCGTTGTACTCTTTAATCCCAGGCTCGCCCCGAGTGACCCCCGCCTTCCCGAGGGTGAAGTCAATTAACCCTAATTAGGGATGAACTGAACAAGGAGAGGGCCTTTCAAGTCGAAACCTTCTTGCTATCATGTTTTCACCATCATGTCTGTCCTCACTCTAGCCTTATCATCATGCTTGTGCCATCCTTTCCCTCGTTGGTGGGGCTTAATAAATATGTGACTGAATCATATTCACCTCCATAATTCTGTCATCTTACTTATCATCATCATCATACACTCATGTTGCATTAAGGCATGCTCAAGCGGGTGCACCCTTGGTATATCAAATAACATTGCCAGAAGGTCAGGTTACGCCTGATTGGAGGCCTTGTTACGCGTGAAGGTGGCTTTCGAGCCTAAGTCCTCCGCCATGTACCAAGGTCCACCCTAATAAATCGTGTGTAGTCAATCATAGCATCTTGCATGATCACTCGCATGCTCTGTATCCTTTATTCTGGCTTTGACAGCCCGTATCTCGGCAATTAATCAAAGGTGTTCCCTCCTCGTGGGGGATGTAATTAACGCTATAACCTTTTTGGTATGGCGGACTACTGGTCCCGACCGAACCTCATATTCGCCCGACATGGGTCAGAATGAGCGCACAATAAGATCGTCACTCACATGACTGGCACGCCCGCGTCGTCAATCAGTCAGTTAATTACCGGTTAATTAATTGGTTGGTCGATACGTGAAATAAGACGCGTATATATGTACATATACACATATATACACGAAATAAGATAAGAACGGCAAGACGGTCGGATAAAAAAAAACGTCGCAAACACTATCTAACACAATGTGCACCTACCTTGTAATGATGAATGTATGCATGTGCACCGACCTATGTGAAGGTGCTCCAACCTTCATGTGAATATGCTCAGACCTTTTACATGCACGTGCTCTGACTAGTGAGAATATGCTCGGACCTTGTTCATGCATACGCTCCGACTTTGAGTGTGCATACGTGTACATATGCACTGACTATCAACCTGTGAAAGATGTTTGTGCACACAACCTGTTCGGTAAAATGAATATGCATGCAACTTGTTTGATTAAATGACCGGAATGTTTAAATGTGCACAGATGTAATATGAAGGTGCACCGACCTACATATGCAACACTATGAGCATGAGATATGAATGTGCACTGATTTCTTCATGACTTTGACCTGACCTTTAGCCTTAATCTCAGAGCCTCCAGCAAACATGCAATGTATCACAGCCAAATGCAACAGCAGCGGTAATGCATCAATGCTAGGCATCATCAAACCAAAAAGTCATACTAATGCAACATCAACACATATGACATTATGCACAGATGAGTCATAGTGTTTGACATCATCAAAACCACACGGGTACAACATTTGTTTATAGGATCAAGCCCCTACTATTGCGCTAAAAGCTCGAGTTGGTAGCGAAGGCAGAACCGTATTTCCTTATGGCAGCGTAGAGCCCCATGTCTATGACGTGCTGTGGGCGGGCATGAGGGGCTTCGCACATGGACCCCATAATCCATGCGGCGGGTTGGGCTGCCAAGTACCGATGGTCCACGTGGCTCCCATACCCCACGTGTTGTAGCAAATCCCTAAAGGAGACGCTGGGATAAACCAACAATCTCCCCCCTAGCGGCACCTGGGGGATTTGAACCCACGACCTCACTCTGAAACTAGTTTATGGGATCAAGCCCCTATTGTTCCGCTAAAAGCTCGAGCTGGTAGCGAAGGCAGAACCGTATTTCTTTATGGCAGTGCAGAGCCCCACGTCTATGACGTGCTGTGGGCGGGCATAAGGGGCTTCGCACATGAACCTCATAATCCATGCGGCGGGTTGGGCTACCAAGCACCGATGGTCCACGTGGGTCCCATACCCCACGTGTTGCAGTAAATCCCTAAAGGAGACACTGGCATAAACCAACAGGAAATAGTAAGAAAAACTCTTCGATCACTAACCCCAGCTTGGCATACCAAAGCCACTGTGGTTGAAGAATCCAGAAATTTGTCAACCACCAAGGTAGAAGAACTCATAGGATCCCTCATGGCCTTTGAGATAAATCTTAAGAATAAGGAAGTAGAGGTAAGCAAGAAAAAGTCTCTAGCTCGGAAAGCTGGACCTAGCAATCGAGGAACGTCCGAGGAAGGTGAGTCATCCACTAACAATGAAGATGAGGATGAAGTAGCTATGCTCACTCGGAAGTTCAAACAATTTCTAAGAAAAGAAGGTAAAGGCCTTAGAAAAGGGAGGCCCCAGGTAAGGAAATCATTTAGATCAAAATATGAAAATGTAAAGAAATCTGATAAGATTGTGTGCTATTCTTGCAGGAAGCCTAGGCATGTAAAATCCGAATGCCCTGAAGAAGTGAAGAAATCATCACCTAAATGGAAAGGAAAGAAGAACAAGGCTATGGTATCTACTTGAAAATTTGAAGAAATTTGTTGAAAATCTGGAATACGGAAGGAGTGAATTGAAAGATCTAGAAGCTGAAAATGAGTGCTTAAGAGATGAGATTGATGATGCAAAATCAAAGATGCAAAGATTTGAAAGTGACATCAAAATAACAAATGAAAAATATGAAGCCGTCAAGGAAGTTAATACCAAACTCCAAGAAAATGTTGAAAAGCTCCAAAAGGAACTGGAGGATAAACAAAAACTATTGGAGAAGTTTG
This sequence comes from Amorphophallus konjac, assembly GCA_022559845.1. Lineage (NCBI taxonomy): Eukaryota > Viridiplantae > Streptophyta > Magnoliopsida > Alismatales > Araceae > Amorphophallus > Amorphophallus konjac. Next base: position 27,531 of record JAHNEJ010002233.1, read on the forward strand.
TGGATGGGAAAGAGACTTAGATGCTTTGTTAGAAACAAGAATGAACTTTAACAAAGAAGGGCTGGGATACAATCCCACCAAAAAGAAAGAGATTCGCATGAAAACTATCACCTTTGTTTCTTCTTCAGATGCTTCTTCCTCAAACACAAAACCCATCCAAAGTCAAGGAAAATCAAACAATAAAGGAAAAGAAAAATTGGAAGAGCCCCTAAAGAAAAACCTTGGAATCCCTAGGAAAAATGCTCAAAAATTCCAATCAGGTCGATCTGATCCTCAGCCCAGGTCTACACACACTCAGAGTAGAAATGGTCTAAAGAGCAGCACAAGTCGACACTATCCTCAGCCAAGGTCGACGCACCCACCAAACAGAACCCGTTATGGATGGGTAGAACAGGGGAGAGGTCGACGCACTGGTTACAGGAGGTCGACACACCCTTCAAATAGAAGTAGTTATCACTATGGATTTTAGGGTACAGGTCAATGCAGTCAGGTGGACAGGTCGACGCAGTCATATAGTAGGCCCTATTGTACTTCATACACACACAGACCTTGTCAAACTTATTTCCCTATGAACCACAACACTTTCTATCAATCAAAAACAAATAACTGGAACCAAAGACAAACCTTTTCAAGCATCCACCATAAACCAAATGCTGAAAAACAAAAGAAGAATGTGAAGGTGGAAAATAAGAATAAAAATTCAGCAGCAAGCAAGAAAATCAAAAATGGGAAGAAAATTTGGATTCCAAAGGGTATGTTATCATGTCTTGTAGAGTTGAATGGTTTGATGGGATCCAAATACGGTTGGGTTCCAAAAATTGTTGCTTAATTTATCTTGCAGGAATGTCTTGCAGCCGTACATAACCATTGGTATCTCGATAGCGGCTATTCAAGACACATGACAGGGGACAAAGCCAAATTCTATCTTTTGGTGGAAAAAAGAGAGCGAACATGTTACATTTGGAGGGAACAACAAAAGTAAAATCATTGGTACATGTAATGTAGGTAAGAATCTCTCCAATTCAATTGAGAATGTTTTATTAGTTGATGGTTTAGAATACAATCTGTTGAGTATAAGTCAATTGTGTGATAAAGGACATAGTGTAGTGTTTGACTCTCATGAATGTAAAATTCTGGAACCAAAATCTGATAAAATCAAGTTTTTTGGTAATAGACTCAACAATGTATACATGATTGACTTAGATGATCCAGCTCATTTGAATCTCTATCTTACTGCACCAAAATCAGATCTTGCATGGTTATGGCATCATAGACTAGGACATGCTAGCTACAATGTCTTGCATAAACTTGTGAAACATTCAATGGTGAAAGGGCTGCCTAAACTCTCTTTTAAGCAAGATAATAAAGTTTGTGACGCATGTGCCCTAGGGAAACAAACAAGGAAATCATTCAAAAATAGATCTGAAAGTCTATCATCTAAACCACTTGAACTGATTCATATGGACTTGTTTGGGCCTACAAGAACTGCTAGCTTGAGTGGTAGAAGATATGGCTAAGTGTTAGTGGATGACTTCTCTAGGTTCACATGGGTGCTCTTTCTTACACATAAGAATGATACTTTTGATGAGTTTCAGGCACTTTACATGAAGATAAAGCAAGATGGTGAGTTCAAAATTTTCAATATTCAATCAGATCACGGTGGTGAATTCAACAATGCTGAATTTTATGATTTCTGCAGGGCTGAAGGTATATCTCAAAGGTTTTCATCACCAAGGACCCCTGAACAAAACGGGGTAGTTGAGAGGAGGAACCGAACACTCATAGAGATGGCTAGAACAATGTTTGTTGAACGACAACTCCCTAGGAGATTTCTGGCCGAAGCAGTGAATACACCATGTTACATCATCAACCGCTCCATGGTAAGGCCATTCACCAAAAAGACTCCTTATGAGTTGCTCAAAAGTAAAAATCCTTCTCTCTCACACATAAAAGTGTTCGGATCTAAATGCTTCATTTATGACAATGATAAAAGAGAGTTGGATAAGTTCGAGCCCAAGAGCGATGAAGGTATATTTTTTAGTTATTCTGATCAATTGAGGGCTTATAGAATTTACAATGTCAAGAGTCGAGTTGTGGAAGAATCACCCCATGTTACTTTTGATGAATTCAATGATGAATCTAACAAATACAAGTCATGCAGGGAAGATGACAATGGGGAGTTCTTGAACACCAAGGAAAAACATGATCATCCATAAGAGGAGACGAGAAAATGATGACTTGGGAGAATCAAGCAATTCAAGGGCTCAGCCTACCGGTGAAGGTAATGACACTACTGACGTTAGAATTCTTAAAGATCATCCCTTGGAAAATGTAATTGGGAGTTTGAATGATTGTAAGACTCTGGATCCTTCGAATCGGAATCCGAGAGCTTTCGGAGTGCTTTTACGGGTCTCGAATCGTGTTTTACGATCCACTTGGGTTTTTCCACTGTGTGACCTGTGGAACCCGTGGAGAGTGAACCATTGAGTTTTGAGACTCCGGGACGCTGCAGATGCGTTGTGCTCATTTCAAGGATCGCAGAGGCTATTTTTTCATTTTTTTTTGATTTTATAGAAGTTTGGGCCAAAATTTGAATTTTAGAAATATTCGATATTTCTTTTCCTTTTTCCATTTATAACCCTCACCCTCTCTCCTCTCTCCTCTCACCATTCTTACTCTCTCCCCCTCCGTTCTCTCTCCTCTTTCCCCCTCTACTCCGACTGTAGACGGAGTAAGCCCGGGGATGACGTGGAGATGCCGTGGAGGTGCCGTGGAGCGTGAAGGCGCGAGGATTGGAGCGTGGCGTAGGCGCGATCCCGTTCCGTGGATTCGAAGCCTTGGCGAGGTTCGTGTGATGGTTTTCGGCATTTTCGGTGCGCGAGATCTTTGGTGGAGGTAGGGGGATGGATATTCTACCTATTTCCTGCTTTCCCTCGCGATTTCAACCCGATAGGCGCGAGTATGAGTGGGTTTTAATGCTTTAAGGGAAAAGCATATTTTTGGGGTGTGATGCGAAATCGCTGTTCCAGGCAATGCTTTTCGATTCAAATAGCATAATTTGAACCCCTAACTTGTCGGGATTCGATTCCCGTCAGTTTGGCTGTAATTGCCTGTGGTTTGAGGTCGGTATAAGGCCGATTGTCCATGTGACTCATTTTGGGTTGATTTGATGAAATCGCCCATTTCTTAGCCATTTTGTATTTTTTGGATCCCTTCCAACTTATGGAAGGTTTATATCGTGTCTATGGATGTTTTCCCGTCGTTCTGGGATGATTGGGGCGTGGAAAGACCGAGTTTTGTACTTTCCTACAATTTTCACACCAGTAGGAAGTAGCGGTCACACCAGAGACTGCTACTTGATAAGGCGGCCATGGGAGGACTGCCATTTGGAAGAGACGGTCCCAGGGAGACCGTTATCTATTTCTTAAGGTTTTAAGTCGGTTCGGGGTAGCAGTCTTGCTCCCGATCACAATCTGGTAGTAGCGGCCCTAGGGTGACCGCTAGTTGGCTTCTTAAGTCGTTAGGCTCGTATGCCGGTTCACAAGTAGCGGCCTTGCGACTGACCGCCACTTGAGTTAGTGGTCAGAGGGAGACCGTCACTTGTTTGGCCTATCGTACATTTCTCGAGGTAGTCTTGAGATGACAGTCAGTATATGACCGCCACATCCAAGAGACGGCCCTCGGGTGACCACCTTATGCAAGTTGCGGCCCCCATAAGACCATTTTCTACTAGTCTTCTCTCTGTTTCTATTTTGGGGTTTCCTGCTAAATGGCGGTCCGGCCATGACCGCCATATTCAGGAGGCGGCCCTTTGGAGCCCATCACTTTATGTTAGCGGTCCCGATGAGACCGTCATTTGCTGACCCATCAGGTAGCGGCCAAGCTATGACCGCCATTTTCTATTAGCGGCTATAGGGGTGACCGCCACTTGTTCTGGGTGTTTCTTTCACCGGTTTGGCTTTCCGATTGGCTTGGCTTTGACCCCTTGGTTAGCCCATTGTTCCGTGGATGTCTTGGACGTCCTATAAGGGCTGGAATGTGTTATAGGGTGTTCAGAAGTGTCGTAATATCGAGTAATATGCTATGTTGTTTCGAGAGTCATTATGGTTTCCGTTCAACCTGGTTGTGACCAGTGGTTGACACGTGATCTCGTGAGTGTCTCGGTTATCCCGCAAGGATCGAGACTATGGTCTGGATGCTCGAGGTATCATCTTACCTCGGTTTGCATGCCTATGTGGTTCGAGGACTTTGATAATCTCTCGTGTTATGTGTTTCTCGTTATACGAAATGTTGAGTTCGTTCAGTGGCCTTGGGGCCGAGGACTTTCATTACTGTTGTGGATTCGGCTATTCTGTGCCGCTTCCATGATGTGTTTACCGTGGTTTTTGGCTTAGGGACTAGGCTGATTAACGACGTGCTGTCGTGATGTGCGATCATCTTGACCTGAGTCTGGTGACTTAAGGATCGTTGTGTTAGCAGGTCTAGTTGGGTGTCCTGAGTCTAGTGGCGTGGTGCTGCTATGTGCTCCGAGTGTTAGGGACAGGTGTGCAATCAGCCTGCCCACACTTCGGTGTTTCCTGTTTGAGAGTCTCTGTGTCTAGTGAGCCTCCACTAGTCGTAACCTGACGACACTTCCCGTGTGTCGGCCCACCTAGGAGTGGTGGCGGGTCGAGTTCCCGATAGAGACGGTTTGTAGGCTGATTACCGTGGGCCCCTTTGTCTTGCCTTTAGAGTCTGACGGGAGGGGAAAAGTAGCTAGAGGCCTGGCTCAAGACATTGAGCTTGTGTGTGCACACGTGGTCAGGGGCGTTGGACCAGCGCCGACGGGCGTGACCCTGACTAGGCACTTGTTACTGTTGTTCCTTGGTTCTTGGTTCGGTGTCTTAGTTACCACATTCCAAGCGAGTGGGAGACACTTAAGGCGCAGTGTAAGACGTCAGTGGATGCATCTGGCTTTTCTACTAGTGAGGAGGTACTTCTATCACATGACACATGATTCGTGGCTTACGTGGTTCTCGTGCAACGTGAGCTCTAGACGTGTGGTTTTGTCTTGTGATACTCATGGTTTGGTTTACGTCTGCGATGACGTAATTCCTCGAGTGGTTTTGTGTCCTTTCGACACTACGGTCAAGGGTGCCGGTAGAGATTTACCATGGTTCTACCCGTAGACAGTGTAGGGTGCATGACAGCGGAGTCATGACCATACCTTTGGCCGAGTAGGTATTTGTGGGGCCTTTGTCTGTTTCTGTAGGCCTTCACGATAGGGTTTCGTGATTCATCGACGGATCGGCAACTCCCGACTTTGTGAGATCGGTGTTCACCTTTCTGTTGTTGTTTGAAGTAGCTTAGAGGGTCGAGGTTCTATCGACTACCGTGTTTCTGTTCAATATGGCTTTCCTATTTACTTTTACTGTTGTTCTTACTCCTGTTGTTACTGCTTTGTTGTTGTTGTTAGCACTACTGTTTACCGCTTTTGTTTTATGGTGGGGATCCGCGGGATCCCTATTGAGCCAGTGAGATGAGGCTCACCCCTGACTTTTCAGGTGTAGCTATTCTTCCTCGTAGTTCGGAGGTGCAGTGCGGTGGTTCTTAGTTGCCAACTTTGCCAGCGTCGGACTTCCCCCGATTTGAGAGTACGTTTCTCTTTCTATTGTACTATACTTTAGTTGGATGGGACTCTGTTAGCTCTGTAGTTTAATTGAAAATGAAATTTTATATTCTACTAATTTAGCAATCCTGATCATTGTAATTTAATTGTTTACTGCTTTATCTGGAAGTTCAATGTACTTCACCCACACCTTTCTATCCCTTCGGAGCTTTACCGCTCTTGGGAGGCCTCTCAGAATCCAAGTGGTATCGGGTTTACCAGGTATCCGGAGTCTGGGTCATCACAGTTGGTATCAAAGCTGGTGGTGTGAATAGTACATGGAAATTCGAGATATTGTAGTACTCAGAGTCCATAAGGTCTAGTACAGTCGGCAACTGGCATAGGTTTTGTGTTTCTTTATCGCTTGCTTCTCGCGTGAGAGCTTGTGTGCGCTGTGTTGGCGCTGTGAAGGTGGTTTTGCTCTCGTCAGGATCTGATGGAGCATCCTTGTAATGCCCGAGAATTTTATAGAAATTTTTTAGGATTAAAATATAATTATTAGGCATTTTAAAGGGCTATTAAAGATTTATTTAATCCATTTAAAAACCCTATATTTACCAAAGGGCTAAGCCCAACTTAAATAAGCCCAAAGACCCAATTTCAAGACTTTTAGACCGAAGCCCATTAATAGAGACGTAAATTAAGTAATTTATAGATTTTAATGGATATATACATCAATTGGGGAGTAAAATGAGATATAATAAGAAAATATGAATTTTTTGGATTAAGCGTTGCCTGGCGGTCTATCGCGCGACCGCCAGACCCACCCTAGTGGTCCTTCTATGACCGCTAAGCAACCCCAGTTCCGTGAATGGAAGAAAACATGAAAAGCTTAGATCTTTGACGATCAAATCACCTTAGATCGAAACTATCTGTCTTGGAAGACTCTCTAGAACTCTCCAGGGATTAACTCTACTCCAATTTAGGACTCTAGGTTCGATCTAATCCCTTAAACCCTAGGTGAACCCTATAAAAAGACCCTAACTTTGACTCATGCGAACCCTAATGTTGGCTCGCGTATTTCGAAGGTAAGGTGACGTCTACTCAGGTTGGTTCTTTAGAAGAAATTGTTCATCTTAGTTTTATCTAACTACCCTTAAATTTTCATGCTAGAAGACCCAGCCGTTGGAGAGTTAGAGCCTCTGCAAGTCACTGGATCGCAATAGACTGCACAGGAACTAGTGCGACGGCCCAGTGAAGATCAAGAAAATAGAAGCCCTAATCGAGGTATTTAGGAGTTGATTGTTTAGAACTTTCTGTTCCCCTTTGTATCTTCTATCTACCCTCCAATTTTCATTAATTTAGGTCAAGAGGATCGTGAGATAGAGGGACAGAAAGTTACTGTTTTGGCACAGGATGTGCAGGAACTAGGGTCTGCTTCCAGTCAAAAATCTAAAGTCTAGGGAACGAATCAAAGGTAGGTTGTCTCATGAAAAGGCTAAATTGACGTGTTAGGAACAAAATCCCTCTCTTTCCTCTTATTTTTATTGATTGTACATGACGAATTTGATGTTTTATTATCACTGCACATATAGGCTATTTCTGCATGCATAGTTCCTACCTTTAATAACGAAAATGTTAAGTTTAGTTTAAATCATGACTACCCATGCATCTCCATGTCTTAATATGATTTTATCAGGCCTTATTTACCTGTTGGCATGTTTTAGCATACATCTATCTACCTTGGATTAGCATATATTTTGGTTTTATTGATGTTTACAGTAGACAGGAAGAAATGGTCTTCATGAGACCGCATGAGACCCTTAACGGTCCTACGATAGACCGCTAGTGCCAATAAAATGATCCTACTAAGACCGCTTTAGTTTTCTGAGTTCTGTATTATTTGTTAACCCGAAACATAATGCAGAATAGCCCCATTTATCATATGATAAGCCTAGCTAATTAGGTCTTACACCTATTTTTAGTACTGTATTCATACACTTGGTTATATTAATTGCTCATCCTAGTAGGTTTCATGTTCTTTATGCACTTTGGACTTATTTTAAACTTATGCTAAATTTAGGCCAAAACCATATACTCTTGTATTAACCTTAAATTTCATATGGATTATGAACTTATCTAGTTTTGATTTGATTGTTGTTTTATCACAATCTCACTCTCATCTAGAGTCTTTTTTTAAGTACATGGCACGTATTCCGGTACGATGTCATTAGATACACTTTACACAATAAGCACACAATCTTGGACTTGTGATCCTCTCCGTTGGATATTCCTTCCACCGGACTAGGTGATCTTGTTTCAAGGCCTCCATAAGACTCCGCGAGCTTGGGATTCCCACTAGGACGTTGAGCTGGTTGTACCCTCAAAACCCAATTGTCTAGAAAGCACTTTACCGATGTTTTGTGTGTTCTGGACCTTAGCGGCCCTCTAGAGACTGCCAGAGGTACCTAGCGACCTTGCTTAGACTGCATGGTTCCAGTTCATTCGTTTTATTGACTCTGTTGCAAAACGGTCCAGTTATGACCGCATATATCCACATACAGTCTAGCAAACGACCGTTTTTTTTAGAAATGGCCCCAATATGACCATTTTATGTTTAAGTCTTGATTAACCCAAGGTTTGACCCACGGGTTGATTTTTCTTATGATCCTAGATGGTCTATGATTATCTAGAACCTAACATTTTATTTCCAAAGCTACCTAATGAATTATGGAAATTAAAGAATATACCGTTATGCTGCCGATTTTTCTTCATGGCATAACCATGTTCTAAATCAAATCTTTGAACTCTCATATTCTTAATTGAAGCATTCTTACCTTGATATTTATTATCACGGAACCATAGTTTGAATTTGTTACATTATTGGCCATATTTATATTCTCGTGGAAATAGCTTGATTTATAACTTGAAGATGTAAGAGTGGGCACGAACAATGTCCAAGGGCTCCACTCTAGTCCTCTCGGTAGATAGCCAGAAACATACTATAAACCATAGGGTATGATGAATACTGACATTGCATTACGCTGGGAGTACTTTTTTTATAAACGAGTGAAGATCCACGAGGTAATCTTGTGAAATTACATGCTTACTAGTACATTCTCGTTACATGACTTTCTAGTGCATAGTCTTTATGGTTATGAAAAAGTACATTCTTGTTCATGAAAGGCCAAACTTACATTCTTGTTATATATCTGTTCAATCTCATATCTCAATCTTGATCATATCATGTTATTTGTGTTACTTTGATTTTACACCGCATGTTTTACCATATTTTATTTATCTTTACACTGAGAGTTAAAATGGTAATTACTTAAACATTTCCTTCATGTTGATACGAAGATACTTACTGGGCATGTGTGCTCATTCCCTACTTTTCTAATCTTTTTCAAGAAATTCTAGCGGGTCGGATTCAGATTATTCAAGTGATGGATCCGAGAGTGATTAAAGATCGAGAGAAGACCTAGTAGAGTCTTAAGTCAAGTCGACTCTATGTAATTTTCCCTTTATTTGAGTCTAGTGAATTGAGTCAAATATCATTGTAATTTGATTATCATTATCAATAAAAGTTGGAATTTTGATCATTCCTTATGTCCATTCATCTTATGTGTGAATGATTTGCGCTCTCATTATATTGCTCGCTTGAGGCGTACTAGCCGACTGTTCACACTCCCGATTGTTTCCGCTACATAATCTCGGGACGTGACAGTTAAAGTGGTATCAGAGCCTAGGTATTAGGACTTACTTATTCTTAGGAAAATATCATGTCATAGGCTAAATCCAAGGCTTAAGAACCCACACCTATGAACTAAGGAAAGAATTTCCCAACTACGTGAGAGTTGGGTAGAGCCGGGATGAGATAGTTAATTAGAACTTATCTCTAAGTTAACTCCCTTTAATTCCATTGGAATTAACAAATCATTCTTTTTCTCAGGTACCCTTCAAATCTATTCCCATCCTGCATTCGTGTTATTTGATACTGGTGCTTCTCATTCGTTTATATCTACTGCTTTTGCAAAAACCTTACCAGTTTCATCAGTTCCTCTACCTTTGGACCTAGCTATCACTACACCCTTAGGTCCCGGAACTAAACTTACAACCCACTACCCTGATAGTGAGGTAATGGTACAAGGTCATAGTCTTCCTGCAAACCTCGGATGCCTTGACATGGAAGGCTACGATGCTATCCTAGGTGTAGATTGGCTTGTAGACCACAACGCCTATATAAATTATCGCAATAGGAGAATCTCTTTTCAAAAACCAGGTCTCTCGTGATTTTCTTTCCTTGGTATCAAATACTGGAAGCATCCTACCATTATTTCATCTCTTCATGCTTGCAAACTCATTTCGCAAGGATGTGAAGCTTTTCTTGCCTCCGTACTCATTATCGAGTCCAATGAAATCATCTTAGAAGATATTCCCATTGTGAATGAGTTTCCCGATGTGTTCCCATCGGATTTACCTGGTTTACCACCCAAAAAGAAGTAAACTTCTCCATTGAACTCGTTCCCGGAGAAGCACCTGTTTCAATAGCTCCCTACAGGATGTCCCCTACAGAACTCAAAGAATTGAAGAAACAACTTCCAGAGTTATTAGACAAAGGCTTCATTTGACCTAGCACATCCCCTTGGGGTGCGTCAATTTTATTTGTCAAAAAGAAGGATGGATCTCTCAAGCTATGTATCGACTATCGGTGACTAAATCAACTCACTATCAAGAATAAATATCCGTTTCCGCGTATCGATGAGCTCTTTGATCAAATTTCGGGAGCAAATATTTCTCCAAGATAGATCTCAGGTCAGGTTATCATCAACTCAAGATCAAAGACGAAGACATATACAAGACTACTTTTTGGAGCAGATATGGGCACTATGAATTCGTGGTAATGCCATTTCGGTTAACCAATGGCCCGACAGTATTTATGCAACTTATGAATAATGTCTTCAAGCCTTACCTTGACCGATTTGTGGTCGTCTTCATCGATGATATTCTTATATACTCCAAGACTAAGGAGGAGCATGAAGAACACTTAAGAGTAGCTTTACAAACCCTAAGAGAGCATCAACTCTACGCAAAGCTTAGCAAGTGCGAGTTCTGGCTAAAGGATGTCTCTTTCCTTGGCCATATTATTTCAAAGGAAGGTATCGCTGTCGATCCTTCTAAGGTAGAAGCTGTTAAGAACTAGAGCCGGCCGACGACCGTGTCTGAAGTTAGAAGTTTTTTGGGTCAGGCAGATTATTATAGGCGATTCATTAAGGATTTCTCCAAAATCGCCGTCCCTTTAACTAGACTTACAAGAAAGGAGAACCCTTTTATATGGTCAAAGGATGGCAAAGAAAGTTTCCAAACTCTTAAAGATCATCTCACTACGGCCCCTATTTTAGCACTGCCTGTTGAGGGTGGTGACTTTGAAGTCTATACTGATGCATCTGATATTGGCCTAGGATGCGTTCTCATGCAAAATGAAATGTGATTTGCTATTCATCAAGGCAGTTAAAGCGTCATGAAGAAAACTACCCTGTGCATGATCTGGAACTAGCTGCAGTTATATTTACCTTGAAAATTTGGCGACACTACCTCTATGGGGAGAAGTTCACTATATTTTCAGATCACAAAAGTCTGAAATACCTCTTCACCCAAAAGGAATTGAACATGAGGCAACGCAAATGGTTGGAGTATCTCAAAGACTTCAACTTTACTATCCAATATCATCCAGGCAAAGCAAATGCTGTAGCTGACGCTCAGAAGACCAATGGCAACTCTAGCAAGCCTCAGGAAAGGTACGACTTACCTTATCGAAGATTTTTCTCGTTTAAATCTCGATGTTGATAAAGAAGAGGAAGGATGTATGATTGTTAATATAAGGTCACAACCTACATTAATTGAAGACCTAGTCAAATTACAAGTAAATGAGCCCACATTGATAGAGATCAAGGCTAATATGGATCAAAGGTCAAAATTCTCCATTTCAACTGATGGAAGACTATTGTTCAAAGATCGAATCTGTGTGCCAGATCATGCCGACACTAATAAATTGATCATGGAAGAAGCTCATAAATCAAGGTACGCTATTCACCTTGGTGCTACCAAGATGTACCAAGACTTAAAGAGAAATTTCCGGTGGCCCAATATGAAAGGAGAAGTAGCGGACTTTGTATCTCGCTGCCTCACTTGTTAGCAAGTAAAGGCGGAACATTTAAAGCCCGCCGGGAAACTACATCCCTTGGATATTCCCGAGTGGAAATGGGAAAATATAGGGATGGATTTTGTTGGCCCGGTTAGGAATGTAATCAAGAGGGGGGTGAATTTATTACGCCCTCCTTTTTTACAAAGTTAAAAACTAAATCACAGAGATATTAATATGAGGAGATGAAGCTCTCTAAATTCAGATTAATGAAAATTAATTTGATGACAATCAACCAACCACTCACAACTCTCCAGCGCAGATTGATGAACCACTCGGATGAAAAGTAATGAGCGACAATTTATATGAACGCTCACCTCACCGCATCACACTTGTAAACGAGACGGATAGAATAAAACAACAAACTCACAAGAGACAAACCACAACGCAAGGATTTTTAGGTGGTTCAGACGCACCGGAGTGCCATCCTACATCCACCCCTCTCAACTCGAGAGGATTCCATTAAGAAACACTGCACAACGGCAGTGAAAACACCACACATGGGCTCAACGGCCCCACACACACGCGTGTCCTCACACGATGACGAGAGATCACGCCAACGGAGACAACACTCCAAAATCGTCTATGAAAAAGGATTATGTGGAAATACAAAGCCCAGTCCAATGATAACAAGCTATGCTCAAATAGAAATAAGATGTTAAGAACAAGATATTCCCTCTTTGATCTTCATTACAACTCGAGATAGATGAAAGGGTGCACTAGAATGAATGAATTGCGGAGAGGAGACAGTTGGTTGTCGAAGGGATGAGCGCCCAAGCTGGAAGACGATGGAGAGCAGCGACGGCCACCACCCGATCTGAGCTTGGGGTCGTGGGATGCAGCTTCTACAGCTTCATCTTCCTCCTCCAGATGGGTGTGCGAAGCCCTCTCCCCTATTCCTGCAAGAATAAAGAACGATTAGCCTTCAAAAGTACTCTCCTCGAATGCATTTCGTAGCATATATATACCCAAAAGAAAACAAAGCAAAAAGACATGAACACCCCTGCGAAAACCTCTTAAAACAACACCCAATGGATGGTAGAAACCCTAAGGATAGAGTGGTAAAATTTCATGGCAATCGGATCAAAACTCATAGGGTTCGAAACCAAAACGGCGGATCCGGCAAAGGACACTCCGGACAAGTGTCAACTCTTAAAGTCGACACTCGTGTGCGAGTGTTTTTCCCATTTAGAAGAAAAATAGAATTCTAGTTTAAAGAGTCGACTCTCAGAGTCAACTCTTTTCAGCCTGAGTTCTGTTTTCGTGAAAAACAGAACAGCCTGCCATAAGAGTCGACTCTTTGAGTCGACTCTTTTTGGCACACTTTCTGTCTGAGCCAAAAAGAGCTCAGGGCCTGTAAGTGTCGACTCCCAGAGTCGACACTTGCAGTTCGCTGTCTTTAGACAGCAAGCTGGGCTACAAGTGTCGACTCTAGGAGTCGACTCTTGTAGCACCAGAGTAGAAATGAGAACAATGCAATGAATTTAACCCATAAACTCAATAACTGAATAAACTCTATTTAGCCCATGTTGAGTATATCCAGGTTGATTTTGATGATAACAGAACAGGTTATACGCTTTATCACGTGCAATGTTTCAACTATCAAGTTCGAATTTAACACGCCTTCAAAGCCCACTTCACCATGTAATAAGCTTAATTGTTTAAACTCATCCAAATGCATAAATTCATGTTTTAGTTTCTAAACCACCAAGGCTAAGCTTAAACCCACTCAACTTAATTGAAACAAGGTAGCCATAACCTGATTCGTTCATATATTATATTGCATTGGCTAACCTTTTATTTTTTTTTAGGAAATCAAGCCAGCGGTCGACCGATTTTCCCAGCAATGAATGGGAAATTCCCTGTAAAATTCCGGTTGACCGCCCCTATGCTCAGGTCGACCGCCAGCTTCGAAAAGCCCCCATTGTTGACTTTCCTTTCAAGCACGAGGAGAGGAATCTTCCCCTAATTGTTTAAGCTGAATGCCATCAATCAAAGAGTGATTTGTGGATCTGGTATGGGGCTTGTCTCCTGACCTTCCTAGATCTATAAAAGATCTTATTGGGGTCAAAAACCCTAAGGATTTTTCAAGAGAAAATAAGGGGAGGCTATCAAGGAAGAAGGAGCTGGTACTGTAGTCATGAACAGTGATCCGTGGGGAACTCTTCATCCAGGAGCTGAAGTTTTGAAGGGCAAATCTGCATCCAAATCAAGTGGAGATCAAGCTAGGAGCAAGCTTCATCCTATACCACCTTCATCCATTAAGGGGGAGGTTGTTTTGTGCTTTTATTCTCTGTTCTTATTCTTCCATTCTTGTTTGAGCTGAGTTGTAACTTCTTGTAACCTTCAATCACTTGTGTGTGTGTGGATCTTGACATATCCGTGTGTGTGTGAGTTCTTCGTTGATCTTCATCGTTTTTGTGTGTCGGTGCTCCTGCACCGTCGTGGGAGTTCTATACTCTTCACGTGTGTGTGTGTGTGGTGTTGATCTTGTAACTTCCTACAAGATAGTGTGTGAATCCTCACCGTGTGTGAGAGGTGGACGTAGGTTGCAGTTGTTGCATCCGAACCACCTAAAAATCGTGGTGTTATGTGTGATTTGCTCATTATCTCCTATCTCCATTCTGCTCTAGCTCATTTGCATATTGCGTTATCACTTAGTGCCTTTGTTTAGATCTAGCTTTACTAACTTTCTACATGAGATCTCTGGTATATCAAAAGGTACCTTCTGATCAACATGGTTACTCCTATCGGGAAGAAGATATCTTGTGTGAGAGAATCTTCGAATTCCCGGACTCCGCCTCGTACCAAAGAACTGCTATAGGGGTTGATTTAGCCAGATCCATTTTGTATTTCATCAGATCTATTCTTGTTTGTTGATTGCTCTTCATGTATCCTTTAAATTTGTAAAAAGTTCTTAAAATCTGTTATCACCCAATTCATCCCCCCCCTCTTGGGTGTCATTGATCGTGAGACTTCAATTGGTATCAGAGCCAAGGCCATAATTCTTTCAGATCTAACGATCTAGAGTAAGATCTAGATCAATGGCAAACAAGGGTATGATGCCTGAGGGTCGGAGTCATTCATCGTCCTCCTTACTTCGATGGCTCAAATTATTCCTATTGGAAAAATAGGATGCATGTTTTTCTAAGAGCCCAGGAGTATGAAATCTGGAGAGTTGTGGACAAGGGTCCCTACAAACTCGGGGAGGATGAAGAAAAATGGACACCCGAGGAAATTAAGAAATGCACTATAAATTTTAATGCTATGAATATTATGCAATGTGCTATACATCCTAATGAGTTCTCTCGTGTATCCATGTGCAGTTCAGCAAAGGAAATGTGGGATAAGTTACGTCTGATCTCTGAAGGAACCTCGGAGGTCAAAGAGACCAATGCCAACCTTCTGAGATTATGAGCTCTTCAAGATGAAGCCTAAAGAGACAATTTCAGAGATGTTCGCAAGGTTAACCGAGATCACGAATGGTCTCAGAAGCCTTGGAAAAGACTACACTAATTCTGAACTTGTACGAAAAGTGTTGAGATCCCTCCCTCCTGCGTGGCATACGAAGGCCACACTCATTGAAGACTCCAAGAATCTGTCCACACTCACTCTCGATGAGCTCATAGGGTCACTCATGACCGATGAGATAAATATGAAGAGGACGGACGAAGAAGATACGAAGAAGAAGAAGGTAATTGGATTGAAAGCTCATCAATCTGATGAAGACTTCCAAGAAGAAGAATCAAGTGAAGGAAGCAACGAAGAAGAAGACTTGGCTATGATAACTCGCCAAGTGAAAAGGTTTTTGAGGAAGAAGAGAAACTTCCAAGGCAATTTCAGAAAGGGGCAAAGGAAGCCCACTCAATCCAAGGGCAAGCCAAGCAAACCAAGTAGCATCATATGCTACGAATGCAAGAAACCCGGGCACATTAGGGGAGAGTGCCCAGATCTGAATAAGAAATTCAAGAAAGATAATTTCAGAAAACCCAAAACTATGGTCGCCACATGGAGCGATGAAGAGGACGAACCATCCGATGAGGAGATACAAGAACTCGTGGAAAGCTTGTGTCTCATGACACATAAGGATGACTCAACGGAGGTAAACTCTGACCCTGATTTTATTTCTAATGAACAATGGGAATCGGAATATGAAAAACTGTATACTAAATACAAGAAAATCAGATCTGAAAATAAAAGTCTAAAAAAGAAACTTGATGATTTGTCACATGAAGATATCTTTGTTAAGTTTGAGAAACTGGAACAGGAATGGTTTGAGGCAACGGAAGAAAAAGAAAGTCTATTACAAATGATTTCAGATTGTGAAAAAGCCAAGGAAGAATTATCTTGCAAAATATCTGAAATGGAGAAAGCTTGTGAAAAAATGAAAACTGAAGAAAAAACTCTGAAATCCACAAACTTAGAACTTGAAGAAAAAACTGTGAGTTTGAATAAAGAAGTGGCTGAACTTCAGTGCACATTGTCAAGATTTGTAAAGGGCAAACAAAATCTAGATAACTTGTTGGAAGTTAAAGTCAATTTTCAAAAGGAAAGACTGGGATATACTCCTCAAAATAAAAAATCTTTGAGCACAAGATTACCACATCCTTTGTTCTTAAAAAAGATACAAATCGTGCTTCATGTTCCAATTCTAAACCAAAACATATCCAACCCAAACCACGAGAATTTCAAAGGAAGTTTACACCTGTTAACTATTATCACAGTGGTAGATTTGGTCATGTTATTGCAAATTGCTGGTTCAAACAAAGTCCACCAAGAAATCATGTTGTTTGGACCAAGAAAAGATATGCACAGAACTGGACTAACTCCTACTGACCCAAACTAGCTTGGGTACCAAAATCATTTGCATGAGAATGTTGTTTCTTGCAGATATGTCTTGAAGCTAGGGGGAGCAAGTGGTACTCGGACAGTGGCTGCTCAAGGCATATGACAGGGGACAGGAAAGCGTTCTCCATGCTGCAAGATAAGGATGGAGGCTCAGTTTCCTTTGGTGGAAAAGACAAAGGTAAAATAATTGGAATTGGCAACATAGGTAAGAATTCTGAAATCTTGATTGAAAATATTCTTTTGGTGAAAGGTTTGAATCATAACTTGCTAAGCATAAGCCAACTGTGTGAGAAAGATTTTAAAATTATTTTTCATGAAACCCATTGCCTTGTCATAAACAAAACCTCCAATGAAACCAGATTCATCGGCAAGAGAAACAACAATGTGTATACCATTGATATTGATGATGTTTCTTGTGATGATATGTGTTTGGTAGCTAACAATCATGATAATGCATGTCTATGGCACCGAAGACTGGGTCATGCTAGTTTTGGAGTAATCTTCAAGTTGTCTAAACATGACTTGGTGAATGGTTTGCCAAAACTAAAATTTGAAAGTGATAAAATTTGTGAGACTTGCACAAAAGGCAAGCAAACACGCATATCCTTCAAAAATAAGAACATTGTTTCTACCTCCCGACCTTTGGAATTGCTGCATCTTGATTTGTTTGGCCCAACTAGGACATCCAGCCTAGGAGGGAAGACCTATGGTTTTGTGATTGTTGATGACTATTCTAGATTCACTTGGGTGTTATTTCTATCCAATAAAAATGATGCATTGATGGAATTTCAAGTGTTTTATAGGAAAATCCAAAATGATAGAGGCTACCTTATCACCACTATCTAAAGTGATCATGGTGGCGAATTTGAGAATCATGAGTTCAGCAACTTCTGTGAAGAGCACGGATATATGTACAACTTCTCATCACCAAGGACGCCCCAACAAAATGGAGTGGTGGAGAGGAAAAATAGAATATTGATAGATATGACACGAACCATGTTAAGTGAAAACTCTCTATCAAAATATTTTTGGGCTGAGGTGGTAAGTACAGCATGCTACATCATCAACAGGGCAATGGTAAGGCCCATTTTGAAGAAAACTTCATATGAGCTCTACAAGGGTAAGAAATCGAATATTTTCCACCTTAAACCCTTTGGTTGTTCATGTTTCATCCTGAACAATGGTAAGTCCAACCTAGGTAAGTTTGATGAGAAAAGTGACAAGGGAACTTTCCTAGGCTATGCACTTAATTCTAGAGCCTATCGAGTGTTCAATAAACGGACTTTGGTTGTTGAAGAAAGTCCTCATGTAATCTTAGATGAATCTGAACTAAAACTATATACTCAAATTGTGGATGCAGGAGAAGCCCCCAAAGACTCAACCAATGTTGGAACATCTAAAGCCAAGGATGAACCAAAGGAAGGAATACCCAGCAAGAGTGAAGAAGATGAAGATCCTTCAATTAAGACACTGCAAGAGCAGCAAATACAGCACCCTGATTTGCCAAGCACCTCCATATTTCTAAAGGATCATCCAGCTGAAAACATAATCGGTAATCCTCAAGATGGGGTAAGAACCAAAGCATCTCTAAGGCAAGTAGTAGAAGAAGATTGGATACCATTAATCTCACAGGAAGAGACTAAGGACATCTATGAAGCTCTTCAAAATGAATTCTGGATCCAAGCTATGCATGAAGAGTTACACCAGTTTGAAAGAAACCAGGTGTGGACTCTAGTGCCACGACCTAAGAATCAATCCATTATCAGAACCCGATGGATTTTCAGAAATAAGCTAAATGATACGGGATTGGTTGTTAGGAACAAGGCCCGGCTTGTGGCCAAGGGATATAGCCAGGAGATGGGTATTGATTTTGATAAGTCTTTTGCACCGGTTGCTCGTCTAGAAGCAGTCCGGATTCTATTGTCTTATGCTTGCTCATCTAACTTTAAATTATTTCAAATGGATGTTAAATCTGTGTTTCTAAATGGGTATATCAAAGAGGACATTTTTGTAGAATAACCTCCAGGTTTTGAAGACCCCAAACATCCACAACATGTGTACAAGCTCCAGAAGGTCTTGTACGGACTGAAGCAAGCACCAAGGGCATGGTATGAACGGCTCACGTTATTTCTGGTTGAAAATGATTTCAAGAGAGGTAAGGTTGATCAAACACTCTTCACAAAGAAATCAGGTAAAGATATATTGGTAGTTCAAGTGTATGTGGATGATATAATTTTTGGAGCTACTAATAATGTGCTATGTGATGAATTTGCAGAAATCATGCAAGGTGAATTTGAGATGAGCCTAATAGGTGAACTAACATTCTTTCTTGGACTGCAGGTGAAGCAAACACCTGAGGGCATTTTCATAAGCCAAGCCAAGTACACAATGGAGCTTTTGAAGAAATATGGGATGGCTGAAGCAAAACCTTTGTCAACTCCAATGGCCACAACCTCAAAGTTAGACAAAGATGAAAATTGTAAAACAGTAGATGCTACACTATTTCGAGGTATGATCGGATCACTACTGTATCTTACAGCATGCCGCCCTGACATTCAATTCAGTGTATGTCTTTATGCCCGTTTTCAGTCATGCCTTAAAGAATCTCACTTATCGGCTGTTAAACACATATTTAGATATTTAGTTGGCACAATAGACTTTGGCTTGTGGTTCCCCATCGGTAGTTCCTTTGATTTGATTGCATACACCGATGCGGATTATGCCGGATGCATTTTAGATCGTAAAAGTGCTAGTGGGTACTGTCAGTTCCTTGGTGGGTGCCTAATCTCATGGGCCTCCAAAAAATAGCATTCAGTAGCTCTCTCAACGGTCGAGGCTGAATATGTAGCTGTAGGAAGTTGTGGAGCCCAAGTACTTTAGATCAAAAATCAATTGCTTGATTTAGATATTGAGATGAAATGTGTGCCAATTTTGTGTGATAATACCAGAGCAATCAGTTTGTCTAAAAACCCTGTTCAACATTCTAGAACCAAGCATATTGATATTCATCCTCACTTCCTGAGAGATCATGTAGGGAAAGGGGTCTTTGAATTGAACTTCATTGACACACACAATCAGGTAGCTGACATATTCACCAAACCCCTTAACCAGGATCAATTTAACAAGATAAGAAGAGAACTTGGGATGTGCAAGGGTGAGAGCATTCATGCATAGGTTTGCATTTAGGTTAAGTTCTGCATTTGTAGAAACTCATATGCATCAAGGGTAGAAAAACATGCATTTTATCTTTACTTATTATACCTTGTGTGTTTCACATACATTCTTGCATGCTTGAATGTAATTATATGTATAGCCTTCCTTGAAATTTTTTCTAAGGCCAGATATTTCTTAAACAAATAATTGTGGACTCAGTGATGTCGGACTTTATGTAGCTTCTGAGGGGGAGTTAGAAACTTCCCTCACACCTGCATCTATTTCCTTCCCTACGCTTCATAACGTTGGCTCCAGATATGATGGTCGGTTGATGGTCCCCCCATAAATAAAAAAAAGAAGAAAGAAAAGAAAAGGAAAAGAAACACACACACAAAAAAATTCAAAATGGGGTTTTTGGGCTAGCGGTCGACCGCCAGCCCCACACCGATCGACCGGTGGCGGTGAACCGGGCCAACCGAGTCCCAACCGGACCAGCTTATAAAGAGGTCTAATACCTCATTCACTCATTCTATCACCCCCACTCACTCTCATACCTCATTCCCCAACCCTATAACCTCCAAACTCCACCTCCCAAGCTCCCAAACCTCATCTTTCTTCCACCCGCACAAGATTCAGCGTGTTCGTCACATTTTTGAGACGAACTCCATTCGGCCGTTCGTGCGTTCATGGGGCATTCACCTTGGTTCCGGTCAGTGGAGAAGGCTTTTGCAAGCCTCTGGAGTGTTCGTAGATCTTTCTTCATCCCCCGGGACGAGGGTCTTTCCTTCAAGGGTTTTCTATCGGGTTCTAGTTCGGGATGCCGCCTAGACGAAGCTCTTGGCGTTCTGCCCATGGGGAAGGAAGTAGACAGAGACGTGAGGCACCCGCTCCTCCACCACAGCAGGTGCCTGCACCATGTCGAGCTCCTAGGTTGCTTATTTGTCCCATCCTAGACCCCCGATTGGTTGATTTTAATGAGGTGAATGAGCTCTTGCCCGATATATATACAATCTTTGCAATGTAGCCGGGTTGGACTGATTTCGTCACTCGGTATGACCATCACTACCCTAACCTAGTACAGCAGTTCTATGGGAACCTGGTTTCAAGGAATGATGAGCTTTATACTGTTGTTCAAGGGGTTGAGATTCATATTAACCCGATCTGTTTGAGAGGAGCTTAAGGGTTGCGGCTAGAGGAGTCAACATGGCTTATAGCCATGGGGAGGTTAAAGATACTTTTATCGCCATGACCAACTGTGAGTACGTGCATGGTGTCAGCGATTTGATTGAGTTAAATGTGAATTACTTCCCACCACTGCAGCATGTCTTACACCATATGTTCACTTCCCTTATTTATCCCAAGGTTGGCAGTAGAAATGAAGTCACAAAAGTTCATAGATTCCTATTCTACAATGTCATGAATGGTATACAACTCAACATGGGTCGCCTCATGACGACCGTCATTGGAGCTTTCCGCATAAACCTACAGTGATCTTTGCCATATGCCTCATAATTAATCGGGGTGTTCTGTAACGACCCGAGAATTCAATTACCGGAAAGGCCCGATAACCCGAGACTCGAACTGCCACCCACGAGCCCGAAGACTCAGAAGGGTTAAAAAGGAGTGTGGAGGCACAAAGAAATAGAAAGTAAAGCCGGACAATTCAATAATTAACAAAAATAAATAACAACTACCACAACAGCAGAGTCCAGTCCAACAGAAAGTACAGTCTAAAGCAGTAAAATGTACCACATGCCGAGTGAACAATCGGCCCGATGAGCTGGCAACTGAGAACCTCGTACCACACCCTCGAACCTCGAGGAAGAACCGCCACACCTGAAAAGTAGGGAATGAGTCTCCAAAACAGAGACTCAGCAGGGATCCCGCGGAACCCCAACCGAAAACAACGGCGGTAGCGGAAAGGAAAGCTACAACGACAGCAGGAACAGCGAACCGGTGGCCGGTCAAAACTCGGCACTAGTGCTACTCCTACTATACCAGAAACACACCCCGATCTCACGGTCGGGGGCTACCGAACTACACTAGTACCACTTACCGAAGTAAAAACCCACGGCAACCACGCCGTAGAGGCCTATCTCCAAGGACACGGCCAACCTGGACACGCCGTCCAAGGTGCAACCCTGACCACCTGGTCACGGGTACCGCACAACAAGACGCAACCTCGGTAAAGTTACTAGCACCAGTCTCACGGTGCGGAAACCGACACACACGTCACGGCGAAACAACCTCGACTCAACAGTCAACACGACCGAAAACCCGAAGGTCGAAGTCACGGAAACTGACAGTCTGTCACTCCCAACTCGACTGGAGTACCTCCCACTAGAAGCACAGTCGGTAGCATCCCCTGACATCTTACACCGCACTGCAGGTGAACTGCCTGACGTGGTAGCGCCTACCAGAGGCACGGACACCGAACAAGTAACCACAAAGCAATTGACTAGCTGGGGTCACGCCCGTCGGCGTGGGTCCAACCGCCCCCAACCACATGTTCACACACAGACCATGTGTCCTAGGTCTGGCGCTCTGACCGGTTTTCCCCCGTAGCCGGACTCTGGCTAACAACGAGGGGCCCGATGGAAACCAGTCCAAAACTGTCCTCAGGGTAGCCTCTCCACCACTCCCTAGTGGGAACACACGCGTGTAAGCAGGCTACGACTAGTGGAGGGTCACTGAAGGAGTAGACTCTTAACTCAACGGAAAACAACGTCCGAATCCGACGACGTACGGGGACCATCCCACGTACCGGCACCGTCGCACGGCGGCCACAGTCGGAGAAGGAACGAGACTCGCAGCCCATGGCTACGCACGCACCCTGCGCGAGAGTCGAGAAAACCCAAGTGATGCTAAGCCACTGGACTCTGGCCAGTCCTCTAGACGCACTACAGCCAACGGTCCTTGAGTCAGAAGACTCGGGGTCAAGATCATCGCATGCAACAGCACAAGGCCATCAATCTAGTCCAATCTCTAGGTCTAAAACCACAGTAGCATGAATACCGAGGTAGTTCACGAGTCGCCGAGACCATTCCCTCGGGAAGGGAACTAAGAAGCCTCCCAGCCCCAGGCAGGGCAACTGGACTCACAGTCCAAGGCCACACACATGGCCCACGTGGAAAGCACAGAAGCATGATTCCCAAGGCAGTGCCCAAGCCGCCACGTCGATAACTGGACTCGCAGTCCAAGGCCAAACACATGGCCCACTCTGGAATCATCTTCCAGGAAAACTCACGACATGCGGGGGAACCCCACCGCACACACACCGATACACGGTGACTCGATCGAGCGTAACACGAATGCCCGAAACACGTGGGGTCACCCGGACCCACCACACCTATGGGCATGCTAATCGAGGTAGCACGCTACTCCTGACACCCTCAAAACACTGACACAGAATCCCACGGGTGTCTGGACACTCACGAGACCGCAGGTCGACCACTGGGTCCCAACCGGGTCGACTAGGGACCGACACAACGCGAATCGATCACGGAGAACATGAAAACTCATCTCGGCACCATACAGAGCCTGACGGTCTAAGCTTGGGCCGTCACAGGATGTAATGGTCCAAGCCTCGACCGTCACAACCACTCACGCGATACAAGGCTGTGACGTGCCAGCCTTGGTGCGTCACAGGCCTTGACCCCGAACGGTCAAAACCAACGAATGGAAGCCAACGGTCAAATTGTCCCTGACGGTCCAACCCAGGTGCGTCACAGCATCGTAGCGGTCTATCGTGGGACCGTCACTCCCACAAACCACCAAAAGGCTAACGGGCACTGTGACGCACCCACCCTGGGGCGTCACAGGCTGTGACGGTCACTGGAAGGACCGTCACACCCGTCCGAGCGCGAAACGGCGGGAAACGACCCGAAAAACGTCCCACGCCCCCATACCTCCACGGGAGAGGGGGGAAACAAGGGGGAAGCCCCCAAATAGCCCCTAGCATGCATCTAAGGCCTCGGATCGGCCAAAAACGCAATGAAACGGGAGATCGGCCCATGAGCCCTAAAACATGGATTTTTCCCAAAAATCCCCGATTACGCCCGCTCGGCTCACCATGGCCTACGAAACTCGCGGGAAAAGAAGTGCACGAGCTGGGGTTCCATCTCCCTACCTCCACCGAAGAAACGACGCGTCGTGGACGCCGATCCACGAAGAAAACGCCGTGAAACCCTCGCCGCTCCATGAACCCGCGGCCGAGCTTCCACGCGCCACCGGCCCTCGATCCTTGACCCGTTCCTCGCCTCCCGCCATCACCGCCTCGCCCTCCTCTGCCACCGTCGGCCGCCCGGGGAGAGGGGGAGAGAAAGAGATGAGAGAGAGTGAGAAAGAGAGAATGAGAGGGGGAGAGAGGAAAGGGTTAATATATATAGAAAAACCCGAAAATTGCATAAATTATGAAAATTATGAAAAATTACCTCCGGGATCCTCGGGAGGAGCACAACGCGCCGGTATAGTCCCGGAGTCGGAGAACGCCACGGTTCGCCCTGCACAGAGTTCCGAAGGCACATCAGGGAAAAACACGTGTAAAGTACAAAACACACTCCGAGACCTACTAAAATAATCCGAAAAATATCCAAAAAATCTGGGGCATTACAGCCCTCCCCCCTTAAAGGAACTTCATCCTCGAAATTCGGGACTAGCACCAGGACACAGGGGAAGAACACTGAACCAACTGACAATGCTGTCAAAGCCCCAGCACAGAAAACCTCGATTCTCACGAAGACACTGATCCTGAGGGACACAGTCGACTACAATCATGAATAATACCTCGCTCCGCACGCCGCACACACCGGCCACTAGAGCAGGCGCACCAAAGGACACCGTCCGGCATCACCTCAGACAACACAAAAACCAATCATGGGACCGCTACCACCATCTCGCTCACTGAGGAGACACAGCCCCGACTTGAGTAACCGCTACCAATCCATCCAATGGTCAAGAGACAAAACACACACAGCTTCACAACCAGCTGACAGGTCGCACACCCTTCTCAAGGGAACAACCAAGATAGAGCCTCCATCGACTCACGCAGCCATCTCAACAGACCGCAACCAGCTCATCGGCTCAACGCCAAGGGTCGCCTCACACCTGGCAAGCTGAAAGCTTGACATATCACTGAGCCAACTCTTGTCAGAAGACAAACTTCGACAAAGCCCAGATCCTATCCGGAAAGGCACATCACAGAAACGACCACCAAAGGTCTCGCTGGCACACGGCTCTCACCGTGCTCGAGCCCCGACAACCAGCATCTTCTGTCTGTGAAAAGACCATCCACTGGTCGCCAGATACACATCAACGAGAAACCTCCATTGACCCAACAGGCACGATCCAACTCACAACAGGCCATCCGCTAACTCACACACAGACCGATGCCACATCTCGAGCTACACTCCTCTCGGACTCCACATCCGAGCTCGATCATCGCACCAACTCGACCCTCTCGGGGAGCACGACGAAACCAATTGACAAGATCCTGGTGTCCTCAATCATCACCTCACTCGACTTAGACTTACAGGGGAACCATCCCATGATGGTCACCACATCAGGGATAACCATTACGACACCAACGCCCCGTCAAGGACCACCCTCCGACGCCAATCTCACAAAAGGCCTCCACCCACAGGCGTCACTCATTCGTCTGGTCTCAGCACATCCTTTGATCAATCCAAGTGGACACCGGCCAATCCCGATTCCGCCCTTACCACAGAGCCACGGGACGCCACCTGAACAATGCTCACGGGTCCCCAAGCAACATACACCTTACCGTGGTCGACTACGAGACTAGCCTTACCAGCCACTCGCAGCTACCAACAGGAACCCACATCTTGCCAGATATCACTTCTCCAAAAATGATCTCATCCGAGGACACGACTGGGAACACAAGTCGGGCACCAAGCCACCGACTCTGACCAACACGTCCTCGACCTCCATCAGGCGACATCCTCAACAACCCCATCCAGGTCCAACCGACGCCTGACGCGGCTTCTACCACAGGAACAGGGTACTCATGCGGCACACTAGCCAGCACATTCCCCAACACTCCATCCTGCCAGTGCCAAGAATCACGATACCTCAAGCAACGGCACGGCAACAACATGTTTTACACAGAGGAACCAATCCTCCAATGCTCAACGTAAAACTCAGAAATCCGCCCGTAGCAACCAACGCTACGATCATGAACCAGTGGGTCACAAGCCCACCGCGCTTCCGTTGCGCACTCTGATCCACACGCGCACAGCCAAGAATGCGAACACCGCCCAACCAGCACTCATCCTTCCGGAAAAGCGCCAACACACCCTCGCACGACAAGGGAATGGGCACAGTTTCTCACAGGCAACCACCTTGCCAAGACAAGGAGCACATCTCACACGGACTTCATGGCACACAAGGCCAACCAATTCGAACACACAATGCAATATGGCAATCCTAGCCAAATACAATCTCTCCAACAAAAGGGTAGACCAAAGGCCCTTCCGACCAACGGAAGAACTCCACGCCCGACTGGATCTCGAACCTCGCGCACGCTAGAAACAGCACCTTCTAGCACCAAGAAAACCATCACCACGTCAGGTCAGCGCCTCCGACACACTCAACAAGTGTCACGTCGGACCACAATCACAGCATCTCTCGATGCACCACCGCTGGAATTCCTCGAACTACAACACACCACGCCAAGAGCCGCAACACGAGCCATAACGACAACCGCCGACGCTCATCCTCGAGTCCCGAACTCGCCGTGGAGCCTTCACATCTCAAGCCAACTCTAGGGCGAACACAACCCATCCACTGACAGAAACGCAGGAGCAAAGACTTACTGGGACATCTCTACCAAATCTTGCCTCGAAATCTGCAGAACAATCGGGACCGACACGTCATTCTGACGCCACAGAGCACGACAAGAACATCATGCTCGACAAAACAGCAGCTCACCGAGAAGATATTCCGCTCACCTGAGCACGCTTCTCGATCAGAACACCTCAGGAGCTGGACAAACCTCAAGCTGGAGTGGCCAAACTGACATCAGCTCCCTCAGAGCATGCTCACGGCCACTTAACCACGAACAATCTTCTCCAGCCACCTGACCACGCTACAGATTCCTCGAACTCAGCACCGCGAGTTCACGCCTGCCAGCAACCTCTGCCCAACGCAACACAACCAGGGCCACCACCGATGAGGGAGAAGGCTCTCAACCTCGATCCTTAGACCCCATGCTGGCACGAAAGCTGCGGACAGCAACCACCTTCATAGCGCCGCACAGCGCACTCGAGCTCTCAAATGAGAAACTAGGCGGAAAGCGAACACAAAACCCTAAGCCAGCTGTTGACTGTACTGGACCTTATGGACTCTGATCACTGCAATATTTCAAATTCCTATGTACATCAACAACCTCTGCTCTGATACCAGCTGTAACGACCCGAGAATCTAATTACCAGGAAGGCCCGATAACCCGAGACTCGAACCGCCACCCACGAGCCCGAAGACTCGGAAGGGTTAAAAAGGAGTGTGGAGGCACAAAGAAATAGGAAGTAAAGCAGAACAATTCAACAATTAATAAAAATAAATAAAAACTACCACAACAGCAGAGTCCAGTCCAACAGAAAGTATAGTCTAAAGTAGTAAAACGTACCACATGCCGAGTGAACACTCGGCCCGGCAAGTTGGCGACTGAGAACCTCCGTACCGCACCCTTGAACCTCGAGGAAGAACCGCCACACCTGAAAAGTAGGGAATGAGTCTCCAAAATAGAGACTCCGCAAGGATCCCGCGAAACCCCAACCGGAAACAAGGGCGGTAGCGGAAAGGAAAGCTACAACGACAGCAGGAACAGCGAACCAGTGGCCGATCAAAACTCGACACTACAGCTACTCCTACTGTACCAGAAACACACCCCGATCTCACAGTCGTGGGCTACCGAACTACACTAGTACCACTTACCAAAGTAAAAACCCACGGCAACCACGCCGTAGAGGCCTATCTCCAAGGACACGGCCAACCTGGACACGTCGTCCAAGGTGCAACCCTGACCACCTGGTCACGGGTACCGCACAACAAGACGCAACCTTAGTAAAGCTACTAGCACCAGTCTCACGGTGCGGAAACCGACACACACGTCACGGCGAAACAACCTGGACTCAACGGCCAACACGACCGAAAACCCGAAGGTCAAAGTCACAGAAACTGACAGTCTGTCACTCCCGACTTGACAGGAGTACCTCCCACTAGAAGCACAGTCGGTAGCGTCCCCTGACGTCTTACACCGCACCGCAGGTGAACTGCCTGACGTGGTAGTGCCTACCAGAGGCACGGACACCGAACAAGTAACCACAAAGCAAGTGACTAGCTGGGGTCACGCCCGTCGGCGTGGGTCCAACCGCCCCTAACCATGTGTGCACACACAGACCATGCGTCCTAGGTATGGCCCTCTCACTGATTTTCCCCCGTAGCCGGACTCTGGCTAACGACGAGGGGCCCGACGGAAACCAGTCCAAAACCGTCCTCAGGGTAGCCTCTCCACCACTCCCTGGTGGGACCACACACGTGTAAGCAGACTACGACTAGTGGAGGGTCACTGAAGGAGTAGACTCTCAAGTCAACGGAAAACAACGTCCGAATCCGACGACGTATGGGGACCATCCCACGTACCGGCACCGTCGCACGGCGACCACAGTCGGGGAAGGAACGGGACTCGTAGCCCACGGCTACGCACGCACCCTACGCGAGAGTCGAGAAAACCCAAGTGACGCTAAGCCACTGGACTCTGGGCTGTCCTCTAGATGCACTACAGCCAATGGTCCTTGAGTCAGAAGACTCGGGGTCAAGACCGTCACACGCAATAGCACAAGGCCGTCAATCTAGTCCAATCTCAAGGTCTAAAACCACGGTAGCATGAATACCGAGGCAACTCACGAGCCGCCAAGACCATTCCCTCGGGAAGGGAACTAATAAGCCTTCCATCCCAGGCAGGGCAACTGGACTCACAGTCCAAGGCCACACACACGGCCCACGTGGAAAGCACAGAAGCATGATTCCCAAGGTAGCGCCCAAGCCGCCACTCTGATAACTGGACTCGCAGTCCAAGGACAAACACATGGCCCACTCGGGAATCATCTTCTAGGAAAACTCACGACATGCGGGGGAACCCCACCGCACACACACCGATACACTGTGACTCAATCGAGCGTAACATGAAAGCCTGGGACACGTGGGGTCACCCGGACCCACCACACCTACGGGCACACAATTCGAGGTAGCATGGTCCTCCCGACACCCTCAAAACATGGACACAGAATCCCACGGGTGTCTGGGACACTCACGAGATCGCAGGTCGACCACTGGGTCCCAACCGGGTCGACTAGGGACCGACACAACGCGAATCGATCACAGAGAACATGAAAACTCATCTCGGCACCACACAGAGCCTGACGGTCGAAGCTTGGGCCATCACAGGCTGTAACGGTCCAAGCCTCGATCGTCACAACCACTCTGACGCACCAACAAAGGGCCGTCAGACGCTCGGTGCAAAGTTGTGTGTGACGCGCCCACCCTGGTGCGTCACAGTCTGTGACGCCCCAGCCCTGGTGCGTCACAAGACAAGATGAAACCAACTGTGACGCATCCCGCTCGGTGTGTCATAGGCTGTAACGGACCACTCCTGGTGCGTTATAAGGTGGAAACGCGTCTGCTCTGACGCACACACACAGGGGCGTTACAAGGCTGTGACGCGCCAGCCTTGGTGCGTCACAGGCCTTGACTCCGAACGGTCAAAACCAACAAACGGAAGCCAATGGTCAAATCGTCCCTGACGGTCCAACCCAGGCGCATCACAGCGCCGTGGTGGTCTATCATGGGACCGTCACACCCACAAACCACCAAAAGGCTAACGGGCCCTATGACGCACCCACCCTGGGGCATCACAGGCTGTGACGGTCACTGGAAGGACCGTCACACCTGTCCGAGCGCGAAACGGTGGGAAACGACCCGAAAAATGTCCCACGCCCCCATACCTCCACGGGAGAGGGGGGAAACAAGGGGGAAGCCCCAAAATAGCCCCTAGCATGCATCTAAGGCCTTGGATCGGCCAAAAACGCAATGAAACGGGAGATCGGCCCACGAGCCCTAAAACATGGATTTTTCCCAAAAATCTCCGATTACGCCCGCTCGGCTCACCACGGCCTACGAAACTCGCGGGAAACGATGTGCACGAGCTGGGGGTCCATCTCCCTACCTCCTCCGAAGAAACGACGCACCGTGGACGCCGATCCACGAAGAAAATGCCGTGAAACCCTCGCCGCTCCACGAACCCGCGACCGAGCTTCCATGCGCCATCGGCCCTCGATCCTCGACCCGTTCCCCGTTCGTCGCCTCCCGCCATCGCCGCCTCACCCTCCTCTGCCACCGTCAGCCGCCCGGGGAGAGGGGGAGAGAAAGAGATGAGAGAGAGTGAGAAAGAGAGAATGAGAGGGGGAGAGAGAAAGGGTTAATATATATAGAAAAACCCAAAAATTGTAGAAATTCAGAAAATTACGAAAAAGTACCTCTGGGATCCTCGGGAGGAGCACAACGCGCCGGTACAGTCCCGGAGTCGGAGAACGCCACGGTTTGCCCTACATAGAGTTCCGAAGGCACATCAGGGAAAAACACGTGTAAAGCACAAAACACACTCCGAGACACACTAAAATAATCCGAAAAATATCCGAAAAATCTGGGGCATTACATGTTCATTCATGTTGGGATTAATTTGGCAGAAGAACAGTTTATCTATGTTCGCCAGAATGATATCTACAATAAGCATAAGATCTGCATAGACATGGGATATTACTATGGTCCCGATGGTGAGCTATGTCGGGATGTACCTACATATGAAGATGAATATGACAATAAGGATGAGCAGGAACCACAGCAGCAGTAGGTTCAAGGGGATGTACCCCCTCCAGTTCAGGCATAAGAGCAGCCTCCTGTAGATGCGCGCCCCTTAACTAACCATGCATGTATATGAAGCAATCATAAAAGTATGAACAAGGGGGTAATGAATAGAAGAATTGACCGTGATCGCCACCAAGGATTAACAATGCCAAAGGATGAAGAAGTGTAATGAACGGCGCCGTGTACCTTGGAAAGAAAACTTGATCGCGCTTGACAAACGAGGCGTGGGGAACTTTGTGGATTCAAACCTCCTCTCCTTCTAGCCGGGTAGAGGAAAAGGGCCTCACGTTGTATTCATGCTCTCCTGCAAAACAAAGCCAAAACAAGGGTAAAAAACCCATTAGAACATGCATGTGTAGCATCAATCCCGCAAGGATAAAATAGGGGTAGAAATTGACGGCAAACTCACCGGGGGGAGGTTTTTAACCCCTGTGGAAGGGTGGAAAAAATAGGTGTGTGTATTGTGCATGCATGAGATTTAAAATCACAAGATTTGATTGAGAGAATAGAGAGAAATCATCGATGCAAAACGGGGGAAAACGCATATGTAGCAGAAAAGTACAGAAAATTGTGATGATTTATGATTTTAAGAGGAAGTGAACTAAGAATATAGATCATGAAATCAAGCCCAGAAGGATGTAATGGAAAGCTAATACTTCCCTCTTCAAGCCAGGGTCAAAGTTGTGAGTTAACATTGCAGCATGGCTTCGCCCCGAACCAAGAAAGAGCCCCCCTTTGTAACTGCGAACTAGGCAGTTTTTATAGAGTTTTACAAGAAAGTCCCATCTTCTTATCACGGTTCCCGGAGATATAGTCCAAGATAAATCAAGTTATCTGGATCAAACTCGAGATAATACTAAGGACAAGAGATAGGAACAAACGGGGATCAATTCGGAGGAAGATTCTAGAAGATATGGCTCTTGGAAGGTAGCCCCGTCGCACTAGAAAACAGAGTTTTTGTTGTACCAGGATGCTTAAATCCCGATCTTGCGACCCAGATCTCGAGAGATATAGCCAATGAAAATTTGATTTCTATGAACCAAATTCAAGATAATACAAAGGTCTAGAAGTAAGAAAAAATAGGGATCAATTTGGATAAGAATTAAGAAGTTATGGGCTCTGCAAGATAGGCTCGCCGTGTAGTTTTCGAGACAGAGTCCAGCACGAATTGGACTCTCAGTTATGTTTAACGGTCTATCGTAGGACCGCCACATGTGCTCTGACGGTCTAGGGTAGGACCGCAATGCTCTAAGGGTCAAATGGGGTGATTTTGGGCGAGTTTGGATGTGACGCACCTATACTAGACTATCACATGTGCTCTTACAGTCTTACGATAGACCGCTACATGTGCTGTGACACACCTACACTAGACCTTTACACCGATGGAGGAAGATTTTGGACAGACTGAGCGTGACTTTGGAATTTGAAGTGTATCTCTCAAACGGTGCAGAACTAGCAAACGTGTTAGAAGAAGAAATTTTAGATAACTGAGAGAGTAACAACTTTCATGAAGAAAGTAGGTTGATAAAATTATTATAAGATTGAGAAAATGGTGCTAGAAGAGAGAGAAAGAATTCTGAACAGCACATCATGCCGGAAAAATGCAAATATCTCACAAACAGGGCAGAACTAGCCAACGGTGTAGAAGAAGAAATTGTAGATAGTTAAAAGAGGAACAACTTTGGTGAAGACAACTTTTTGAATAGAGAGACAGAAGGAGATGAAAAAAGACCACTTTTAGGACTGCGCAGTGGGAGAGAGCCGATTACTTGAGGGAAGCCGGCCTAAATGGGCCGAAAGTTGACTTAGAAGCCAGAAGTTGATAAAATAAGCTACAGAGCTCTAGGAAATCATGATCTCTAGGGCTCAAAGAGAATGGAACAATGAAAATTGGCTCGAAATCTATCCAAGGAGGCTCCAAAATAATGGCTAATTTGGGACGTCAAAAATGATGAATAAGAGAAATGACACAACTTGTGGGCTAAAAACGGGTGTCAACACCTCCTACACTCCCACCTCGTCCCATGGATGCCGACCTGCCTCCTCCACCTTCACCGCAGCATATGGATCCGGAAATGCCACCTCCTCCTCAGTTTTATCATGGAGAGTCCTCCACTCAGGGAGCTCCTCAGCCTTCTTGGGTAGACTATGAGGTTTTTGACAGGCGGTTCACTGGATTAGAGACTCGTGTGGATGCTTTTGGGGAGGGACTTTCTGCTCTCGGGTATGGCGTAGACACTATGGGCCATGTGGTTGACACCATGTCAGGCCGCATGGATTCCTTCTCCACTACTCTGGATACCCTTTCCACTCCACTCACATGACTAGCCTCACCGACAGTGTTGCTGACTCAAGCCAATCCTTCCACATCATGAACAATACTCTTCTTAGCATGGCTCGTCGTGATGCGGCTCGTGACCTTTCCATTAGCCGTATTCGGGATACACTTCATGCTCAGGTTCATGCTTTTGAAGACATCCGCCGTCTCCTTGGACACCAGCCCCCTCCTCCAGCGGATCAGCCACCTCCACCTGCCGATGCACCATGAGGACTTGTTTCCTTTCTCCCTCTAGCTTGCTGTCCTTTGGTCTTGTATCTCACGGTCCCTTCTTCGTCTATCCTATCCTCTTTTGATAATGCCAAAGGGGGAGAAGTAGTAGTGCAGGGCTTTATATATTTATGTATGTCCGTGTGTGGTTGTGTGTTTGCATGTTTGACATGTGAGGATCTGAGTCTGTCTTTATGCATTTGTTTAGTCCCTTGAGTCTAGAGTCATGCATTCACTCTTGCACTAATGTACTTTGTAATGAAATGATGAATTGAATGCACTGGTGTTTGATCTCAAATGGTTGGCTCTTATATCTCATTCCTCTTCTAATTGGCATATAAATGTTAAATGGTTGTGCTCGTTGTGTTCACGGTTTATGTTCGTTATATTCACTGGCATAACGGGTTGTAAGTGAAATGTCTTGGTTTCGAACCTTGATCTCAACTTTCATATATTGCTCAAAGGCACGTTCATGTATTTCAAAACTCTTTCATTTTTTTGTCATCATCAAAAAGGGGGAGATTGTTGAGTATATCCAGGTTGATTTTGATGATAACAGAACATGTTATACGCTTTATCACGTGCAATGTTTCAACTATCAAGTTCAAATTTAACACGCCTTCGAAGCTCACTTCACCATGTAATAAGCTTAATTGTTTAAACTCATCCAAATGCATAAATTCATGTTTTAGTTTCTAAACCACCAAGGCTAAGCTTAAACCCACTCAACTTAATTGAAACAAGGTAGCCATAACCTGATTCGTTCATATATTATATTGCATTGGCTAACCTTTTATTTTTTTGCAGGAAATCAAGCCAGCGGTCGACCGCCAGCTTATAGCGATCGACCGATTTTCCCAGCAACGAATGGGCAATTCCCTGTAAAATTCTGGTCGATCGCCCCTATGCTCAAGTCGACCGCCAGCTTCGAAAAGCCCCCATTGTTGACTTTCCTTTCAAGCATGAGGAGAGAAATCTTCCCCTAATTGTTTAAGCCGAATGCCATCAATCAAAGAGTGATTTGTGGATCAGGTCTGGGACTTGTCGCCTGACCTTCCTAGATCTATAAAATATCTTATTGGGGTCAAAAATCCTAAGGATTTTTCAAGAGAAAACAAGGGGAGGCTATCAAGGAAGAAGGAGCTGGTACTATAGCCATGAACTGTGATCTGTGGGGAACTCTTCATCTAGGAGCTGAAGTTTTGAAGGGCAAATCTGCATCCAAATCAAGTGGAAATCAAGCTGGGAGCAAGCTTCATCCTATACCAACTTCATCCATTAAGGGGGAGGTTGTTTTGTGTTTTTATTCTCTGTTCTTCTTCTTCCATTCTTGTTTGAGCTGAGTTGTAACTTCTTGTAACCTTCAATCTACCTCTTCTAATAGGACGGTTGCCTCGAAGGAAGGGAAGATGAAAGTATGAGTTTGTTGATGCCATAGTTCTACAAGAGCTGAAATACTTGGCCAATCTAGAGATAATTTCTGAAAATTTTTGCATAAAACCAAGAGTGGTTGAAGGTGCCATGCTTTAAGGATGGATGTGACTTCTATAGGGAGTGCCTTTACCATGGGAGCCACCCACTTTAGACTTGAGTAGCATCTTGGGCCAGGAAGAGACTTGAAGGAAAGAAAGAGAAGAAGAAGTTATGAAGAATTGAAGTGCAGAAATTTTTGAATTTGGGTGAGTGTTAGAAGCTTACCACCCTTTGAACATTGGAGCTTAAGTGCTTGGGAATTGACGTCAGCCGTTGGAGCTCTCCATGTTCCTTTCTTGCAGCTTTAGGTCCAGTATAAACCCTCTCCTCCATGGCCATCATCTCAGAGCTTCTCTTCATCTTGGTTTCTGCCCTTAGGAGAGGTTCTTCAACCCTAAAGCAGAGGTTTTCAGCAAAACTACGATTTTGGTTGAGTTTCCAAGTTTTAAAGGTTTAATTTTGGCTTTGGAAAGGATAAGACTTGAGTTGGAAGGCTTTATCTTCAGTCTAGATAAGTTCTAGTAGAGTTTAAGAGGATAAGTCTCGGGTTTAGGCTCTCGCGGCTCAATCCGTCTCGGAACGCAACTCCGGATCTAACGGTCTATCGTGGGGCCGTCACTTGTCTCTAACGCGCCAGCCTTGGGCCGTCGCATTTTCTGTGGGTTTGATTTGGCCAGACCCCGTTCTGTGAAGCTTAACGGTCTATACTGAGGCCGTCGTTATCTTGTAACGCGTGAACCATGATCCGTTACACTCTCAGTCGTTCAGATATTGGCTTTTGGGTTCAAATTTTCCCGACGGTCTTAGTTATGACCGTTATTTCACCCCGACGCGCCAGCCTCCGGCCGTCACATTTTCTGCTAGTTGCCCTGATAAACTAGTGTTCTGCCATGATCAACGGTCTAGCATCTGGCCGTTGTTTGTCAATGACGCGTCTCCAGTAGGCCGTCACTTTCCTACAGCTCAGATTACAAATTTGGACTCTGTCATGTCTAACGGTCGTTAGTCGGGGCGTTATTTAATTGTGACGGTCTGCCCCTAGACCGTTATTTTCTCTACTGCTGAATTCGTGAAAATTCTTCCTGCCCTTGTTTTAGACCTGGCGGTCTTTCACATTCTACAACTCATTCATCATCCACGCATTCTCATGCATACTTTTTTTCGCATACATGCATTTCATACATGCATTTTCACACATCACCTCAAATCATCTCAATCAATCATTCATTTTCTGCATTCACATTCAAACCTGCCAAACCATTCATCCACTCATTCATTCCTGCATTTTTTCAAAAAAAAAAAAACACATTCCTGCATTCATTCACACTCATGAAACAAAAACAAAAGTGCCAAAAAAGAATTTTTTTCATTTCTCTATATATAGTCATGTACAAGTAGTAAGAAAAGGAAATGCATCATTCGGCCGACCTGTCTGCCGGGCCGCCCTCCTCATCTCCGCCCTCGGGTCTCCTAGCCGGTGGTGCTATGGAGGCACTCTCCTTCTGCTGCGCTCTCTCCGCCCTCTCATTCCTCCGCTGGCCGGAGGAACTCACAAGGAAATCAGCCACTGTCCCGCTCTGAGCGACGCTCCGCTGAGCCCCGCCCTGCGAAGCGCTCCGATCAGGTCCTCGGCCTATCATCCGGACGGTCCTCTCGAGTGTCTGCAACTCGATCTTCATATCGTAAGCCTGGCGCTGAGCCTCGCGTGCCTCGGTCCGATATCAGTCCAAATCCACCGTCCCAATCCGGAGTCACTCTACCTCAGCCTGTGACTGAGCTAGCTCCGTCCGAAGTCACTCCACCTCTGCATCATCCGAGCGTCGAGGGGTCTCCGCTCTCAGCCGGGCCATCTCTGCCCGTGCTAGCTCTGTCTCTGCTCGGGCCCGCTCCGTCTCAGCTCGGCTTCTCTCTATCTCGGCCTGGAGACGCTCTGCCTCCAATCGAGCCTGTCTAGCCTCGGCCACCACTGCAGCTAGCTCTCTCGCCTGTAGATTGCATGTCATGTAGTTGATCAAAAAGCATTTTTTTTACGCATGATCATGAGCATAAGCATTTAGCATCTTACCCGCTCCGCGAGGGTGGCCTCCGCCTCCTCGGCCCGGGCAACCGCCCGAGCAAACTCGACATCTTGCTCTGTTCTGCCTCCCGCAGGATGAGAGGAGGACGATGGGGCTTCCGGTCCTGCTCGTTGGGCTCCCTCGGCCCGCTGCATTTAGAAATCATGATTAGAAGTCGTGGTTAGTCAATTTTTTGTGCATCGTCAACATTAAGCATCATTTAAGTCTAAATCTTACCAGGAGCTCCAGGGCGGTCCGGTACTCGTCCCGCTGCTGGATGGTGGAGTGAAGTAGTCCCTCCAGCTCAGCTATCCGTCCCTCGGGGTCTAGCTGCATTTAAAGCATGTAAGTCAGTACATCTAGCACGATGCATCTTGCATATAGAAAGAGTGTTTTGAGTTTAGATTTGCATACCGGTCGTCGGGTACCTCGGTACACCCGGTCGCCGTAGAGTCGAGCGAAGGCCTTCAGATATGCCTCGTCGCTCTCGTCTCGTTCCTTCACCGCTCGGCCCCGCCTGTTCCAGTCGTGGACGTACTTCGGCTTCCGGGCGCACCAATCCACGTTGCCACTGATGCCCCTTGCCGACTTGCCTGGGTGGTCATCGCTGTGGCGTGGAAAGGTCACCTCGGGCTGGTGTAGTCCCCGAGTCCGTAGGATCAGCCTGTAGTGTAGAGGCTCGATGATGTGGATGCAATGCAGCCATATGTCTCGTCCCTGTATGACAAGGCCGCCTCCACCCACGGATGTCCCGTGTAAACCTCTCCACGGTACGGGATCCATCTTACCTAGAAACATTAAGTCCATTCATCAGCATATAAGTTCATCATGTAGAAGCATTTAAAAGCATGTAGAAATCACTTTGAGTTCTGGACTTACCGACGTGTGTGGGAAGGAGTCCAGGTCCTCCTGGATCGTCCGGGTCAATCTGATGATCGACCCTGTGTCCCTCGCTACCGTCCACCGTCTCGGAATCGGGATGCGGCTGGGGTGGAGTAGTGTGCCTCTCCCGATGCCCGGGAGGTACATGTAGCTTCAGATCTACATTTTAGAAATCAAGTCAATCAAATTGCATAGTCATTTGCATAACATTCCTGCATAATCATATTATGGAAAGCATTTAGATTGCATTTACCTGTAGGAAAGGCGAGAAGCCGCCCAGCATCGTCTGCCGGTCCGTCGTGCTGAGAGACTCGAACAGGAACGCTAGCACTGCCGCTCCCCATGCGTATCTCCCAACTTTGTGCAACTGCTCTATCAGCGGAAGCAGTCTACAACTGATGACGTCCGCTCGAGTCACGAAGAGAAGCTTCCCGAATAGCAGCATCAGGAAGCATCTGAGCACTCTGTCTCCCTCTGGTCCCGCCTCCGCCGCCACGCGAGGGCGCACCTGGTCTATCACTCTGCCCAAATGCTCCTCGGGTAGTTCTCCCACGGTAATCGCCGCTCCTCTCAGCGCCAGGCTCTCCTGCGGTACTGATCTCGAGAGCTGAGATGAGGACTGTCCCGGCCTGATCAAATCTAGCCCGAGCAGCTGCTGTGCCATCTCCCGGTAATCGTCGTAAGTCCATCCGGTCACTGCGGCTCCGTGGACTCTCAATCCCGTAATCCTCGCTATGTCTTCTAGTGTGGGGATCATGTGGCCCCACGGGAAGATGAAAGCTCTGCTGATCAAATCCCACCTCTCGTGCAACGCATACAGCAAGGGTGTGTCCATCCGGATCACCTCGATGCTGAGCACCTCGGTGAATCCCAGGCTGGCTAGTCACTCCCTCTGGTAGTCGGGCAGTGCCTGGTACACTGCCCGGACCTGCAGCCAGGAGATCCTTGATCTTCGCTTTCCCTGCATGTTATTTAGATCATAAGTTAGTTAATTGTATCATAAAACATTGCATAAGCATTGTGAAATGAAAACAAAACAAAAATCAGAAATTGAAAACCCTAAAAAATAGTTCTAGGTCCCTGGCATATGTAACGGCCCTGGCGTAGGGCGTCGCTTGCTTCTGACGCACCAAGGGTGGCGCGTCAGGCATGTGACGGTCGCTGGCAGGACCGTCACATTGTCTGCGTTTGGGCATTTTTTCTTTGCATTCCTATGGTCTCCCACTTTGGCCAAATGGCCTACAATCATTCCTAATGGGTTCCTAGACCCATTTTCTACCCTCAGAACCCGCATGCATCACAAATAAAACCCAAAAAAATTAAAAATTGAAGTTAGGGCGGGAGGACCTACCTCATGGTCCATGCCCCTTCTCCTTTCTTGGCTGGTTCCTTGGGCTCCCCTTCACCCAAGGGGATGTCTTCCTGGTCTCCCACGGCCGTGGGAGCTTCATCTTCCTCCCTTAGCTCTCTTCTCCTCGGTTCTTCTTCCGTGACCGGCGGGATCGCCTCCCGTTCGAGCCGGCGGTGAAACCGCCGTATTGCCTTCCTCTTCCCTCTCTCCCTCTTCTGTGGTGGTGGCTGGGAACCCTCGTCGCCGGCCATGGTAGTGGTGGGGACAGTGGTCGCCGATGGTTTTTTGGTTTGGGGCGTTTGATTGCTTGAGTGTTGAATGAAGGCCGTGACCGTTCGGTTTTATTTTTTTGAACGCTCAGGAAATGTGATGGTCTATTGTTCGGCCGTTACATCCTTATAACGCGTCTGGATTTGACCGTTACATGTGGTGAAACTGTTTTATTGAAGAATGTGAACCGCCTGGTTTATGACGGCCCAGGGCTGGTCCGTTACTTTATGTGACGCCCTCATTTCAGACCGTTAAAAACTTGCAAGTTCCTTGATGAATTAAATGGCTTAATTGATGTCAAAATGGTTCCATATTCTGTCAAGATGTTTATGGATGATGTCTCTCGCACGCACAAATGATTATGCCTTGATTCATGTTCATGATTATTTTTGGCTAACCTATCTTTCATGAAGAAATTTATGAACGAAAACACGCTTTGCCGTCCGTCAGGCAGGTAAGTCAGGTGGTGTATCTCTTTCCCTTATCCCTTAATGCATTACTATATGTCACTTACGATATTATCTCGAGAACCGGCTGGTCATTCATGTGTTCTGGGATCTGATGTTCCCCTCAAACAAAAATGATGATGATCTAAGTTCGCATGTTTAATCGTTGGATAAGCCGTTAGGTTGGGAAAGTTTGGGGATGATGGTTCTGTCTTGCACGCCGTGGTTGCAGATGGTGTCCTGACCCTGATTTCTCCGGTCTAGCAATATTATTCTCGAGTATTTTCTATTTTATCTTTCTTTTACATTTGTTTTGATGATTTCTTTTCCTTTAGCCCAGCATGCATCATATGCATTCTTTGCGCATTCATGAAGCTTCATCTGTTCAAGGTGTTTCAGTAATGGTGAATAGCTGTGTTCTTAATCTCGAATGAGGAGAATCATTCTACTCTGAATTAGAAGGTTTCCTTTGATCTCGTCGCTCGATTTGGTTGGCTGAAGATTCCTGTCTGGAGCTTAGTCAGTACTCTTTTCCTTTCCGTTGCCTCCGGCGGCTAGCCGTGTTTCCATTCTTAGTTGTTAATTCCTCCAGACTTGCATTCTTTGGTTGACTATTTCCTTGTGATCAGTTTGAAGTTTTCCAGAAAATTCCTGACACTTGTTGGTAAGAACGGGTGTCGTTTACCTTAACGCCCTCTTTTTGATCCACTCCGCTTCATTTCCGCTTCATCTTCATGTTCCATTTTCACCTTCGCTTCACCTCCGCTCGCTCCCCTGCAAAGAGGACGTTAAGGAGGGGAATCTGTTGACACCCGTTTTATGACCAATGAATCGGGTCATCTCCTTATTCATTCTATATGATGCTCCGAGTTGTTCACTCTTCGTTGAGTCTCTTGATTTGGAGCCTATTTCTTGGGTCTTTCTCCTTGATCGGATATGGCTCTTTGTGGCACTTCCTTTGACTAGGGCTTAGCAAAACCCTCATTCATTAATTTTAACTCCATTGATAATAACGGTCTGTCCCAGGCGCGTTGTTTTCATTCTGACGGATGGGTCATGGGCCGTTACTCTTTGAAGAGTCCTAAGGCTTAAGGGCTTGTTTCAATCCTTATCTTTTTAGTTTATACGTTGATAATAACGGTCTGTCGTGCAGCCGTTGTTTCAGTATGACGCCCTATGCCTTGGCCGTTATTTCCTTACAGAGTCCTATTGCTTTGATCTTCTTCCCGTTGATCTTATCTTTTTGGGATGAGGTTGAAAGTAACGGACGTTCCTTGGGACGTTATTTCCAAGTGGCGGTCTGTCGTGCAGTCGTTACTTCCTTCAGAGAGTCCTGGTAGTTCAGGCCTTTTCTCTGCTACTCCGTGGTCGAGATAAGAACTTGGATCGACGATATCTCTTTCAAATCTGATCCTCAGAACCTTCTGTTTGTTTCTATGGACTCTTGGTGATATTATCTTCAAGGATTTGCTAAGAATTATCCATTTATCTTGCTGGCTTATCCTCTGCTCGACCTAAGAGTTTGAGGGTCTATAAATAGAACCCTTGACTTCATGGCCAAAGGGAGGAAAATCTGGAGTGTGCGTCGAAGTGCTGCCGCATTCTAGAGCCACGTCTGATCAAGGAGAAGTGCTTCTCACGTTCGTTTGCTGCCTGGTGAAGGGAGTATTTGTTCCATTGGTTCCAAAGTTCACAATTGCATATTGAGTTTCCATTCAATCTCTCTTTCATCATAAGCATTATTTCTCTCCTTCCTCCACATTTTCACTGGTTTTTCATCATCTAAACATCTTCCTAATCTTTTAAAACGCCCAGAGGGGTTAAAAAACCAAAACCTCCCCGGTATTCCCCTTTCCTTTTGATGATATTTTGCTTATTGAAGAATTGATGCTATATTATTGAAAGGGCTAATTTGGGTTATTTTGTTCTTGTCTTCCACTTCTTTGGCAGGTTTACAGGTTCACTAGGACGAGGCCCAAGTCTTCTAGCCGGCTGGAAGAGTTGGAGTTAAAAGGACTCATACTTTGTCACTGCAGGTTATACGACGGTCTTGTGCAGGCGCGTCATATTATTCTAGCGGTCTATCGAGCGACCGTCACTTCCAAGTGACGCACAGGGTTCTGGCCGTTACTTCTAGCTGACCTGCAGGTTCTCTTTGGTCTCCTCTCCCGTGGGCTGGTGTTTCATCCACCTATTTCCAAGGTATATTCAAGTCTTTGGCTTGTTTTTACTTTGGTGGCGATCACATCTTTCCTTGGTATTGGGCATTAGCTTTCTCCTTCATCACATATATCTTTATTTCCTTGCTTGTCCCACCCTGGCGGTGTGTTTTCATTTACTTCTTGCTCCACGCCCCGGCGTGTGTTTTTCTTTATTTCCTTAGCATTAGTCTGATTGAGATAGCATGCCCATGCTAGAGCTAGCTTTGATTGCCTAGGTTCATGACCACATGTTCATAGGTTAAGAGCAGATCTTTGATTACTTGCTTGTCATCTTATCACATTCACACAACAAAAAACCCCAAAAAGAAAAGAAGATAGGCAAAACTAATCAACAGATAATTTTTTGGCGATCACGGTGGGACAACTTGTGCCAATCGTGCTTTTGATTCCTGTTAAAACCTGCCATCATCTCTTGTGTTGTTCTCCTCCCATTTTCTCCTTATTTCCTGTTGGTCCTGATTCTCTGGGTGCTCTGACGGCCCTGTGTCCCCGCGTTACAGTCCTCTGATGCAGGGGCATTAGACCGCCACATTTGTTCTACTGCGAGAGCTTTCACAGTTTTTCCTGTTATTTCTGGTTGATTTTGGTTCTCTGGCTCACTTGACGATCCTAGCCCCCTGCGTTATATTATGTCTGACGGTCGGGCCTTGGACCGTTATTTTCCCCTGACGCAGGGCTCCTAGACCGTTATACTCCAGACAGGTACGCATCCGAGCTGCAGTTACTTCCGCAGTTTCTGCTGTGACTCCTTGCTTGGGTGATACTTGACTTCCTCCTTGATTTGTTTTATATCTCCATATCGTTGTGTGCATCATTGATTGCTAGATTTTAGGCTAGACTTTGCATGCACTCCGGTGCACATAGGACCATTCATCTTTTCATATCCTAGATTGCATTCTCCTACCTTGGTGTGCGGACCTCTCGTCTCCATA
The DNA here is from genome assembly GCA_022559845.1 of Amorphophallus konjac. Classification (NCBI taxonomy): domain Eukaryota; kingdom Viridiplantae; phylum Streptophyta; class Magnoliopsida; order Alismatales; family Araceae; genus Amorphophallus; species Amorphophallus konjac. The sequence continues at coordinate 70,443 of JAHNEJ010002233.1, forward strand.
TTCCTTGGGGCTGACTAGGAAATCACACCAGGGACCTCCATAAGTCCCCGCGAGCTGTGGATTCCCACACGGACGCCGGGCTGGTTGTACCTTTCCCACCCCGTGTCTAGGGTTGCATAAGTGAAGGAGTGATTACACTTAGAGTCAAACCAAGTCCCATAACCATCTCCTGTTAGGAACCCATTGTTGAGAGCACATTTCAATCAATCCACTAAAGTTCCAAAGGAGAAATCACAAAGAATTGTGTTGCATCATCTTAAAACAACTTGGTTGACTTTGAATGTCTTCATCTTTTATCACTTACATCTTGTGTTTAAACATTCGAGTTTGGTTACTCATTGTAATTGTTTGTGGTTTGTTTGCATTTGTCAAGGTTGTCCGTTGCATGTGGGGTTGTTTTCGTTCGTCCGAATCGTCTCCTCAAATCAATCCCTTCTTCACATTCTATTCCAATCCTCTTTTCGAGTCCACCATGGCATCCTTTAATCCTCCCCGTTCCCAAGAGGACTCTATTCCTCAAGGGCTTCTTGAAAACCCTCCTAGGGTTATCACCTTTTCTTCCGGAGAAGGGGCTACCCCTCTCCCATCCTCCACTTCTATGGAAGGTGATCAAGCTACCCCTTCTCTCTCCACTCCTTCCGCGGCCTCTATCCTTCAGATGATGGCCCAATTGGATCCGGCCCAACTCCAAGTTCTTTATCGGGCCATGCAAGGGTCCAACGCATCTCCTCCCACCATCATCCAAAACCAAGCCAATCCTTCCGTTGTTGGGCTCCCCATTCAGCCCACTCCAATTGATCTTACCCCGGTCCAACCACGGACCATCACTTTCACGGGCATGGAAACGGGCCAGTCTTCCAATTCGGCCCAACAATCTTTCGATAAGGGAAAGTCGCCCATCCCCTCTTTTGTTCAACTGGATCATCACGTATCTACTCCGGTAGCTCCGCAAGTCCTCATGGGCCCTTCCGATTTCTTGCACCCTCGGCCAGGGGTGGCCCAAGCTCCTTCTAATATGGGCCAATCTCAGGTCCAATATCCTTCTTATGGGCCCCCCATCTCTAGTGTCTATCCCTCCACTCCTGCCTATGGGCTTCCACCTTCTGTCACAACCGTTCCATCTGCTCCTCAAATTCAATCAGCATCCTTCACTACCCCTACTCCCTCCCGAGAGCAGGACTTGCTTGATAAATGGGCCGCCATGCAGCAACAACTCGATTTCCTTCAGAAGTGGGTTGGCCCGCAATCTTTGACAGATGTTCCTATCCCGAGCTTCCAGAACATTCGGTTCCCTCCATAATCAGAGCTCCCCAGCTATCGCAAGTACGATGGGAACAACAATCCCTTCATTCATGTGAGGGATTTTCTATATGAATCGGCGCAATTCCAGTATGATGATCGCCTAATGGCGTATTTATTCCACCGATCTCTGGATGGTGTTGCTCTGGAGTGGTTCTACTCTTTACCGCTAGAAGAAGCTGAAAGTTTCAAGGTAGTGAAAGACAAATTCATCCAACGGTTCCAAGATAGGGTCGGCCCGGAATACTCGTTCACAGATCTGGTGGCCGAGAAGATGAAGCCAGATGAAGAGTTCGCCACTTATGCAGACAGATGGAGACAGATGGCCGCTAGGGTGCCTGGCCACATTCCAGAGGAAGAGAAGGTCAAGCTGTTAATTTCGAATGCTACTCCGACCTTCCGGAACATCCTGGCGATGAATGACATAGCCAACATGCACCAGCTCTACAGTCGGGCGCGCTTCATACAAACCCAATTTAAGGATTCCCCCATCCACTCACTGTTTGAAAACCAAAAGCCCAAATACCACAAGAAACCACAAGGGCCAGTTACCGAGGGGGTCCAGACAAATGAACAAGTACAAGCCGTTGCCTTTCCATTCCAGGCCACGCCGTTCCGCTTCCCCCAAAACCCCCGCAATCCACAAAACTCCGCTCCATAAAACTTTCAGGTCACTCCGCAAAGCCCTCCGCCTACCTTTGCCACTCCACAAAACGCCTTCGTCGCTCCACAACAACCACCACCACCTCCACAATACCACAATGTCCCTCCACCTAACGGCTGTAACAACAACCCTAACAGCAAGTGCCCGGCTCCCAGGAGAGCTCAATACCCCCCATTGCCAGAGACACTTACAGATATCTTCTCCGCCCTCATGTCAGTGAATGCAATCCAACTCCCTCCGGAACGGCCTAATTGGAACCCGGCCGTTGATCAGACTAAATATTATATGTTCCATAGGTAGCCGGGCCATACCATAGAAGGATGTTTTCAGTTCCGGGATATGGTATATGATCTTCATGAAGGACAAAGGATAGATTGGGCCGCGATGCATCGGGCCATTGTTGAGATCAAAGAGAAAAGAGGGCAGCAGCCGAGGCAGCAAGTGCAGCAGCAACAAGCACCGCAGCCGCAGCAACTACCACCACAGCAACCACAGCAAGTACAGGACCTGGGCATCCATCAGAATCCGATGCCGAACCACCCACCCGCTCCTCAGCAGCAGCCGCCAGCACCAGCACAAGTAAACGTGGTCCAACCACCGGCCCCCAATGTCGGGTGGTCTTTTGATGATGATGGTGCCACACCACAAGTCATGGCCCTCCACCATAACCACTGCAATCCTCTTACCTCCTCCTTCGTCCTTCCCGCACACCTAGCATCCCCTCCATTCATCCTCCCAATTACACCCGCTTCAGCAAACCCCTTACCACCCACCGTTCCGTCATACCCTCCACCACTTACTCCCGTCGCCGTCATCACACCACCATCCAACCCTTCACCCATCCTTACCCCTCCGCTAGCCTTCCCTCCACCCGCGTCAACACTCATCACCACCCTACCTTCCACCAATCCTTCACCCATCATCCGCTCATCACCGACTACCCCCATCAACCTTACGCTCCACCAAACCGTCTCCCCCACACCACCTGTTCAATTCATCCACCCTGCAGGGCCCATTATACTATCTTCAGATGCTGCGGCGAATTGTGCTTTGAGGAGCGGGAAGATGTTCCATCGGAATTACCCTACTACTTCCAATGCCCAGTCCTCTCAACCGACGGCCGAGCAGGAAGAAACTGAACCTCTGCCGGGTACTCAATATGACTTGCTGCATCATCTGGATCGAGTGCCCACTAAAATATCTGTGCTGGAGCTGATCAAAAGGTCTACCCTTCATCAGGATGCACTGAGGGACTTTTTACAGAAGGTGATGGTCAGCGAAGATATGGCAGTTGATAGCCTACCAACGGCACTAGCAACTATCTCCAAAGGACCGGCAATTACATTTTCAGAGACCGAGCTAGCACCTCCGGAAGCACGGCAGATGCCGCTCTGCATTACGATCACTCTGAACAAGGTCAGCATTGAAGCGGCACTGGTTGATACAGGGGCTTCAATTAATGTTTGCCCACTGAGTACTCTACGAGCTTGTAACATATCAGAAGAGTTACTACGGCCTACCCCCACCACTATAGCAGCATACGACAACTCAAGGCGAGCATGTCACGGGTGTTGTCCTCCTGGTTTTGATGATGACCACCATCATATGACAGGTTGATGTATTATTTGATAATCTGTTATGTGGCAAGTATTTCTGTTGAGAATTACTACAGGCAATAGTCAGCGTCGACGCCACAAGCTCAAAGGGTCGACGCAGCCTTCAGTTCCTCCAAGTTGAAGCACACTTCATCAAGACTGCGTCGACTCCTCAAGCAAGATAGCGTCGACGCTGTGACAATATCTCAAGTTGTCTAAGTCACGCGCATACTAACTGCGTCAATGCCACTCAGGTGATGGGTCGACGCGTCTGCCTCCAGAAGCCCAAGACAGAAATATGTCCTCAAGCTATCTTCACACAGCGTCGACGCATCCAGATGCTGGCATCGACGCGTCCAGTCCCAGACAAGCGCTCGGGCAGAAGAACTGGATAAAGTGGGCCAGCCACGTCTGCAAATGAAGTGCACACTTCCTCCGTTAGTCCAGAAGCTTCTCCACACGTGGGCAAATGATTGGGAATCTCGTGGGGCCCAATCCTACGCGGGAAAATGAAAAATGATATAGAGAAGTGGATCTCTAATCTATCCGAGTTGTTAAAAAAGAAAAGGAGAGAGGAACGGGGTGAGGCATTCTTCCAGAGGAGAACGAAGAGCAAGGGGATATTCGAAGACTGTCCAGTGCGAAGTTTGCAGTATAGGTTCGTTCTCCTGGTAAAGTAGATCAGACGCTGAAGAACCGTGGAAGCATCAGTCTGATCTAGCCTCAAGTGTAGAGGAGATCATACTCAGATCATGCTGTTCATCCCTTCAGGCTACACTCTCTTCTGCTGCGCAAGAAGCCTGAAGACTCATTGACTAGCGTTGTCTGAGTTCATTCCTTACTTTGTATTTTTGTTTTTCCTATACATTGTTATATTCGGATTACTGTTCCACTGGGATTTAGTGGACAGGTTTGTTCTGATCCAGAGTGAGTTCTGAGATCAGAGGGAGAACAGACTTCGTGTCTGCAAGCTATTTGACAGCGGTTCTATGACAGTGTGCTGTTGTCTTCTGCATATTGGATCTACAGGTCATAGAAGAGTTCTTCTCTGGTTTTAGCATAAGTTGTAAAGCTCAGCGGTGATCCCCACCGGGTTGGTGAGGGGGTGGACGTAGGTCTCGGGATAGAGACCGAACCACCTTAAAACTCCTGTCTCCTGTGGTGTGTGCTTGTGGTTTGATTTCGTGCTTATTGTCTCGGTTAGTGCACTTAGATATTGCGTTTGCCTTTTAGAGTTCACGGAGTGAGGTTATGCCTGTGCTCTCATTGAGTGTGCGATCGTCTTATTCTGTTTAAATTTTTAAGTGGTCAATCTATTCACCCCCTCCCCCTCTAGCTTGACGATCCTCTGCTCCCAACAAGTGGTATCAGAGCGCCAGGCTCTCTTGAAGGGTTTAACAGCCTAGAGAGAAGTAATGGAGAGCAAAGGACTCATGCCAGAGGCTTATGCTGTGAATAGACCACCATTTTTCGATGGGACTAACTATTCCTATTGGAAGAATCGCATGCAAGTTTTTCTCAGGGCCCAGGACTATGAAACATGGAAGGTCGTGAGTAAGGGGCCCTATATAATTGAAGGCGACGAAGAATTATGGGTGAAGGAGCAGGTAAGAAAATCAACCGTCAACTGGCAGGCAATGAACATTATGCAATGGTCCCTGCACCCCAAGGAATTCTCGCGCGTCTCCTCATGTGCGAGTGCAAAAGAAATGTGGGATCGACTCGAGGTAATATACGAGGGTACCTCGGAGGTAAGGGAGACCAAGGCTAACATGTTAATCTCTAAATATGAGTCATTCCACATGAAACCTGAAGAAAGTATTTCTGAAATGTATGCTCGTTTAACGTTGCTTGTAAATGGTCTCAAAGGTCTAGGAAAGGCCTATTCAGACTATGAGCTGGTGAGAAAGATTCTTAGATCCTTGACACCCGTGTGGCACACAAAAGCCACAGTAGTCGAAGAATCTAGGAATCTTCCCAAGACCACTCCTGACGAGCTGATAGGTTCCCTTATGGCCTATGAGCTGAATTTGAAAAGATCTGATGAGGAAATAAAGAAGAAGAAACCGCTAGCTCTCAAAGCTGCTCCAAGCTGTAAGGAGAGCTCAGATGAGAGTCTGACCTCTTCATCCGACAGTGATTCAGGTGAGATTGCCATGCTCACAAAGAAATTTCAAAAATTCTTACGAAGGGAAGGTAAAACTGGTCGACTTAGAAGCTATCAAGGTAAAATGAATTCTAAGTTTAAGTCTGACCAATCTAAGAAATATGACAAAGTGGTTTGTTATCAATGCAGGAAACAGGGACATATCAAGTCAGAGTGTCCAGAAAATTCCAAGAAAGCTCACCCCAAGTTCAAAAATAAAAAGCTCAAGGCCATGATCAGTACATGGAGTGATGAAGAAGAAGAAGAGGAGGATAGCACCTCAGAGGAAGAAAAAGAGGTGAAGCTATGCCTAATGGCCAGGGGAGAGGACTTTGCTGAGGTAAATTCTCCATTTGATGAATTTACTTGTAATGACTGGGAAGAAGCTTTCAATGACCTTATGGATAAATATGATGCTGTGAAGAAAGAAAATAAAATGCTTAAAAAGAAGAAGAACCAGGGAAATCAAGAGAACTTGTCAAATGAAAAGGTTAAAGTGCTAGAGGATGAAATTGTATGTCTGAAGAAAACTCTGAATGAAGAAAATGAATACAAATCTCAATTGTTTGAATTGAAAAGAGAAAATGAATCCTTATTAAATACGCACGATGAACTGAAGTTAAGAATGCAGAAACTGGAAAAGGACACCAAAATCGCTGAAGAAAAATACCAAGCCGTAAATGGTGTCAACTTGAAACTTCAGGAAGATTTGAAGAAAGCTAAAGAAGAAAAATTGGACAAACAAGCTTCCCTGGAGAAAATGACACAAGGCAAACATAATCTTGATACTTTACTGGGAACAAAATGCAATGTTGGCAAGGAAGGACTTGGATATAATCCAAGCAAAAAGAAAGAAATTGGAATTAAGCTGGTGACCTTCGTGTCAGAAGAGAAGAAAGCTGAGGAGAAACAGATTAAGAAAAATGAAGTGACAAAGGAGAAAGGAAAAGAGAAGATGAATGAAACTCCTAAGGCAAAATTGACTAAGAATGTAACCAGCTGCAAGCCTGTCACTTCATCACCACATAAGGCTTCCAGCTCCAGACCCTCCTCTCACCAGCATCGTAGTAGAAAGACTGAAAGCACCAAGTCTGGCAAGAGCCAAATGCGTCCACGCAAGGCCGGTAATGTGTCGACACAGACCGGATTCCAGAGAGTCCATAAGAATAGGAACGACCACATGGGTGGACGCATGCAGGGAAATGCGTCGACGCACCCAAACCACCATGGCCAACACTTCAATCAGTCTTGGTGGATGGGCCGACGCACACATCACAATGCGTCCACGCACCCTACATTCTATAATGCACACAGAAGCAACTATGGGTGGGTGAGTCCACGCACTCATTCAGGTAGGTCGACGCATCCCATGTATGCATATCCGATAAGCCAAATGCATTCATTTAGGGCATTCAACCCACACCATCAAGAAACCTATTGGAGTCAAAATAAACGATGGTTCAATAAAGCATCTAAAACAACCTTAAAATAAAATCAGAAACCTGCTGCCTCCTCAACTAAAATCCATCAAAAACCTCAACAAAGACAAATGTGGATTCCTAAGAACCTGCTGAATTACCTGAAGTCATCCAGTGATTCAATGGGACCCAAGTGTGTTTGGGTTCCAAAATCTCTTGTTTGATGATTCATGCAGGAATGCCTTACGGCCGTGCACAACAGGTGGTATCTTGATAGTGGCTGCTCAAGGCATATGACAGGGGACAAGGCCAAGTTTTGTCTCTTGGTTGAGAAGGATGGAGGCTTTGTCACCTTTGGTGGAAACAATAAAGGTAAAATAGTTGGCAAAGGTAAAGTTGGCAAGAACCCTTCTACCTCCATTGATGATGTTCTTTTAGTAGAGGGTCTAGAGTATAACTTGCTCAGTATAAGCTAGCTGTGTGATAGGTATAATAAAGTGGTGTTTGATGCAAATACATGCACCATCTTAGAAGAAAAATCATAAAAAATTAAATTTGTTGGAAAAATGATAAACAACGTGTACATGGTAGATTTAGACGATCCTGCTCATAATAATCTTTGCCTTGCTGTAAATAAAATTGAACTAGCTTGGTTGTGGCACCGTAGGCTAGGACATTCTAGCTATAGTGTCTTGCATAAGTTAGCCAAACACAGCATGGTAAATGGCCTGCCTGATGCTTCATTCAAGAAAAATGACAAAATCTGTAATGCATGCACCCAAGGCAAGCACACTAGGAAGTCATTTAAGTCCAAGGTAGAGAGTCAGTCCACTAAACCTTTTGAACTCATTCATTTGGACTTGTTTGGACCCACTAGAACAGCAAGCATTAGTGGTAATAAATATGGATTTGTTCTAGTGGATGATTTTTCTAGATTTACCTGGGTATTCTTTCTAACTCATAAGAATGAGGCATTTGAGGAATTTCAGGCATTCTTCAAGAAAACACAGCAGGATGGTAAGTTTGTCATTTCTTCCATTTTGTCAGATCATGGTGGAGAATTTGACAACTCTGAATTTGAGGATTTCTGTAGAGCAACAGGGCTAAATCACAGGTTTTCTTCCCCAAGAACACCTGAACAAAATGGAGTCGTGGAGAGAAGAAACCGAACCCTTGTGGAGATGGCCAGAACCATGCTGATTGAAGGGCAACTCCCAAGGAAGTATTGGGCAGAGGCTGTGAACACTGCATGCTACATTGTAAATCGGGCAATGGTAAGATCTCAGTCCAAAAAGACTCCATATGAAATGCTGAAAGGTAAGAAGCCCTCTGTTGCTCATTTTAAAGTTTTCGGTTCAAAGTGCTTTGTTCAGAATAATGATAAACGGGCCTTAGATAAGTTTGAACCCAAGAGTGAACCTGCCATCTTCTTAGGATACTCTTGTCACTCTAGGGCATATAGGGTCCTAAATTTGAAAACACAAACGGTTGAGGAATCACCTAACATCATTTTTGATGAGCTAATTGACAATTCACAAGTTGAATCTTCATGCAGGAACGAGGGTGATGAAGACTTCCTTGACAAGCTGGAGGAGAAAGAAACATTGGAAGGAGATTCAAGGCCAAAAGAAGATGAGCCAGAGTCGAGTAATCAGGGTAATGCAGGTATCAATGGAGGTGACCTTCTAACTAACATTAGGATGTTAAGGGATCACCCCTCATCTAGCATAATTGGCAACTTGCATGAACCTGTTAGGACACGTTCTCAAATTCAAGAATTGGATAACATGGCACTTGTGTCTCAAACTGAACCCAAAAATGTCATGGAAGCCTTAAAAGATCCCAACTGGATAAATGCCATGCATGAAGAACTCAACCAATTTACAAGAAATGAAGTGTGGCATCTAGTGCCTAGACCCAAGGATCAATCTATAATAGGAACTAAATGGGTCTATAAAAAAAAAAAATGAAAATGGTGTGGTTGTTAGGAATAAAGCTAGACTGGTTGCACAGGGCTACAATCAAGAGTTCGGTATCGACTTCGAAGAGTCATTTGCACCAGTAGCCAGATTAGAAGCCATTCGGTTGTTGCTTGCATATGCTGTAAGTCATGGAATAAAATTACAACAAATGGATGTAAAAAGTGCTTTCTTAAATGGAATAATAAAAGAAGAAGTATATGTGGAACAACCCCATGATTTTGAATGTACAGAAAATCCTTACCACGTATACAGGTTAGATAAAGCACTGTATGGACTCAAGCAGGCACCTCGAGCCTGATATGACCGGCTCAGCTCCTTCCTCACTGAAAAAGGATATTCAAGAGGTAAAGTGGACCAGACATTGTTTACAAAGGTAAGGAATTCAGATATCATTCTGGTTTAAATATATGTTGATGACATTGTCTTCGGTTCCACTAAACCCAGTTTGTGTAAGAAGTTTGCTAACTTAATGACAACAGAATTTGAAATGAGCCTCATGAGTGAACTTCAATTTTTCCTAGGTATGCAGATTATTCAAAGCAGGGACGGATGCTTTATTTGTCAGACAAAGTACATCAAGGAGCTACTGAAGAAGTATAAAATGGAAAATCTGAAGGCAATCAGCACTCCCATGTGCACAAACACACCCTTGGATGCAGATTTGAAAGGTACACAAGTTGATGCCAAGACCTATCGAGGTATGATAGGGTCACTTTTATACCTTACTGCATCAAGGCCTGATATTCAATCATGTGTTTGCATGTGTGCACGCTTTCAAGCTGATCCTAGAGAATCCCACTTAAGTTTTGTCAAGCGTATTTTTAGATACCTTGCTGGAACTCAAGACCTAGGGATTTGGTATCCTGCATCCTGCTCCTTTGATCTGGTATCATATTCGGATGCAGACTATGCTGGATGTAAATTGGACAGAAAAAGTACTAGTGGCTACTGCCAATTTTTGGGTGGGTGCTTGGTCTCTTGGGCTTCCAAGAAACAACACTCAATGGCACTGTCCACTGCAGAGGCAGAATATGTCGCTGCAGGGAGCTGTGGCACTCAAGTGTTGTGGATCAAGCATCAGCTCCAAGATTACCAAACTGATCTTGGATGTGTCCCAATATTGTGTGATAACACAAGTGCTATAAACCTGGCCAAGAACCCCATCCAGCACTCTAGGACCAAGCACATTGAAATCAGACATCATTTCTTAAGAGATGAGGTCAGTAAAGGGAGTTTCAAGCTTGTTTTTATAGAATCTGAACTACAATTAGCTGATATCTTTACCAAGCCTCTCAATAATGAGCGTTTTTCATATCTTAGAAGAGAGCTTGGACTCTGTAATTTACATTCTGAAGCTTGAATTGATTGCATGTTCAAATGTCTGAATGCTCTTTGATTGCCTTTGTCATGATCATTTGATGTCCTGCTATGGTCAAAATGTCCATGTTTGAATAATTCATATACTTAGGGGGAGTATGAATCCTTGTTAGTTTGACTTGTTTTTGTTCATCTAAAATAAAACCTCAGCATGTTCACAATTTCATCCGTTTTTATTCTCTTAAATCATGCTTGAGTTAAGGGGGAGTTAGGTATAAATAGCCCTTGGAATAAATTTGGAAGTCTGTAGATAAGATGTCTGGTGCGGTAACGCAGCCTCTAGGATGCGTCCACGCAGAGGTGGACTGCCTCTGATCACTGATAAACTGTCTGAGCAGAATGGCTGAGTGCGTCGACGCTGCAGGTGTTCTGCGTCGACTCTTTACTAGAAACAGAGAGCTATGGTGGTGACTGTGTTCTCACGTCTAGTCCATAGGGTCGTCTCATCCATCCTTCTTGCTAGACTTGTTCTTCTTCAAGAGTCTCCTTTGCACCCCATCATGCTTATCTTCTATCTTATTCACCTTCTGCTCCCAATAAGTGCCACCAAGATTTCTTGATGTACTCTCCTTCTATTCCAGAATAAGGGAATTGTCTCAAATGTTAGGGTGAAAAGTTAATGCCTTAAATTCAGGGGGAGCTAAGGGGATAATTTCTAATGAAAACAAGTTTGTTTCATAGAATAGCTTCACACTACTTACTGATATAAAATGTGTATCCTTCAATGCTTGAACTTAACAGTACTTGACCTAAAAGTGATTGAATCTGGAATAAGGACTAAACAAGTTAAAATGACTTGGTTCCTATCATCTCTTTATCCCAAATTAATCAAAAGTAGAAGGATCTTTCAATGAATTGGAATTTAATTGGTATTGTTGCTAAAGTTTGTTTAGGTCTAAAAAGGAGCTAAAAGATAAAGTGCAACACACAATGTATCTGTAATTCGCAGAGCACTGGTAGGCTCTCACTGAGAAACTGGCTCTATGCACCAAAGAAGTGCTAAAGAGCAAGTCATGGGGTGGACTATTATCTCTGTCCTTAAATGAAAATAATCCATTTCAGAGCAATGGTGACTCTCAACCGAGAAACTACCTTCCTCACCCATGAAGTGTTGAAAGGCATGTCATGAGGTTGATCACTACCTCTGATTCTAGGCAAAATAGTTGGCTATGCTGAGTCACCGGGGACTCTGGTGCCTGATAAGCATGTGTACTTGTGTCACAAGGCTAGCTATACTTGACTGCTAATGGATGTGAGAAATAAAATAAAAATTAAAACTCATGTGTGTGTGTATGAAATCAAAAGGCTCAACAGATCTAATGAACTCATCCTCAATGCTCATTAAATTTCTTCCTACAAAGATTTCTTTCGAAATTGAATAATGCAGGATACTGATGTGAGAAGATCCCCAGTATGAAGCTAGTTTAGAAATTATTCCATTTCTGCACTGTTAATGTTCATTTCTGTGCTTCAAACTTGGAAGAATATTATTATTTTATGTCACTGAATGGTTCGAAGCTAATCTGAGTAAATTTAGTTTTCATGGGAATTTGAACTGAAGCTATTAAAAATCCCTGAATATGAGTGTATTATCTTATGAACCCTGGACTCTAACGATTTTTCCCAAGTTCTGCTCTCTAAGCTGCTTCTTCTCTCTTTCAAAATCTTTGTCTGGCAGAGTCTATTTACACTATGGCATCAACGCACCCTTGTTCATAAGGTCGACGCATGTGGGCTTTTCCAATGCACACTTGAGCATAAGTGTTCACGGCGTCGACGCATTGATCTCCTCGCGTCGACGCATTGATCTCCTCGCGTCGACGCATCCACTCTGTCTAGCTTCCTTAGAATATGACCTGGATCCATTACCCGGTTACCCGATAACCGAATTGGGGGTTTCTCTTTTCATTCTTTTAAAACCCCCAACCGAGGAAACAGTCGGCTACCTTCTCGTTCATCCTTCCCAGGCAACTGTTCATCTCCTCCTTTTGAAACACCTCACGGCCATCCTCTTCTCCTCTATCCGTGATGATGGCGCTCACCTACTCCAGGAGAGGAAAGAAGCCTGCTGAGGAACCATCTTCGGCTCCTCCGGCTCCTGAGCTGGCCTCTGAAGCCCAAGCTCCTGAATCACCTGCGGCGGCTCCTCCTCCTAAATCTTCTTCTCCGCAAAAATGCAAGGACAAGGGGAAGCGTCCACGCAGTCCCTCTCCTCCTTCCAAGAAGAAGAAGGCCCGTTCGTCTTCCAAGCCTTCCTCCAAAAAATCCAAGTCTAGGGTCTCTGTGTCCGCTCCTACTTCCGGTACAGATGAACCCCTGAAAGTTTTAATTCCACGGTATATTCTTGAATCGGACGAAGCTTTTCTTGCTGCCTTCCCTGAGATTCGGCCTATTTTGGAATTTCAAGGCTGGTGGGACTTTGCCACCAAGTATTCCATTTATTATCCTACGTTTGTCAGGGAGTTTTACCACAATCTCTGCCATCAACCCAACCTTGGAATACTAACCAGCTCTGTACAAGGTGTTAAATTTGAGCTCACGACTCGTCTACTCGCCAGTGTGTGGAAGATTCCTAAGAAGGGGGCCGAACTACACTCGTTTCCTTTGAATGAACATGAAGCATTTGCTGTTTTGACCGGCCAGCCAGAGGACCCTTCAGACATTAAGCAGACCTATCTGTCCAGCTTAAAAGTGAATCAGTTTTCATCTCCTGTTCGTCTACTGCACCATATATGCACATCCATCTTTACCCCACAGAGCAGTGGACGTGAAAGGGTCACTATCATGCATCGATTTTTACTGTACTGCATGTTGAAAGAAATCAAAGTTTCGTTGATTGATGTTATTATTCAGACAATGGGCACTTGTCTTGACAACTCTAGGACTCTACCCTACGCAGCACACCTCACAGCCTTGTTCAGAAAGGTTGGAGTTCCTTTTGGCAATGAGAAGAAATGTGTAGTTCCTAGAGGTAATGTTTACTCCATGTCTTTTGTCCAGAATTTTATGGGAATAAAAATAGTAGATGGAAAGCCAGTCAGAGTGCTGCCTAGTCAACACTCTGATGTAAGGGCAGCTGCCCCTCCTTCTGAGCCTGAACCTGAGTTAGTCAGGACACCTCCTGAGCCAGTTGCTTCTCCTCCACAATGGGCAGGACAGGAGAGAGATGTGGACATTGAGTTCCGAGGTGAAGACCAAGCTCCAGCCAGGTCACCTCCTTCATATGCTGGTGAAAAGTAGGCCTTTCCTTCATATACGGTGGAGTCTCCCAAAGATGCTGATGAGCCACCCAGAACAGCTGATGAGGAAGAATTTCAGCCTGATGCACCTCCTTTTCAAGATGATGAGCCTGAGTGGCATGACATTAGAAAGGAACCCAAGACTCAGTGGGAACAAGGTGAGGCCAGCTCACATAATACTAATAGAGAACTTGGGTCCAATGGCCAACAGCCTCAGGATGATTATTTCCAGGTCCCTCCTGGTGCCACAGAAAAGGATTTACTGGTTCACCTCATTAGAATGATGCAGCATCAAGGGGACAAAATTAATTCTTTCATTCTGTATACTGACTTTCAGCTGGAACGACTGTACAAGAGAATTGTCATGTCTGAAATTTCTATACTGGTCTCATGGAAAAACTATATGGAGGCCAAGCAGAAAACTGACAAAGCAATGAGGAAGGTCTTGAAGAGTGTTGCAAAGATTGTAAACAAGACTGCAGAGTTAGTGTCCAATATGCACGCTGCACAGATTTCTACCCTTCAGACCATAGCCCAGCTGCAATCCCTATGTTATGACATTCAAATTGCGATAGTTACTCTGCAATCTCCAGCAACCTCGATTGCCCCACGGTTTCAAGTTGTTGTTGATAAGCTAACTAGTCTTTCATCTTCCATTGAAACAATTTGCAGTACGCTTGAGACGTTAACACGAGGATCTAAAGATGTCCGTTCAGAGCTGGGAGGTTTTAAAAGTAATCTGTTGTTTCAGTTGGGCGAGCTCACTCAGGAAATTCAAGCTCTGCACGCCCAACAGACCTTCTCATCGCATCGTCCTCCACCTCCACATGGCCAGTCCTCTAATCAGTCGTCTAGGAGATATGGACAGTTTTTTCCTAAGTAATGGTCTAGATGTTTTGTAATAATTCCTTGACTTGTGGCCTCCCCTTCTTGCTGATGTCAAATGGGGAGACTGGTATCAACTGTGTGAGACTGTGATATACTTGCTTTTGAATTGCATGATCATTAGAGTGCTAGAATTCCATCATGGTTGCCATCATCAAAAAGGGGGAGATTGTTGTCCTCCTAGTTTTGATGATGACCACCATGATATGACAGGTTGATGTATTATTTGATAATCTGTTATGTGGCAAGTATTTCTGTTGAGAATTACTGCAGGCAATAGTCAGCGTCGACGCCACAAGCTCAAAGGGTCGACGCAGCCTTCAGTTCCTCCAAGTTGAAGCACACTTCATCAAGACTGTGTCGACGCCTCAAGCAAGACAGCGTCAACGCTGTGACTATATCTCAAGTTGTCTAAGTCACGCGCATACTAACTGCGTCAACGCCACTCAGGTGCTGCGTCGACGCGTCTGCCTCCAGAAGCCCAAGACAGAAATATGTCCTCAAGCTATCTTCACACAGCGTCGACGCATCCAGATGCTGGCGTCGACGCATCCAGTCCCAGACAAGCGCTCGGGCAGAAGAACTGGATAAAGTGGGCCAGCCACGTCTACCAATGAAGTGCACACTTCCTCCGTTAGTCCAGAAGCTTCTCCACACGTGGGCAAATGATTGGGAATCTCGTGGGGCCCAATCCTACGCGGGAAAATGAAAAAGGATATAGAGAAGTGGATCTCTAATCTATCCGAGTTGTTAAAAAAGAAAAGGAGAGAGGAACGGGGTGAGGCATTCTTCCAGAGGAGAACGAAGAGCAAGGGGATATTCGAAGACTGTCCAGTGCGAAGTTTGCAGTACAGGTTCGTTCTCCTGGTAAAGTAGATCAGACGCTGAAGAACCGTGGAAGCATCAGTCTGATCTAGCCTCAAGTGTAGAGGAGATCATACTCAGATCGTGATGTTCATCCCTTCAGGCTACACTCTCTTCTGCTGCGCAAGAAGCCTGAAGACTCATTGACTAGCGTTGTCTGAGTTCATTCCTTACTTTGTATTTTTGTTTTTCCTATACATTGTTATATTCGGATTACTGTTCCACTGGGATTTAGTGGACAGGTTTGTTCTGATCCAGAGTGAGTTCTGAGATCAGAGGGAGAACAGACTTCGTGTCTGCAAGCTGTTTGACAGCGGTTCTATGACAGTGTGCTGCTGTCTTCTGCAGATTGGATCTACAGGTCAGAGAAGAGTTCTTCTCTGGTTTTAGCATAAGCTGTAAAGCTCAGTGGTGATCCCCACCGGGTTGGTGAGGGGGTGGACGTAGGTCTCGGGATAGAGACCGAACCACCTTAAAACTCCTGTCTCCTGTGGTGTGTGCTTGTGGTTTGATTTCGTGCTTATTGTCTCGGTTAGTGCACTTAGATATTGCGTTTGCCTTTTAGAGTTCACGGAGTGAGGTTATGCCTGTGCTCTCATTGAGTGTGCGATCGTCTTATTCTGTTTAAATTTTTAAGTGGTCAATCTATTCACCCCCTCCCCCTCTAGCTTGACGATCCTCTGCTCCCAACAACGGGGTGGTCACTATCCAAGCCGAGCTCGGACCTCTTACAATGGCCGTGGAATTCTATGTGCTGGACATTGACCCTATGTTTAAGGCTATCTTGGGTCGTCCATGGATCGATACACTCGGTGCTGTACCCTCCACCGCACATCAGTGCGTCAAATTCCCTTTTCAAGGGAGGGTCGTCAAGGTCAAAAGCCTATCCACAGTGCAGTCAGTTAAGGCTATTTCAGAACAGATTCTTCCCACGCTTTGGCCCAGCAGTCGGCCCGTCATATCAGTGCTCGACTTAAATTTTCCTTGGGCTTACACATCTCCTAGGCCTGTCACTATTCCAGTCAACGTCGAAGTGAAGCCTCAGATTCGCGATTCCAAGGGCTGGAACATCATACTGAAACTGGGCTATCAACCGGGGAGAGGCCTCAGTGCACAATTGCAAGGAATGACCAAGCCCATACCAAAGGGAAGAAAAATGGGCAGGAGAGGCCTCGGCTACAGGGAAACTGCATTATCTATGATAGGTGATTCTGGGCCACTCACCTGGGACTACCGTCAACACTTTGTTCGAGGGCCTCTCCAGCCTGGCACATTAGCTCCGCAGCCAGCTCTGCCTATAAGGAATACAATCTGTCCAATTGCGAGTCCACCTCCAGTGCTAAAGGGAGCATAGGATGATATGATTGATTATGGTCAAGCCCTTCAGGGGCTGTTTCATGAAGAAGACTACCAGAAACAACAAGAAGTTCGGCTTATGCAGTGGAGGCCGAAGAAGCAGCCTATTGTTGATCTATAGGAAAGGGGGAGCTCTCCCATTATCTTTTCTTGGTCTCCCTCACACTTTCAATCCATTTTTCAGCAAGGGGATCACATACCTCGTCTTCCTCCCATCATGATAAATCCATCTTTTATTGATCCACCTGAGATCCTCTTTGTTCCTTGTGCTTGCGGGAGGTGCCCGCGCATTGATCTATCCACTCTCTTCACTCCTCCTCCTCCCAATGCTCAACTCCATGAGATGTGGTTCTCCTCTTCTGATCCTTTCTTCGACTGCATCTTCCCCGAGCTGTTCCCTATGCAGCTCCCACCTCCTCCCTCTTGCTGTATAGTTTCCGCTGATCTCCAAAAAAAACATCAAATTTGAAACGGCGATTTCAGTGGAAGATTACACTATCCTGTCGCCATCCTCCTCCCAGGGGCACGAGTCCCCTGCTCCTTCCCTTCCACTAGGCCTCCTCTCTCCTAGGTTAGGATTAGGGTCCGTCGAGTCTAGGGAAGTAGAGTCAGTTAGGTCTAGAGAAGTAGGGTCTTGCTCTAGGTCGTCCAACCCTTCCTCTTCTGAGCCGCGCTTGCTTGCTATCCATTCCGATCTGTTCTGATAGGTTCTTGAAAGATTTAGCTCAGCGTTGTCATGCTCTTTTGAAGTGCCCGGAATTTGTTGCTACAGCAATTGTGATTGAAGATGACGAGGAAATAGAAGGGGTGTGGAGCGACGACGGATTAGGCGTCTATGAGATTTTGGATGAGAAGGATCCAATTAATGAAGACAGCAATGTAGATGACACTGCCGATCTATATGCACAAGGACTAAAAAGATTCGACGAGCCGTCGACGGCAGTGGATGAACCTACAAAGGAAATCAACTTGGGAACGGAAGAAGACCCAAGGCCCATCATTATTGCTGCTAACCTCCCTCCACAAGTAGAAGAGGAATTAATCAAGGTACTAAGGGAGTATAGTGATTCCTTTGCCTGGTCTTACGAGGACATGCCAGGTCTTGACCCCTCCTTAGTGGAACACCGACTCGTGCTTAAACCAGGGGCAATGCCTGTAAAACAAAGGTCAAGAAGATTTCACCCCCACATGGCCTTGAGGATCAAGGAAGAGGTCGACAAATTATACAAGGCCAGATTCATCAGAGTTGTTCTCTATCCTCAGTGGGTGGTAAACATAGTCCCTGTTATCAAGAAGGATGGAAAAGTGCGTATTTGTATTGATTTCAGGGATCTTAACAAAGCATGTCCTAGGATGATTTCCCGCTGCCTCATATAGACGTCTTGGTAGACAACACCGCCGGGTATGAAGCTCTGTCATTCATGGATGGGTACTCAGGCTATAATCAAATCCGTCTCGCTCGGAAGATCAAGAGAAAACCTCCTTCACCACGCCCTGGGGCACGTATTGTTATGTGGTTATGCCATTTGGTCTAAAGAATGCATGTGCCACCTATCAAAGGGCGATGATGGCTATCTTCCACGACATGATGCACATCTATATGGAAGCTTACGTGGATGATATCCTGGTGAAGTCAAAAACCAAGGAAGAACACCCCTCTATCCTGGCTAAGGTGATGCAAAGAGCCAGGGAGTACAAGCTCAAGATGAATCCGAAGAAGTGTGTATTCGGTGTCTCCTCAGGGAAGCTGCTAGGTTTCATAGTGAGCAAACGGGGGATCCAGATCGATCCTAACAAAGCACATGCCGTCATGGACATGCCTCTACCGAAGAACCTTACGGAACTTCGAGGATTGATTGGTAGATTGCAATTCATCAGAAGATTCAGATCCCAGCATTCTCAAAGGTGCCGTCCGTTTTATGAATTGCTTAAAGCGGGGGTCAAGTTCGAATGGAATCAAGATTGTCAGAAGGCCTATGAGGACCTCAAGGAATATCTATCCAATCCCCCAGTTTTGCAACCTCCTGTCCCTGGGAAACCCCTAATCCTATACATCTCGGTTATTGAGGACTCCCTAGGGGCGGTTTTAGCACAAGTGGACGATGAAGGGAAAGAGCGGGCTGCATACTATCTCTCTCGGTTGTTTAACCTAGCTGAATCCAGATACACCGCTATGGAGAAGACTTGTGCTGCCTTAGTGTGGGTATCTCAGAAGCTGAAACACTACTTCCTTGCCCACCCAGTTAGGTTGATCTCTAGAATGGACCCGATCCGTTATCTCTTAGAAAAGCCAGTCCTTTCTAGTAGGTTGGTTCGCTGGCAGAGCTTCCTCTCTCAGTTCGATATCACCTTTGTTGTTCAGAAGGTAGTCAAAGGATATGCCATTGCTGAGCATCTTGCCTATCTCCCCATTCCTCACACCGATTCCATTCAGGACGATTTCTCTGATGAGCATCTTTATGTTATCTCTCATCACCCCTTCTGGTCTCTGCACTTCGATGGTGCACTCAACTCTCAAGGCCGAGGGATCGGTGCTGCTCTGCTTACTCCAGAAGGAGTGACCATTCCCTTCGCTTATCAACTTCGATTTCCTGCTACTAACAACATCGCTGAGTATGAGGCTCTCCTGGCCGGATTGAAGCACGCCTACCTCTTAGGTGCGCATCATTTGAACATCATAGGAGATTCTCAGCTCGTCCTACGGCAAGTTCTGTCCACTTACCGTACCCGTGACCCCAAGCTCAAGCCTTATCAAGATTTGGTCACGCTCCTTGCCAGGCAATTCCGTAAGTTGATCTATATCCATACTCCCCGTTCTCAGAACATTCTAGCTGATGCTCTGGCATCTCTTACTTCTTCTCTATCTTTTCCTCTCAGTCGGAGCACTGAGACTATTGTCATCCAAAGATTGGACGCGCCCTCTCTTCAGGATCCTTGGTACATCAATCTTAGGAAATCTGTAGAGGCAAGAGCTAAGAAGGAAGATCTCAAGAAAGTTTCATTAGCAGAGCTAGAAGAGATTCTAGACGAAGAGGAATTGCCTTGGTACCATGAAATCGAGAGGTTTTGTAAGGAAGGGTCGTTCCCAGAAGGGGCAAAAGCCGAGCAGCATAAGTCAATAAGAAGAGCCGCCGCAAGGTACACCATTGTTGCAGGAGAACTGTACAGGCGCGCTACTAATGGGATGCTCATGAGATGATTAGATGATGTTGAAGCTTGGAAGGTGACTGAAGCAGCCCATTCTAGTGAGTGTGGGGGTCATGTTAATGGCCAGGCTCTAGCAAAGAAGATCCTTAGGCAGGGCTACTATTGGCCCACTCTAGAGGAAGATTGCTCCCTCTATGTCCGGAGGTGTCTTAAGTGCCAACTCCACGCTGATAAGATTCATTCTCCAGCTTCATCTCTCCATCCTATGATCGCTCCTTGGCCATTCTCTATGTGGGCTTTCGACGTTGTCGGCCCGCTCGGTGATTCAAAATTCCCAGATCAAGCAGAAATCCTTTATCCTTACCGCCACTGAGTACTTCACCAAGTGGGCCGAAGCCGAGACGTACGCAAAAATTAAAGCTTCAATGGTGTGCCGCTTCATCATGAAGAATATCATCTCGCGGTTCGGAGTGCCAAGCAGCATCATCACCGACAATGGACCCCAGTTCATCTCCCAAGAACTTAAGGACCTCTGTAAGAAGTTCAATATTGCATTGCATCATTCATCTCCATATTATCCTCAAGACAACGGTCAAGCCGAGGCCACTAATAAAACCCTTCTTAAGATCATCAAGAAAACATGTGAAGCTCATAAGTTTTCTGATTGGCCGGAAAAATTAATAGAAGCTCTGTGGGCTTACCGCACCTCCGTCCGTACTCCTACGGGACAAACTCTCTATTCTCTTACCTACGGGATGGAGGCGGTGCTCCCATATGAGATCCTGATCCCTTCCCTCAGAGTGCAACTCGATAAGGGACTTAATCTCGATGAACGTCGAGAGGCGTTACTGGTCCAGTTGGAACTCTTAGATGAGAAGAGGATGAACGTGGCCGATCACGTCTCCGTCTATCAAAAGAGGGTTTCACGTTATTTTCAAAGGAAGGTAATCGAACGTAAATTTCTAAAAGGTGATATGGTTTTGAAACGCAAATTCATTCGGTCTGCAGGTCCTAGGTCTAAATTACAACCTAACTGGGAAGGGCCGTTTGTCGTAAAAGAAGCTTATCCAGGGAATACTTATCGCCTAGTGAATGCGGAAGGTGAGGAGCTCTCTCACCCGTGGAATGGGTTGTATCTTAAGCGTTTCTTTCCTTAGAGTCTAAACCACGTGCTTCCCCGGCAGCAAGATGCTCCTTCCTATTTTAAGAAGGATCCCGAGTAAGGCAATCACACACTACACGACATCTCTGGTCAGGTTTCCCGTTTTAAAAGACATCGTTTCTCCTCGGCCATGCTTTAGGGGAAAATCGAAGTCCCTGTCCGCTTCATTCTTCGGCTGAATCCAGGGGCAAGAAGTGAATAAGGAGGTGACAACCAATCCAAACACCCTAACGAGAGGAGGTCTCAAATAGGGGAAAGTCCGTTATGACCTGATGCCACAAGTAACACAACAACAGAAAAAAGACAGCAAAGGGGCAATCTCTGTGATAAAATCAAAAGCATCATCTCAAAAGTCTACCGATTCTGAACTCCAAAGCTCCAGGAATGCAAAAATAGAAAAGCTAGGCATGACAAGAGTGGCAGTATAGTTCCCCGCGGGACGTCATGAGCCCGGTCGCATGCATGCCTAGAGTGGACAAAGGTTCGATGACGACACAAAGCCCCAGCGCAACAGACCAAATCTCTAGTGGGGTTGTACAGTGAGGAAATCAAGTCCTAAAAACTTCCATATCTGGCCTAAGCTTACCCCCATGTTCTTTTTTCTCTTTTTAGGACCAAGATTAGTACCCTGGGTATGGCCTTGGTAGAAACACTGTCATGTGAATTGGGCCTTGGCCGAGGATTGTCACCCATGTTACACGCCAACCTCGGGACTCCTTATTCTGAACAAGGAAGGGTTCGCGTTGCTAGGGGAGACACTGGTTTTCAAAATCCAAAAAAAACATCAAATATTTTCAAAATCCAAAAACATCAAATATTTTTAAAATCCAAAAACATCAAATATTTTCAAAAATCCAAAAACACCAAATATTTCCAAAATCTAAAAAAATCAAATATCTGCGAAAATCCCACAAAAATTAGATGTTTTCCAAAACTCCATCATGTGCATAGCATGCATTGCATTTTTATTATATTTTCGCCTATTTAATAAGGCTCCACCCCTTGACCAAATATCAAGAAACTGTCATTATCTAACTTGCTTCAAGGCAAGGGGTTGAGTCTAAGAACAGATCTAACTTGTTTTACGTCTTAGCATGTGCAGACAACAGGTTCAAATGCAGGATTGCAACTACGCAGGATGTGACGCATCAGTGTTCGACCATCACGGTCATTTAACGGTCCCCCCCTTGACCGTTAATTCCCTTCAGGCGTGGGCTTTTTATTCTTTCAACCATTGTCCCTCTGACAGCCTGGTCCATACCGTCGTTTCTATATAACGGCCCATCTCCCATCCGTTACTTGCTTCAGAGAACAGGATTAATAAGGCTTTCATTCTGACGGCTCCTCATTAGACCGTCGTTCTTTATGGCGGTCCACTGCCCATCCGTTACATCCTCCAGAGGCTCTGCCTCTTCACATCATTCTAGCCAATCAACCCACAAAACTTATGCTCATTCAACTAAGCCAGTCTCATCTCATTCAAGCAAACTTAATAAAACATGAGTTCATAAAAATTCCAGCTTTGATTGTTAATTACAAACAATATCTCTCATGAACAAAAGAAAATCAAGGTACATTCAGTTTTCTATCTGCAAGAGGGCGGATTCTTCTCAGCTCTTTCACGTAATTACGGCGTGCTTCGTCGTTCTCTTCTACTTCTGCTTGCTACGGGCGCACCTTGCTGATCTCCCACATGGTCAGCGCGTTCCGTACTGCTCTTTCATCTTCCTCGGTCGCCATCTTCCTAGGTAGAAGGGGAGGGTAGTGTGATAGTGCAGGAGCTTGGGTTCTTGGAAGTCCGATCTGAAGATGGCACCGGTGCGGGTTGTAGATCGCCATGGTGGTGTTCCCCACTAGTTGGAGGTCCAGGTCTTGACGCCGTGATATTTTGAGAAGAGTACTCCAAAGGATTCTTGGTCGCATATTAAACTTGTCTATTGGTAAAGTGTTCCTTAGGCAGGGCAATACGGTGTTCTCCCCATTCATCCCGCATTTTCTTATCCACCGTCTTGCATTCAACCTGTGAAGAATACCCGAATGCCCCTCCAATGAAGAAGAGAGGGTGACTCCCGAAGATTCGGCTAGTTGAAGTTAAGTCTTCCTTCGGTTGGAATTTGACTCTCACTCCCATCCAGCACTCAAGGAGTATCATGGAGCCGAACAAAAGTCCTCCTAGGCAAGCCGAGCTTAGTCCTTCATAGAGGTATGAAAGGATCGCTTGAGAGATGGACATGCCCCGCCACAACCCGCTAATAATGCTGAGATTTTGGGTATCTAGAAGGTGGTCGGTTGTAGTGAAAAGGAAGACTCCGCATAAGCAAACCGCCACCGCCTTGGCTATTGCCTCATGTCTTTCCCACTTATTTTTACAATGAGACACTATCCACTGTGCCAAGGCTATCAAATGAATGTGGTGAGGGCTGATCATGGTCCTCACATCCTTTGGATTATGGATGAAATCACTCAAAATCAAGGATGGGTCAATAGGCTCTATTGTGTAGCAAACCCGGTCTTCATCCCCCGCCTTAGTCTTAGGAAGGGCTAGGTAGGTCTCTACCTCTTCTAATAGGACGGTTGCCTCGAAGGAAGGGAAGATGAAAGTATGAGTTTGTGGATGCCATAGTTCTACAAGAGCTAAAATACTTGGCCAATCTAGAGATAATTTCTGAAAATTTTTGCCTAAAACCAAGAGTGGTTGAAGGTGCCATGCTTTAAGGATGGATGTGACTTCTATAGGAGTGCCTTTACCATGGGAGCCACCCACTTCAGACTGGAGTAGCATCTTGGGCCAGGAAGAGGCTTGAAGGAAAGAAAGAGAAGAAGAAGTTATGAAGAATTGAAGTGCAGAAATTTTGAATTTGGGTGAGTGTTAGAAGCTTACCACCCTTTGAACATTGGAGCTTAAGTGCTTGGGAATTGACGTCAGCCGTTGGAGCTCTCCATGTTCCTTTCTTGCAGCTTTAGGTCCAGTATAAACCCTCTCCTCCATGGCCATCATCTCAGAGCTTCTCTTCATCTTGGTTTCTGCCCTTAGGAGAGGTTCTTCAACCCTAAAGCAGAGGTTTTCAGCAAAACTACGATTTTGGTTGAGTTTCCAAGTTTTAAAGGTTTAATTTTGGCTTTGGAAAGGATAAGACTTGAGGTGGAAGGCTTTATCTTCAGTCTAGATAAGTTCTAGTAGAGTTTAAGAGGATAAGTCTCGGGTTTAGGCTCTCGCGGCTCAATCCGTCTCGGAACGCAACTCCGGATCTAACGGTCTATCGTGGGGCCGTCACTTGTCTCTAACGCGCCAGCCTTGGGCCGTCGCATTTTCTGTGGGTTTGATTTGGCCAGACCCCGTTCTGTGAAGCTTAACGGTCTATACTGAGGCCGTCGTTATCTTGTAACGCGTGAACCATGATCCTTTACACTCTCAGTCGTTCAGATATTCGCTTTTGGGTTCAAATTTTCCCGACGGTCTTGGTTATGACCGTTATTTCACCCCGACGCGCCAGCCTCCGGCCGTCGCATTTTCTGCTAGTTGCCCTGATAAACTAGTGTTCTGTCATGATCAACGGTCTAGCATCTGGCCGTTGTTTGTCAATGACGCGTCTCCAGTAGGCCGTCACTTTCCTGCAGCTCAGATTACAAATTTGGACTCTGTCATGTCTAACGGCCGTTAGTCGGGGCGTTATTTAATTGTGACGGTCTGCCCCTAGACCGTTATTTTCTCTGCTGCTGAATTCGTGAAAATTCTTCTTGCCCTTGGTTTAGACCTGGCGATCTTTCACATTCTACAACTCATTCATCATCCACGCATTCTCATACATACTTTTTTTCGCATACATGCATTTCATACATGCATTTTCACACATCACCTCAAATCATCTCAATCAATCATTCATTTTCTGCATTCACATTCAAACCTGCCAAACCATTCATCCACTCATTCATTCCTACATTTTTTCAAAAAAAAAAAACACATTCCTGCATTCATTCACACTCATGAAACAAAAACAAAAGTGCCAAAAAAGAATTTTTTCATTTCTCTATATATAGTCATGTACAAGTAGTAAGAAAAGGAAATGCATCATTCGGTCGGCCTATCTGCCGGGCCGCCCTCCTCATCTCTGCCCTCGGGTCTCCTAGCCGGTGGTGCTATGGAGGCACTCTCCTCCTGCTGCGCTCTCTCCGCCCTCTCATTCCTCCGCTGGCCGGAGGAACTCACAAGGAAATCAGCCACTGTCCCGCTTCGAGCGACACTCCGCTGAGCCCCGCCCTGCGAAGCGCTCTGATCAGGTCCTCGGCCTATCATCCGGACGTCCTCTCGAGGGTCCGCAACGCGATCTTCATATCGTAAGCCTGGCGCCGAGCCTCGCGTGCCTCGGTCCGGTATCGGTCCAAATCCACCGTCCCAATCCGGAGTCGCTCTACCTCAACCTGTGACTAAGCTAGCTCCGTCCGAAGTCGCTCCACCTCTGCATCATCCGAGCGTCGCGGGGTCTCCGCTCTCAGCCGGGCCATCTCTGCCCGTGCTAGCTCTGTCTCTGCTTGGGCCCACTCCGTCTCAGCCTGGCTTCTCTCTATCTCGACCTGGAGACGCTCTGCCTCCAATCGAGCCTGTCTAGCCTCGGCCACCGCTGCAGCTAGCTCTCTCGCCTGTAGATTGCATGTCATGTAGTTGATCAAAAAGCTTTTTTTTTACGCATGATCATGAGCATAAGCATTTAGCATCTTACCCGCTCCGCGAGGGTGGCCTCCGCCTCCTCGGCCCGGGCAACCGCCCGAGCAAACTCGGCATCTTGCTCTGTTCTGCCTCCCGCAGGATGAGAGGAGGACGATGGGGCGTCCGGTCCTACTCGTTGGGCTCCCTCGGCCCGCTGCATTTAGAAATCATGATTAGAAGTCGTGGTTAGTCAGTTTTTTGTGCATCGTCAACATTAAGCATCATTTAAGTCTAAATCTTACCAGGAGCTCCAGGGCGGTCCGGTACTCGTCCCGCTGCTGGATGGTGGAGTGAAGTAGTCCCTCCAGCTCAGCTATCCGTCCCTCGGGGTCTAGCTGCATTTAAAGCATGTAAGTCAGTACATCTAGCATGATGCATCTTGCATATAGAAAGAGTGTTTTGAGTATAGATTTGCATGTCGGTCGTCGGGTACCTCGGTACACCCGGTCGCCGTAGAGTCGAGCGAAGGCCTTCAGATATGCCTCGTCGCTCTCGTCTCGTTCCTTCACCGCTCGGCCCCGCCTGTTCCAGTCGTGGACGTACTTCGCCTTCCGGGCGCACCAATCCACGTTGCCACTGATGCCCCTTGCCGACTTGCCTGGGTGGTCATCATTGTGCCGTGGAAAGGTCACCTCGGGCTGGTGGAGTCCCCGAGTCCGCAGGATCAGCCTGTAGTGCAGAGGCTCGATGATGTGGATGCAATGCAGCCATATGTCTCGTCCTCTGTATGACAAGGCCGCCTCCACCCACGGCTGTCCCGTGTAAACCTCGCCGCGGTACGAGGTCCATCTCACCTAGAAACATTAAGTCCATTCATCAGCATATAAGTTCATCATGTAGAAGCATTTAAAGGCGTGTAGAAGCATTTAAAAGCATGTAGAAATCACTTTGAGTTCTGGACTTACCGACGTGTGTGGGAAGGAGTCCAAGTCCTCCTGGATCGTCCGGGTCAATCTGATGATCGACCCTGTGTCCCTCGCTACCGTCCACCATCTCGCAATCGGGATGCGGCCGGGGTGGAGTAGTGTGCCTCTCCCGATGCCCGGGAGGTACATGTAGCTCCAGATCTGCATTTTAGAAATCAAGTCAGTCAAATTGCATAGTCATTTGCATAACATTCCTGCATAATCATATTGTGGAAAGCATTTAGATTGAATTTACCTGTAGGAAAGGTGAGAAGCCGCCCAGCATCGTCTGCCGGTCCGTCGTGCTGAGAGACTCGAACAGGAACGCTAGCACTGCCGCTCCCCATGCGTATCTCCCGACTCTGTGCAACTGCTCTATCAACGGAAGCAGTCTGCAACTGATGACGTCCGCTCGAGTCGCGAAGAGAAGCTTCCCGAATAGCAGCATCAGGAAGCATCCGAGCACTCTGTCTCCCTCTGGTCCCGCCTCCGCCGCCATGCGAGGGCGCACCTGGTCTATCACTCTGCCCAAATGCTCCTCGGGTAGTTCTCCCACGACAATCGTCGCTCCTCTTAGCCCCGGGCTCTCCTGCAGTACTGATCTCGAGAGCTGAGATGAGAACTGTCCCGGCCTGATCAAATCTAGCCCGAGCAGCTACTGTGCCATCTCCCGGTAATCGCCGTAAGTCCATCCGGTCACTGCGGCTCCGTGGACTCTCAATCCCGTAATCCTCGCTATGTCTTCTAGTGTGGGGATCATGTGGCCCCACGGGAAGATGAAAGCTCTGCTGATCGGATCCCACCTCTCGTGCAATGCGTACAGCAAGGGTGTGTCCATCCGGATCACCTCGATGCTGAGCACATCGGCGAATCCCATGCTGGCTAGTCGCTCCCTCTTGTAGTCGGGCAGTGCCTGGTACACCGCCCGGACCTGCAGCCAGGAGATCCTTGATCTTCGCTTTCCCTGCATGTTATTTAGATCATAAGTTAGTTAATTGTATCATAAAACATTGCATAAGCATTGTGAAATGAAAACAAAACAAAAATCAGAAATTGAAAACCCTAAAAAATAGTTCTAGGTCCCTGGCATATGTAACGGCCCTGGCGTAGGGCGTCGCTTGCTTCTGACGCACCAAGGGTGGCGCGTCAGGCATGTGACGGTCACTGGTAGGACCATCACATTGTCTGCGTTTGGGCGTTTTTTCTTTGCATTCCTGTGGTCTCCCACTTTGGCCAAATGGCCTACAATCATTCCTAATGGGTTCCTAGACCCATTTTCTACCCTCAGAACTCGCATGCATCACAAATAAAACCCAAAAAAATTAAAAATTGAAGTTAGGGCAGGAGGACCTACCTCATGGTCCATGCCCCTTCTCCTCTTCTTGGCTGGTTCCTTGGGCTCCCCTTCACCCAAGGGGATGTCTTCCTGGTCTCCCACGGCCGTGGGAGCTTCATCTTCCTCCCTTGGCTCTCTTCTCCTCGGTTCTTCTTCCGTGACCGGCGGGATCGCCTCCCGTTCGAGCCGGCGGTGAAACCGCCGTATTGCCTTCCTCTTCCCTCTCTCCCTCTTCTGTGGTGGTGGCTGGGAACCCTCGTCGCCGGCCATGGTAGTGGTGGGGACGGTGGTCGTCGGTGGTTTTTTGGTTTGGGGCGTTTGATTGCTTGAGTGTTGAATGAAGGCCGTGACCGTTCGGTTTTATTTTTTTGAACGCTCAGGAAATGTGATGGTCTATCGTTCGGCCGTTACATCCTTATAACGCTTCTGGATTTGACCGTTACATGTGGTGAAACTGTTTTGTTGAAGAATGTGAACCGCCTGGTTTATGATGGCCCAGGGCTGGTCCGTTACTTTATGTGACGCCCTCATTTCAGACCGTTAAAAACTTGCAAGTTCCTTGATGAATTAAATGGCTTAATTGATGTCAAAATGGTTCCATATTCTGTCAAGATGTTTCTGGATGATGTCTCTCGCACGCACAAATGGTTATGCCTTGATTCATGTTCATGATTATTTTTGGCTAACCTATCTTTCATGAAGAAATTTATGAACGAAAACATGCTTTGCCGTCTGTCAGGCAGGTAAGTCAGGTGGTGTATCTCTTTCCCTTATCCCTTAATGCATTACTATATGTTACTTACGATATTATCTCGAGAACCGGCTGGTCATTCATGTGTTCTGGGATCTGATGTTCCCCTCAAATAAAAATGATGATGATCTAAGTTCGCATGTTTAATCATTGGATAAGCCGTAAGGTTGGGAAAGTTTGGGGATGATGGTTCTGTCTTGCACGCCGTGGTTGCAGATGGTGTCCTGACCCTGATTTCTCCGGTCTAGAAATATTATTCTCGAGTATTTTCTATTTTATCTTTCTTTTGCATTCGTTTTGATGATTTCTTTTCCTTTAGCCCAGCATGCATCATACGCATTCTTTGCGCATTCATGAAGCTTCATCTGTTCAAGGTGTTTCAATAATGGTGAATAGCTGTGTTCTTAATCTCGAATGAGGAGAATCATTCTACTCTGAATTAGAAGGTTTCCTTTGATCTCGTCGCTCGATTTGGTTGGCTGAAGATTCCTGTCTGGAGCTTAGTCAGTACTCTTTTCCTTTCCGTTGCCTCCGGCGGCTAGCCGTGTTTCCATTCCTTAATTGTTAATTCCTCCAGACTTGCATTCTTTGGTTGACTATTTCCTTGTGATCAGTTTGAAGTTTTCCAGAAAATTCCTGTCGCTTGTTGGTAAGAACGGGTGTCGTTTACCTTAACGCCCTCTTTTGATCCACTCCGCTTCATTTTCGCTTCATCTTCATGTTCCATTTTCGCCTTCGCTTCACCTCCGCTCGCTCCCCTGCAAAGAGGACGTTAAGGAGGGGCATCTGTTGACACCCGTTGATGTGGCACAGCCCAAGGATGACTAAGTATGTAATGAACCACCTAGGACCTAGATCCACAAGCATACAAGCGCTCAATGATTCTCACATCAACGGGTTACTCACACGGCGCACACGATCGCCCGGTGGGGCCGGAAGATGATGGCGGGGGTCCGGGGTGGGACCCAATGGTTCTTATTAACTTGGATGGCTTAGGCTGACCCCAAAGAGTCTAGGATACCCAACTTTGTGGGTGGCTGGCACGCAGGGCGGGGGCTTGGGTGGCACTCACTCACGGTCCGCGGTGGACACTAACAAACTTAGCATGCAAGTACGGGCCCTCTTCTTACCGCCGACGAGCAATCAAAGTAATACTAAACTTACAGAAATAAGGCTACTAAGGTTAGTATCAGAAGCTTACCAGATCGGTGTGAAGACACCGATCCCGCTCGGAGACGAGGGCGCGCCGGGAGGCGAGGGTATGCACCCGATCGCCGCGGCGATGTAGCTTGACCTGAAAATGTAAAGGGTACAGCACTACTCCTCTCATGGGAGGGGTGATCTTGGGGTGGGGATTATGCTTAATACATCCAAAACTACCTCCACGCAGGGAGGGGCCTTCAGCCGGCCAAGCGGGGTGGGAAGGTATGCAAAGAGAACCGACTTCCCGAGCTTCGCCGATTCTGCCTAGCTTCTGTATTTCTGGACAGAGGGTCGACGTCGATGCTGCCAATAATTCCACCGAGCTCAGAATCTGATGAGACTTTAGCCAAAAGCTTGCTAACAGATTGAGGATGATGTCTGAATTTTGGCAGGAGCTCTGGAACTCAGGGCTGGTCGGGCCAGTGACTGGAACAGGTCAGCAGCTTCTTCCTCTGGCTGGTGCAGAACTGGTACAGCAGGTTGCAGAGGGTACCACGGACGCTTATGAACTCCAAATGTGACGAGCCTGGCGGTGACGTCTTCGTGGTCGAAGTAGCTTCGATCAGGAGTTGACGAGGACCCAATCGGAGGTCGGAGGGGAGAATGGTGGTCGGATATGTGAGGACAGGTCAAACCTGGACCTGCAGGTGGCTGGCTGCAACCTTCGACGAAGAAATTAGTAACTGATAGCTCCGGTGGCCGAATGAGGTCCTTCTTCTTGGAGGTGAAAGCTAACAGGAAGTAGTCTCTGCCCTCCAAAAATGGCGCTCAGAGCCTCCACGATCTGGCCGTGGCAGCTTCTTCTTTCAGCTTCTGGTCTGCAGACTGGGACAGCAGATGCAGTTGAACGAGATCGGCTCCCCCGATCAGCTCCGACCTCGGAAGCCGGCGAAACCACCTCGGTTGGAAAGCTAACTTGCATACGATTCCGGCAATGTAGGCCTTTCCACTTGAATCTCTGAGGGACGGTCGTGGCTGCTTCTGCAAGTCGCTGTAGTTCTGCTGCCTGAAACAGAGACAGATTAAGGGGAAGAAGAAGGTGTGGGGAAGGGGATGGCCAAGAGAGCAAATGGTGGGAAGGGTGTCTAATGGCTAAAGGAGGGAGATGAGAGGAGTTTTAGGGGTTGTGAAGGCTAGGGAGATGGAGGTGGGAAGGGCGAAGTGGGGCTGGAGAGGGGGCTGGTCTGCTAGAGATGGTGGTGGGAAGGGGTGAGCACAAGGGAGAGAGGGAGTGAGGGAGAGGGAAGGTGGGGGGGCGAACTAGGCCTAAGAGGAAGAGGAATGGGGCGGTCAAGGCAATGGAGGGAGGATTTCAAATTCAAATTAGGTCTTGGAAGTTGAGAGATGGTGTGGGGAATAGAGGTGATTGTGTTGGAATGGTGGAAAGAGTGTTGGAATGGGGAACATTCTCCCTTGGGACTAGGGGGGAAGTAAAGTTGGCTATGGGAAGTGGGGAGCTTTAATGGGATTAGGTGGGAGTTGGAGGTGGTTGGGAGGAGAGGAGAGAGATGAGGGGGGCGAACTTCTCCTTGGAGAGAGAGAGAGAGAGATATATATATATATATATATATATATATATATATATATATATTGAGAGGGAGATGGCAAATGCTTTCAATATTCATCAAAATTGAGTACATGAGGAGAGATGGGCCTATATATAGGCAACCACTCTTTACATGACCAAAATGTCCCTGACAATAAGACAAAAGACTGTGCATATCCTAGACTCAATCCAATGGGCCAAGAC
Organism: Amorphophallus konjac; assembly: GCA_022559845.1. Classification (NCBI taxonomy): domain Eukaryota; kingdom Viridiplantae; phylum Streptophyta; class Magnoliopsida; order Alismatales; family Araceae; genus Amorphophallus; species Amorphophallus konjac. Next base: position 102,227 of record JAHNEJ010002233.1, read on the forward strand.
TACGGTAATAAGGCCCAATTAAGCATACCAAGGGAAATGGACTAGAATCCACATGACTCAATAAAGGGAAATACAATGATAGGACTCAATAAAAGGAAAATACATAAAATGAAACCAAGGAAAATGAAGATAACAAGTGTAGACCATAGTCAATCCGTATCAAAAGTGCGCAGGCGACCCAAGTTAGAGGGAGTGTCGTGAGATGCCCTCATCACCCGTTTTATGACCAATGAATCGGGTCATCTCCTTATTCATTCTATATGATGCTCCGAGTTGTTCACTCTTCGTTGAGTCTCTTGATTTGGAGCCTATTTCTTGGGTCTTTCTCCTTGATCGGATATGGCTCTTTGTGGCACTTCCTTTGACTAGGGCTTAGCAAAACCCTCATTCATTAATTTTAACTCCATTGATAATAACAGTCTGTCCCAGGCGCGTTGTTTTCATTCTGACGGATGGGTCATGGGCCGTTACTCTTTGAAGAGTCCTAAGGCTTAAGGGCTTGTTTCAATCCTTATCTTTTTAGTTTATACGTTGATAATAACGGTCTGTCGTGCAGCCGTTGTTTCAGTATGACACCCTATGCCTTGGCCGTTATTTCCTTGCAGAGTCCTATTGCTTTGATCTTCTTCCCGTTGATCTTATCTTTTTGGGATGAGGTTGAAAGTAACGGACGTTCCTTGGGGCGTTATTTCCAAGTGGCGGTCTGTCGTGCAGCCGTTACTTCCTTCAGAGAGTCCTGGCAGTTCAGGCCTTTTCTCTGCTACTCTGTGGTCGAGATAAGAACTTGGATCGACGATATCTCTTTCAAATCTGATCCTCAGAACCTTCTGTTTGTTTCTATGGACTCTTGGTGATATTATCTTCAAGGATTTGCTAAGAATTATCCTTTATCTTGCTGGCTTATCCTCTGCTCGACCTAAGAGTTTGAGGGTCTATAAATAGAACCCTTGACTTCATGGCCAAAGGGAGGAAAATCTGGAGTGTGCGTCGAAGTGCTGCCACATTCTAGAGCCACGTCTGATCAAGGAGAAGTGCTTCTCACGTTCGTTTGCTGCCTGGTGAAGGGAGTATTTGTTCCATTGGTTCTAAAGTTCACAATTGCATATTGAGTTTCCATTCAATCTCTTTCATCATAAGCATTATTTCTCTCCTTCCTCCACGTTTTTCACTGGTTTTTCATCATCTAAACATCTTCCTAATCTTTTAAAACACCCAGAGGGGTTAAAAAACCAAAACCTCCCCGGTATTCCCCTGTCCTTTTGATGATATTTTGCTTATTGAAGAATTGATGCTATATTATTGAAAGGGCTAATTTGGGTTATTTTGTTCTTGTCTTCCACTTCTTTGGCAGGTTTACAGGTTCACTAGGACGAGGCCCAAGTCTTCTAGCTGGCTGGAAGAGTTGGAGTTAAAAGGACTCATACTTTGTCACTGCAGGTTATACGACGGTCTTGTGCAGGCGCGTCATATTATTCTAGCGGTCTATCGAGCGACCGTCACTTCCAAGTGACGCACAGGGTTCTGGCCGTTACTTCTAGCTGACCTGCAGGTTCTCTTTGGTCTTCTCTCCCGTGGGCAGGTGTTTCATCCACCTATTTCCAAGGTATATTCAAGTCTTTGGCTTGTTTTTACTTTGGTGGCGATCACATCTTTCCTTGGTATTGGGCATTAGCTTTCTCCTTCATCACATATATCTTTATTTCCTTGCTTGTCCCACCCTGGCGGTGTGTTTTCATTTACTTCTTGCTCCACGCCCCGGCGTGTGTTTTTCTTTATTTCCTTAGCATTAGTCTGATTGAGATAGCATGCCCATGCTAGAGCTAGCTTTGATTGCCTAGGTTCATGACCACATGTTCATAGGTTAAGAGCAGATCTTTGATTACTTGCTTGTCATCTTATCACATTCACACAACAAAAAACCCCAAAAAGAAAAGAAGATAGGCAAAACTAATCAACAACTGGGGCACAACAGATTTCATCATGGGTTTGCCAAAGACGAGAGGTGGGCACATTGGTATATGGATGATTATAGATTGATTGACTAAATCTGTACATTTTCTACCGATCAAGAGTCAATGGTCTGTAGATGTATTAGCAGCACTATACATGAAGGAGATTGTCAAACTACATGGTGTCCCTGTCACTATTATATCTGACCGAGACCCTTGGTTCACATCACAATTCTAGAAGGGTCTACAACATTCATTAGGGACCCGACTCAACTTTAGCACTGCATTCCATCCACAAACTGATGGTCAAACTGAAATGACAAATCAAGTGATGGAAGATATGCTCAGGGCATGTGCTATTGATTTTGGAGGGAGTTGGCACGACCACTTGCCTCTAGTGGAATTCGCATACAACAATATCTACCAAGCTAGTATACAAATGGCACCATTCGAGGCACTATATGGAATGAAGTAGGAGAAAGGCAATTTCTCGGCCTCGACATCATCAGGGATACTACCGAGAAGATAAAGTTGATTCAGGAGAGACTCTAGATGGCTCAAGACAGGCAGAAATCATATGCTAATAACATAAGGCACGACCTGGAATTCCAAGTGGGAGACCATGTATTCCTTAAGGTTTCTCCAGGTCGAGGTATTTGAAGGTTCGGTATCAAAGATAAGCTCACTCCAGGATTCATTGGCCCCTTTGAAATTCTCGAAAGGGTTGGTGAAGTCGCATATCGAATAGCTTTTTCCCCTCAATTAGCTGGAGTCTATGATGTATTTCACGTCTCAATGCCCAAAAGGTACATCCCTGATCCATTCCATGTCATAACTTATGACAACCTGGAGATTAAAAAGGATTTGACGTATGCGCAAAAGCCAATCAAAATAATTGAACGAGAAGTACGTCAACTTTGGAATAAAACAATTCCCATGGTCAAAGTCCAATGGAGCAAATCTTAGCCACATGAAACAACATGGGAAACCGAAGAAGCCATGCATAAAAAATTTCCAGAGATTTTTGAATGTAAGTACACTCTCCTTAGCAAATCTTATTACGATGAATTTGGGGACCAACTTCTTTTTAAGTAGGGGAGGGTGTAACGCCCGAGAATTTTCTAAGAATTTTTTAGGATTAAAATATAATTATTAGACATTTTAAAGGGCTATTAAGGATTTATTTAATCCATTTAAACGCCCTATATTTACCAAAGGGCTAAGCCCAACTTAAATAAGTCCAAAGACCCAATTTCAAGACTTTAAGACCCAAGCCCATTAATAGAGACGTAAATTAGGTAATTTACAGATTTAAATGGATATATACATCAATTGGAGAGTAAAATGAGAGATAATAAGAAAATCTAAATTTTTTGGATTAAGCGCCGCCTGGCAGCCTATCGCGCGACCGCCAGACCCACCCTAGCGGTCCTTCTATGACCGCTAAGCAACCCCAGTTCCATGAATGGAAGAAAACATGAAAAGTTTGGATCTTTGACGATCAAATCACCTTAGATCGAAGCTACCTGGTATGGAAGACTCTCTAGAACTCTCCAGGGATTAACTCTACTCCAATTTAGGACTCTAGGTTTGATCTAATCCCTTATACCCTAAGTGAACCCTATAAATAGACCCTAACTTCGACTCATGCGAACCCTAATGTTGGCTCGCATATTTCGAAGGTAAGGTGACGTCTACTCAGGTTGGTTCTTTAGAAGAAATTGTTCATCTTAGTTTTATCTAACTACCCTTAAATTTTCGTGCTAGAAGACCTAGCCGTTGGAGAGTTAGAGCCTCTACAAGTCACTGGATCGCAACAGATTACATAGGAACCCGTGCGACGGCCCAGTGAAGATCAGGAAAATAGAAGCCCTAATCGAGGTATTTAGGAGTTGATTCTTTAGAACTTTCTGTTCCCCTTTGTATCTTCTATCTACCCTCCAATTTTCATTAATTTAGGTCAAGAGTATCGTGATATAGAGGAACGGGAAGTTACTGTTTTGGCACAGGACGTGCAAGAACTAGGGTCTACTTCCAATCAAAAATCCAAAGTCTAGGGAACGAATCAAAGATAGGTTATCTCATGAAAAGGCTAAATTAATGTGTTAGGAACAAAAGCCCTCTCTTTCCTCCTGTTTTTATTGATTGTACATGACGAATTTGATGTTTTATTATCATTGTGCATATAGGCTATTTCTGCATGCATAGTTCCTACCTTTAATAACGGCCTTAGGTGGCGACAATGGAGGGTTACTTGGTTTAGGAAAAGGTTTGATGGTAGGTTCAGCGAAGGCCGGTGGTGTGATTGTTAATGGTATAGTTGGGGAGAAATAATGGAGGGCCCGAATGACTTGGTGGAGATTAATAGTGTGATAATTGGAGGTGTGGAAGAGGAAGGTTTGGTGCGTAGGAAACGTCAGATTTTGATGGGGCAAGAGGTTTGAAGAGTAGGGGAAGGTTCATGATGCGCCGATGTGGGTGATTGGACTATCGACCCATCATCGTAGCACCAATTGGTTTCATAAACGGGGTTAGGGACGGTGGTGTCGTCATGAGCAGGGGGTTCATCGGGTAGCAATGTAGGGAGAGGAAAGCGGAGAAAACTCGGAGTGAATTTCTCTTGAAAAACTTCAATGTCTTGTGCCGACTCCAACTCTTCATAAAGAACTTCCAATTCTTCATTATTGGATTCAAGTGGACGCCATGGTGAGGCATAATGATGGGTGATGGGGGAATATAATGTGGAGGATTTTGTGGAGGATTATGTGAAAGCGGAGGTGGAGGCGGAGGGCCGCATGAATGAATGTGAGTGGGTGGAGGGCGTACGGCGTCCACTTGATCATTAACACTTGTCAAATTATCTTGCTCACCTAGATTGTCGATGCCATTATCTCTCCTCTCCTTCCAATCTTTTTCCATCTTGGTGGTGTTATTCATAAAAGCATGAAGAGGATTGACTTGAGAAGGAGGAGGAGGAGCGGGTCGCAGGCTTATGACCCTCTTTAGTTGTTCCTCCATTGAAGCAATTTTATCAAGAAGAGTTTGTTGGAGGGGGGTGACTTGAGTAACGGAGGGTTGGCATGGTGGCCGTGGAGCTTGGAGGGGTTGACCAACAAAAGGACCCGGATGAGCAGAGTTACAAGGGCCATAAGGGCCTTGGGACCGTGAAGGAAGAGGAATAGAAGGAGGCGGGTTATGGACTACTCGAGAAGGAGCATGTGTAGAGGAAGGCGGAGGAAAAGAGGGAGGCGGGTGATGGGTCACCCGAACGGGAGTATGTGTAGAAGAAGGTGGGTGATGGGCCACCCGTTGATGAAATGAAGAAGGTGGGTGATGGGCCACCCGTGAGGGATTGGAAGGAGAAGGAGAAGAAGATGCACCCTCAACAATAGTCTTAAGGGCTTGGATTTGTTGAGGGGTGAGATGGTCTAATGCAAGCAGGACTTGGGAAACCTTCTCGTCGTGTAGAGGAGATGGTTCTCGGGGAGTAGTGGCTTGCAATGGATGCAAGGGACCATGAGATTGGAAATTGCCCATGGGTCGGGCAAGACCATAAGGGTAAGGATGTGGTCCCTTAGAAAAATTATGGTGAGAACTATGAAATTGAGGATTATAAGAGGTGCTAGGTTGTTCAACCTCATGAATGTGATTGTGATTAAACATGGTTTGATTATCAAAGTGAAACATTATGCAAGCAAATAATATTCAATCAAGGTAATTTGCAAAGATATCAAACAAGTTGATGTTTACGCTTGATTTTTCTTAGTTGAACCTTGGGGAATTAAATGATTTGACAAAGTATAATATGATTCACTCAAGGTAGGAACCTAGTTTTGATGTGGGTTTGCTTCAATGCCAACTAGGTACACTCTCTCACCATGTAGAGGCCAACTAATCTTGAAGAACTTCAAGGTACAACCTGCCCGACGTCCATATGAGAGAATCCACGGGTGCGGGGACTTATGGAGGCTTGGTTTAGGAATTTTCGGTCCAAAGAGACGGAGTGCTCAATGGAGGGTCCTTCCTTCACCAAGAGGGGGTAAGATCTCCTAGAAAGTGTGGGGAGAGGAGGTCTCCTAAGCCAAATGCCCTAGATGCAATACTAATGCAAAAGAATAGAAATATGAATGTATGAACATAAATATGTAAAGATAATACAAACAAATCACAGAATAAGGTACTTCTGTGAAAACACAGAGAATGGGCGACTATCACAGTGGGTGCCAAATCAAGAATTGGCGTACATTGTCTGGTCGCTCTTTCCCTTTTTTTTACAAAAATATGAACACATCCCCTGTCCAAGATGCGTTTATTTTTTTTTTTTTTAGGTAACAACGCATGTCACAGTGGACGCTAATTCATGAATTTGTGCCCACTGTGATGAACGCAGAATCCTTTGTTCACAGAAATTGTCTCCAGCCAGAAAGTTAGAAAAATGAAAAAAAAATAATGGAAAAGAGGAAAACACTCACAAACTCATCACATAACTCATGGCAATCAAATAGGAACATGAAAGAAAGCATGGCATGCTCTTTTTTTTTAGATAAGAAAAAATGGAATTTCCAAAAAAAATCTAACAAGTTAACAATCAAGTAGGAGTGGGGGGTGTGCACGCGGTGCACAAGGGATGGAAATAAATAACAAGAGTGCTGCGTGGAGCACAAAAGGAGGTGCACCGTGGGTGCAAAAGGAGATGGCACGCGTGGGTGCCAAAGGGAAAGGGTAATCAAAGAAAAACAAGAGGTGATCCCACCGTGATCGCCAATTTGTAGATCTATGGAAAATCCACTAAAGGAGAAGAATTAATTAATATGGGAAAAGAAAGGGGAAAGAGGAGAAAAAGAGGGAGGCGGGTGATGCCAATGGAGTGTGATTGCCAGAGGGGATACCTCAAAAGAATATAACAATTAAGAACAAGGAGGGATCGCGAAGAATACCTTTCAAAGGAACGTGAGGGAGATTGTGAGTGTGCACCTTCTCTTTCAATCGGCCGGCCCACGAAGAGAGTTCTTCTTGTGTTGATTACCCTTTCAAAACAACAATAAACACCAATGAAAAGATATGGATTAGAACCAAGGTGAGTGTAGCATCAAGCTCATAATGGAATAAACATGAAAAACATGAAATAGAACACACCTTGTTGGTGTTTTGGCTTTAAACCCCTGTGCAAAGGGTGGATAAAAATGATGAATGAAGAGAAGGAGGGTGCAAGTGTTGCACTAAGGGAGGATCTCAACTTGGTTGAGATAAAGTAAATGAAAAGAAGAGGAGACGATGTGATGCATGCAATGCAAATTAACTAAAGAAATAATAAGAGAAAGGGGTAGGAAAGCTTAGTGGTTTTTCTCCAATTGGCTTCAAGGGATGAAGAACTTCAAAGGATCAACTTGGGATGCATGGGAGACTCCTCCTTTGAGCCTTTGGTCTGACAGCACCTCCCCTTCGTTGATTGATCAAGCCTTTTTTACAAGGGAGAGAGGGGTCCTATTTATAGGGGTGAAATTCGGAGTTTAATTCAATAGAAAATAGGAAAACTAATTTTAATAGGATTTGGAAGAAGATATTCATTGGCCATGTGTCCCCCCATCCTTAGAAAGCTTTAGGACCCTTTCCCAAATGGAAAAGGAACTCAAAACGAAGAAAGAATGGGGTTCTGCTCGGGTTCGGAATTCTAGAAGAATGGGCGACCACCACAATGGTCGCCAATTAAAATAGCGACAGTTCGAAATGTTGCCAATTCTGAGGCATTTTAGGAAGGATTGGGAATTTCTAAAATTAGAAAAGAATTGGCGTCCATTGTCTGTCACCAATTAGGAATTAATACGAATTTTGGATGGAGTTAAAGGCTCTAAATCAGGTAAGGAAGAACGCGTCTGGGGTCTTGGAAGAGTGAACGGACACCGTTTCTTGAATATTTAAGAAATTAAAAAATTATCAAAAATTGGAAAGGAAATCACGTTCCATTGGACAAACGCGATTTAGGAAATTGTGTAAATTGGTAATTATTCAAAATAGAATTAGCGGCTGGATGATGGTCACCCATTCAAGAACGCGTCCACCGTGTCGGACGCGATTTCAGAAAATAGCGCCTTTTGAAAAGTCATTAATTCAATAATTAAAATGGATAAAAGAAGATGCGTCCAAGGTCCCAGACGCGTTCAAGAATGGATGACTTTCCGGACGGACGCTGTTTCAATAAATATTTCAAGCCAAAATAGGTGGGAAAATAAGAACACGTCGGCTAGGTCGGACACGTTTTCAATAAGTTCGACACCCCCAAGGCCGATGTGTCGACTCAGAAGAAATGGCGACAATTCAAGCAGGTGCTTATTCTTTCAGAAAGGAATTGGCGACCAAGGTCCTGTCACTAATTCATAAAAGTTCTAGAAAATTGGAGAAAAGCCCAGGAAAAATGGAGAAAATAGGGAAAAGTTTAGGAAAGCTGAATATTCAAGAAAAATGGGGGAAAATCACTCAAATAAGTCGATTTGAGGGTCAAATTGGGACATCGCAATGTGATAGGAGATATGCTCAAAATGATGTCAATTTTGGCATGTCTACAACGAGTAGTAAACCGGGTAATTCGGAAGGAAAGACGTCTAGGAATTCCTTCACAATAGGGATTTCCTCTAAAATGAGTTCTTCGACTCGGTGAAAACTACAGAAGCCAGAAAAACTTCACAACCTTGCGAGATGAGTTTGTAGACGTGAAGAGAAGAGATAAGAATAGGGTGCTTCCTGTATTTGATGCCAAGGAAAGAAAACTTCGGAAGGTCCAATTTGTAGAATGAGATTCTCCTATGGTGACAATTAATGTCGGCATAGTGCTCGGATAGCCAATCAATACCTAAGATGGCATCGTAGCCTTCCATGTCAAGGCATACGAGATTTGCAGGAAAATTATAGTCTCCTATGGTGACCTCACTATCAAGGTAGTGGATTTCGAGTTCGGTTCCAGAACCTAAAGGTGTAGTAATAGCTAGGTCTGAAGGTAAAGGAACAGGTGAAACAGGTAAAGTTTTTGCAAAAGTAGTGGATATAAAAGAATGTGAAGCACCGGTATCGAATAAAACAAAGGTAGGATGTGAATACATTTGGATGGTACCTTCGATCATCTCATTTTCCTTCATAGCTTCATCATCTAGGATGACATTTAGGCTACCTTGTCGACTACAACCACCATCATTCTTCGTGGGCTGATCTGTGATGACCTAGACTCATGATACCGGGTAAACCCGATACAACTTGGATTCTGAGAGGCCTCCCAAGAGCGGTAAGGCTCCGAAGGGATAAAAAGGAGTGTGTGAAATACATTGAACTTCCAGATAAAGTAGTAAACAATTAATTACTATGATCAGGATTGTTAAAATAGCAGAAATAAAATTACATTATCTATAACAATTAAAACTAGTAGAGTCCAATCCAACTAATGTACAGTACAATAGGAAAGAGAACGTACTCTTAAGTCGGGAGAAGCCCGACACTAGCAAAGGTGGCAACTAAGAACCACCGCACTGCGCCTCCAGACCACGAAGAGGAATAGTTACACCTGAAAAGTCAGGGGTGAGCCTCATCTCACTGGCTCAGTAGGGGTCCCACAGATCCCCACCACGAAACAAAAGCGATAAATAGCAGTACTAAACAACTATAGAAAAGCAATAACAGCAGGACTAACAACAGCAAAAGGGAAGAGGAAATGTCGTACTCAGCAGAAACATGGCAGCCGAAGAAACCTCGGCCCTCTAAACTACTCCTAATCAGTAATGACACGAATCCCCAGACATATAGTCGGGAATCACTAAACTGATATAAAGAAACTCTGGCTACACAGCCAGGACACATCACGACACCTCGGTCGTACAGGCTCGTCCTCAGAGACAAAATCCCAACTCAAGACCACATGGTCTAAAGCACCAATACATACACAATCTCACCGTCGTGTACGCTACACTGACCTCGGGTAAAGCCAAACACAGACTACCCGGCAAGTCATGTCAACAGTGATGGAAACCAGTCACGAAAGTCACAAGTCATCGTGTCATGTGACAGAAGTACCTCCTCACTAGAAGAAAAGCCAGATGTGTCCACTGACATCTTACACTGCGTCTCAAGCGTCTCCCACTCGCCTAGAACGGTGATAACTGAGACACCAAAGTAACGAGTGACTAGTCAGGGTCACGCTCGTCGGTGCTCATCCAACGCCCCTGACCACGTGTGCACACACAAGCTCAATGTCTTGAGCCAAGCCTCTAGTTGGTTTTCCCCTCCCGTAGGACTCTCACGGCAAGATAAAGGGGCCCACGGCAACCAGCCTACAAATCGTCTCAACCGGGAACTCGCCCTGCCACCACTCCCAGGTGGGCCGACACACAGAAAGTGTCGTCAGGCTACGACTAGTGGAGGCTCACTAGACACAGAGACTCTCAAAATAGCGAAGTACGGATAGGCTAAACACGCAGTGTCACAAGTACCACAAAGCACAAGGCAGCACACCAGACTGTCGCCAAACTTCGGACAGACAACTAGACCTGCTAACACAATGATCCTTGAGTCACAAGACTCAAGTCAAGATCGTCGCACATCACGGCAACACATTGTTAATCAGCCGTGTCCCTAAGCCAAAATCACGGTAAAACACATTATGGAAGCGGCACAGAACAGCCAGATCCATAACAGTAATAATGAGTCCTCGGCCCCTAGGCTGCTCAACGGACTTACAATTCGCATAACACGAAACACGAAACGTGAGGGATTACCAAAGCCCTAAAATCACATGGACACACAAACTGAGATACAATGATACCTCCAAGCATCCAAAACATAGTCTCAATCCTCACGGGATAGACGAGACACTCACGAGGTCACGTGTCAACCACTGGGTCACAACCGGGTTGACCGGAAACCAAACCAACATGAAAGAACACTCTGGGAAAGTGGCGGTCACCCCTATGGCCGCTACTAAAAATGGCGGTCATAGCCTGACCGCTACTACTCAGCCCATCAAATAGCGATCTTAACCTTGGCCGCTAAAAGAAAGTGGCGGTCACCCCTATGGCCGCTACCAGGAAATGGAGGTCATAGACTTGGCCACTACTCTCAGAACAAGAATAGGCAGGAAACGGTCTGCATAGGGCCGTCTCTTGGAATTGACAGTCCTCCTATGGCCGTCTCTTGAAGGTAGCGGTCGTGACCAGACCACTATCTCCAAACTACCTCGAAAACATGAAAAGCCATCCTGGTGGCGGTCCCTTGCCTGACCGGCACTTCATAAGACGGTCAGCCGCAAGGTCATCACTAGGAGCCGACTTAATCAAATAACGGTCTCCCTAGGACCGTTTCCATGAATTAGCGGTCCTCCTAGGGCCGCCAATCGAACTTACGGTCGGGAGCTAGACCGCTACCCTGAACCGACTTAAAACTAAATAACCGACTTAAAATGCCAAATAGCAGTCACCCAAGGGCTGCTACTTCAGAGTTGCGGTCGGTCGCGAGACCGCAACCAGAAACTGACAATAGAACACCAAATAACGGTCTCCAGAGGGCCTCCTTTACAAATGGCGGTTCCTGGTAAGACCGCTACTTCGCTCCGACGTGAAAATCATAGATCCACTTAAAACTCGGTCGTTCCACGCCCCAATCGCTCCTAAACGACAGGGAAACATCCCTAGAGTCGATATCAACCTTCCACAAGTCGGAAGGGATCAAACCATCCATAAAATGGCTAAAAACGGGCGATTCTCACGAATCAACCCAAAACGAGTCACATGGACAAACGGGCTCATACCGACCCCAATTCACAACCAAATAGAGTTAAACTAGCGGGAAACGAATCCCAACATGCCAGGGGTTCAAATTTTGCCATTTAATGTAAAACCATCACCTGGAACGGCGAACACGGCTTACACCCCCGAAACATGATTTCACCCTTAAAGTAGGAAAACCCGCTCAAACTCACACCATTCGGCTCCAAATCATGAGAGGAAATAGGAAAAGAGTAGAGTATCCATCCCCCTACCTTCAACGAAGATCTCGCGCGCCGAAACGACCAAACCACCTCGAAAACCATCACACGAACAACCTACGCCGGCTTCGAATCCACGAATGGGATCGGCCCTACGCCACGCTCCAATACTCGCGCCATCACACTCCAGGTCAGCTCCACGTCTTCGCTACCTCATCCAGCTCTGCCACGGTCATATGTCCCGGGGGAGAGGAGAAGAGAGGAGAGAGAACGGAGGGAGAAAAGTGAGAGACGTGAGAGAGGAGAGAGAGAGTTAAAAGGAAAAGAAAATAGGAAATTAGTAGTTTTCCTAAAATCTGATTTTCTGCATGAAATTCTGTAAAGTCAAAAAAATACGAAAAAATAGTCTCTACGATCCTCGGACCGAGCACAATGCACCTGTAGTGTCCCGATGTCTTAAAACTCAACGGTTCACTCTCCGCTGGGTTCCGTAAGTTATACAATGGGAAAACCCAAGTGGATCGAAAAACACGTTTCGAGACCCACGAAAGCGCTCCGAAAGCTCTCCAATTCCGATCTGAAGAATCTAGGGTATTACATGATCCTTCATAAGGGACAATCGGGCATGCGATGTTCCCGGCTGCAACATCGTAGACAAGCGCCAAGGCGCTTCCAACATTCTTCGGTCGAATGATCGAATTTCTCACAGAACGTGCAAGCCGCCATGACTTGCTTTTCCTCTTCCTTCACCTTTTTATTTTTTCCATTGTTGGTGCCGTTGCAAGACCTCTTCTTATTGTCATGGGATTTGTAGGTTCCCGTGATGCTGAACTTTTCTTCTTTCCTTCCTGATGCGGGACGGGACGTGACTCGACGCCAATTCATATGCAATCCTTGGACTTTAGGCAAACTCGTGATCGTCCCTAACAAGGGAAGTGTACGGACGTACGCGGTTGAGGAACCGGTAAAGAGCTAGGGTGGTCAACTGACAATTTCATGCCCGGATCGGGTCACGAGACGGTCTCGCTCTCTCTCACAGCAGTGATTGATATATGATAACGAGCTAATTTACCTTAACACTCATGTACCGACATATAGAAATACACGAAATAAAGCAAAAATGCCGAGAGGGGAGCAGAAACGATATCTCCATGCTACCGGGCGTGGGGAAGACAACCCTGGCCGAACTCGTACTCCCGGTACAATAATTATCAATAATTACAGAAATGAATTTTTTACTGGCAACTCCACGCAAGGAGGTAAAGGGCTACAAGTGGGGCCCGAGAGTAGTGAGCTCGGGTTGACGGGCAGCAACTTGGACAGCTCCGGTGGTAGCACGCACCGACGATTGTGGGGTCCACGTCCTGGTCTGTGGGCCGAGTAGGTCGGGAATGGCACTACTGCGATGGACACTCCTAGAGGGATGATCCCTCGGAAGTAGACGTGCTGGTTCGCCTTGTGGAAGGCGAGGAGGCGGCCTGGCAGTCGATGCGGCTTGCTGTCCACGGACTGGTTCATCTATTTCTGCAGTGCGCGACCCGGCGAGAACACCTACTGCGATCAGCCTCGACGTCGGATCGACGCGAGACAAGTGCCGTTGGAAAGCTCTTTTGACGAGATACGATCCCGGGCTAGAGAAGGAATTTTGTCTTTCTTTGTAATGACCATGGTCGAATTTACAACCTGCTGGTTCACAGAACCAGATCTGGCAGAATAGATTTGGGTTTGCCTGAGAATGGGGTTTGACCGGAGGGAAAATGGCGGATCTGGAGACTGGGATTTTTATGGGAGATAGAGGGGGAAGTGAAGAACACGCCAATATTTTCTGTGGATTTTCTTGAGGTGGTTTGACACGGGAAATGGATTTCTGGGTGGTCAGGGGTCGGATCTGGACTGTAGAGGGCAGAACAGATTCCGGACTGAGCACTAATTTTTCAGAGGGGTAAAAAAACTCCTAAATTCGTGGAAAATTTTGTGGATGTGGGTTTTGGTAGACAAAAGTCACAGTTCAATTTTCAGCTCATTCAGAAATGGGGAAGGGGGTCAAATTAGGCAAGAAGTGGGCTGCTGGAACAAGATTTGCACAGGGACAGATCTATGTAGGTCTAGGAACTTAAATGGAAAAGAAAATGGGATGATGGTATAAATTCGTAGGAAATTTACTGGAGATGGGGAATCATGTGGGGAACTTACCCTAAAGATTTCAGCCTTGTCAGATCCGGGGTTTGGGAGAGAAAAATCCCGAAGTAGACCTCTGTCCAGCAGAACAGCAACCCGGACAGCAACTCGGGAGATGCTTCGCGGTGGCTCGTCAGCGGCACGAACGGCGGCGGCGGCAGTGAAGGATCTAGATACTCAGAAGAAGAGATAGAAGAGGGCTTATCACCCTAAAGAATGGAGGAAGAAGAGGAAAACCAGAGAGAGAGAGGGGGACGCACCTTGCTCTTGGCAATTTCACTTAAATTTCTTTCATTATTTCTCATAAAATGGAAATACAAGCCTTATATAATAAAGTGAAAAAGACCACTTCTACCCTTATTGGACCCCCTTCCCCATTTCTGAATGAGCTGAAAATTGAACTGGGACTTCTGTCCACCAAAATCCACATGCACATATTTTTCCACGAATTTAGGAGTTCTTTTTCCCCTCTGAAAAATTAGTGCTCGGTCTGGAATTTGTTCTGCCCTCTACAGTCCAGATCCGACCCTTGACCACCCAAAAATCCATTTCTCCTGTCAAACCACCTCAAGAAAATCCACAAAAAATATTGGCATGTTCCTCACTTCCCCCTCTATCTCCCATAAAAATCTCAACCTCCAGATCTACCATTTTCCTTCCGATCAAACCCCATTCTCAGGCAGACCCAAATCTGTCCTGCCAGATCTGGTTCTGTGAACCAGCAGGTTGTAAATTCGACCAAGGTCATTACAGAGGCAGAAAAAATTCCTTCTCTAGCCTGGGATCGTAGCTCATCAAAAGAGCTTTCCAACGGCGCTTGTCTCGGGTCGATCCGACGTCGGGGCTGATCGCAGCATGTGTTCTCACAGGGTCGCGCACTACAGAAACAGAAGAACCAGTCCATGAACAGCAAGTCGCATCGACCGCCAGGCCGGCCCCCTCGCCTTCCATAAGGAGAACCAGCACGTCTGCCTCTGAGGGATCGTCCCTCCAGGAGTCCCCATCGCAGCAGTGCCATTCCCGGCCTACTTGGCCCACCAACCAGGACGTGGACCCCACGATCGTTGGTGTGTGCTACCACCGAAGCTGTCCAAGTTGCTACCCGTCAACCCGAGCTCACTACTCCTGGGCCCCACTTGTAGCCCTTTACCTCCCTGCGTGGAGTGGGCAGTAAAAAATTCATTTCTATAATTATTGATAATTATTGTACCGGGAGTACAAGTTCGGCCGGGGTCGTCTTCCCCATGCCCGGTAGCGTGGAGGTATCGTTTCTACTCCCCTCTCGACATTTTTGCTTTATTTCGTATATTTCTATATGCCTCTACATGAGTGATAGGGTAAATTAGCTCATTATCATATATCAATCACTGCTGCGAGAGAGAGCGAGACCATCCAGTGACCCGATCCGAGCATAAAATTGTGAGTTGACCACCCTAGCTCTTTGCCGGTTCCTCAACCGCGCACGTCCATAGGCTTCCCTCGTTAGGGACGATCGCGAGTTTGCCTAAAGTCCAAGGATTGCATATCAATTGGCATCGAGTCGCGTCCCGTCCCGCATCAAATTGGTATCAGAGCGGAAGGTTGAGTCTAGGATAGTATTTGTTTAAAAAAAGAGTCATTTAAGTCGGTCTAAGGTTGCATTTACATACCTTTATTCGGTATATCAAAAGGTGTTGCCCGAACGTTAGGTTACGCTTATCGGGAAGGTCGCACATTTGCGTGAGAGGATCTTCGGATCCTGGAACTCCGCCTAGTACCAGATATGGGTTGAGTTTAGGTTTGTAGTCGAGCCGGCACTCCAACTTTGCATTGTTGTTTTAGGGTCGTGTCTAGTCCAAGAGTGTCCGATCTTATCACCGTGTGTCTGCATGTCCACTACCCACCACCCCCATGTCCATCCCGCATCACTTCCTCTCTTCTCATGCTTTCGGCTGGATTCTTACCCCTTTCCCTTGAACTTTTCAACTGTCTCAAGGGTCCTTTCACATAAATGGGCCCTATGCACCATCTCTGTA
This sequence comes from Amorphophallus konjac, assembly GCA_022559845.1. Taxonomy (NCBI): domain Eukaryota; kingdom Viridiplantae; phylum Streptophyta; class Magnoliopsida; order Alismatales; family Araceae; genus Amorphophallus; species Amorphophallus konjac. The sequence continues at coordinate 118,330 of JAHNEJ010002233.1, forward strand.
TAGGTTTGGATGTTTTGCGTGTTGAGTCTCTCCAAGTAATTTTGATGATAACAAAACCCTGGACTTAGTTTTCGTCTCATGCCGTGTCAAAGTGATCAAGAACGAGCATTGAACGTGTTTAAGGCCATTTTGTGTAATGGCAATTGGTCAAATGTGTTGAGCCTTCCAAATGCATAAACATAGCTAAATCAAACCCAAAATGAATGGATTATATGATGACATAAGGCTCTTGTCATATGGATATGTTTCATTGGGCTAACAATTCATTTTTACAGGTTTTCCAGAGTTCGGTCGACCTATGGGCATGATTCGATCGACCTAATTTTCCAGATATTAGAACTTTGTAAAAGTTACAGAGTTCGGTCAACCAATTGAGGATACCGATCGACCGAAATTGCCAGGGATAAAAATTTATAGGTTTCTCAGAGTTCGATCGACCTACCGGAGAATTCGGTCGACCGAACCCCTCGAGGCAGCAATTGTTGACTTTTAATTCTTCAACGTGGGAAGCCATTTCCTTTGGTTTCTTTAATCCAAAAGCCACCAGACATGCCATAATTTGTGGATTTGTGTTTTGGCATGTCCCTTGACCACCCAAGTTGTATAAAAACTTCTACTTGGGGCAATAAACCTTAATCACCAAAGGGGATCAAAGGAAGGCTATCAAAGGAGAAAAAGGGCTGCAGGAAGAACTCCGTGAACAGTGTTTCGTCCAAGCATTCTTCATCAATTCTCAAGCATTTGAAGTTCATCCTGAAGCCATTCAAGTGGAAATCAAGCTGAGAAGCAAGCTTCATCAAAGATCACCTTTAACTACTAAGGGGGAGCTTAAATCTAAAATTTTCATTTGTGTTTCTACTTCTAAATTCCTCGTGCTTCAAGTGTTTTGTGTTTGTAATCTCTAAATATCTGTGTGTGTGGATCTACCCAGATACGTATGTGTGTGTGTGGCCTTCCTTCATATTTCTGTGTGATTCTGTGCTTGTGCATCTTCGTGAGAGTTCTGAACTCTTCACAAGTGGGTGTGTGTGCTTTGATCTTATAATCCTTTACAAGATAGTGTGTGAATCCTCACAGATCGTGAGGGGTGGACGTAGGTTGTCGTTGTTGCATCCGAACCACCTAAAAATCGTTGTCTCCTGTGTGGTTTGATCCTTTTCTTCTATCTCCATTATGTGCAAGCACACACGTAGTTTAAATCTGTTGCATCTCTTGATCTAGATCTAGCATAACTTATCATTTTCACATTAGATCTCTGGTATATCAAAAGGTGGGTTCGGATTGACAAGACAAACCTTGTCAGGAAGATAACACTTTGCGTGAGTAGAATCTTCGGATTCACACCTCCGTCACAGTACCAAGGATCTATTGTGTGTGATAGGTCTTGATAGATCCAATCGTTAAACAACAGATCTGAATTTCTGAAGGGATATTTCATATTATTTATCTAAATTTGCAAAAGTTTCTTAAAATTTGTAATTACCCAATTCACCCCCCCTCTTGGGTGTCATTGATCGCAGGACTTCAATTGGTATCAGAGCTAAGGCTCTATTTTTTTTGAGATCTAACGATCTAGAGTCAGATCCAGATCAATGGCCAGCAAGGGGATGATGCTTGAGGGTCACTCCATCCATCATCCTCCATACTTCGATGGCTCGAATTACTCCTATTGGAAAAATAGAATGCATATTTTTCTAAGAGCCCAAGAGTACGAGATATGGAGGGCGGTGGACAAGGGCCCACATGAGCTTTCCAAGGATGAAGACGAATGGACTCATGATGATATTAAAAAATCCACAGTGAATTTTAATGCTATGAACATTATGCAATGTGCTATTCATCCTAACGAGTTTTCTCGTGTATCTATGTGCAGTTCAGCAAAGGAGATGTGGGACAAGCTGCGGCTTATCTATAAAGGAACCTCCGAGGTCAAGGAGACCAAAGCCAACCTACTCGTCAGAGATTATGAGTTGTTCAAAATGAAACCCGAAGAAACCATCTCTAAGATGTTCGCAAGACTGACTGAGATCACTAATGGTCTCAAGAGTCTTGAAAGGAATACACCAACTCCGAGCTCATGAGGAAGGTGTTAAGATCCCTGCCACCCGCCTGGCACACAAAAGCCATAGTCATTGAGGATTCGAAGAATCTATCCACACTCTCCTTGGACGAGCTCATAGGGTCACTCATGACCTATGAGATAAACACCAAAAGAACTGCAGAGGAGGAATCCAAGAAGAAGAAAACCATGGCCTTGAAAGCCAACCAGTCTTATGATGACTCCCAAGAAGAGGAGTCCAGCGAAGGGAGTAATGAAGAAGAAGAGTTGGCTATGCTGACCTACCAAGTGAAGAAATTTTTGAGAAGAAAGAAGAATTTCCAAGGAAATTTCAGAAATGGGCAAAGGAAACCCTTTCAAACCAAGGGCGAGTCGAGCAAGCCTAACAATGTTATTTGTTATGAATGCAAGAAGCCCGAGCACATGAGAGGAGAGTTCCCAAATCTAAAAAGAAAGTTCAAGAAAGAAAAATTCAGAAAGCCAAAAGCTATGGTTTCCACATAGAGCGATGAAGAGGACAAATAGTCCGAAGAGGAGCTGCAAGAGCTCGTAGAATGCTTGTGCCTTATGGCACACGAAGATGATTCAACTGAGGTAAATTTTGATCATAATTTTATTTCAAATGAATAATGGGAGTCAGAATATGAAAAGTTGTATATGAAATACAAGAAAATCAGATCTGAAAATAAAACTCTCAAAAAGAAAATTGAAGATTTAACACATGAGGGTACTTCTGTTAAGTTTGAGAAACTGGAATAGGAATGGTTCGAATTAACAGAAGAAAAAGAAAGCTTGTTGCAAATAATTTCAGACATTGAGAAAAATCGAGAAGAGTTGATGTGTAAAATGTCTGAAATGGAAAAGAGCTTTGAAAAATTAAAAAATGAAGAAGTTCTAAAATCCACAAATTCAAAACTTGAAAAGAAGAATGTGAGCTTGAATGAAGAGGTGGCTGAATTGCAGTCTACCTTATCTAGGTTTGTCAAAGGTAAACAAAACTTAGATAACTTGTTGGGAGTTAAGGTTAACTTCCAGAAAGAAGGGTAGGGTACATCCCCAGAATAAAAAAATATTTGAGCACAAGATCACAACTTTCTTTGTTCATGAAAAAGAAAACAACTGTGCATCTTGTTCACACTCCAAGCCAAAACATGCCCAACCTAAACCACGCCAATTCCAAAGGAGGCTCTCAAATGTTAATTGCTTTCACTGTGGTAGATTTGGTCATGTTGTTGCTAATTGTTGGTTCAAACTAAATTAACAAAGAAATCATGCTGCTTGGATCAAGAAAAGATATGCACAGAACTGGACTAATATTCACGGACCCAAATTAGTTTGGGTACCAAAAATAATTGCATAAGAATGTCGTATCTTGCATATATGCCTTGAAGCCAGGGGGAGCAAATGGTACCTAGACAGTAGTCGCTCAAGACATATGATAGGGGACAAGAAGGTGTTCTCTACGCTGCAAGATAAGGATGGAGGCTTAGTTGCCTTTGGAGGAAAAGACAAAGGTAAAATCATTGGGATCGACAACATAGGTAAGAATTATGAAACTCTTATCGAGAATGTACTTTTGGTAAAGGGCTTAAATCATAATCTTTTAAGCATAAGCCAACTATGTGACAAGGGTTTTAAAATTATTTTTGACGAAACTCATTGCCTTGTCATGAATAAAATCACTAATAAAATAAAATTCATTGAAAAAAGGAACAACAATGTATATACCATTGATCTTGATGATGTTTTCGGTGATGATGTGTGCTTGGTAGCAAACAATCATGATAATGTTTGGTTATGGCACCGAAGACTAGGTCATGCTAGTTTTGGAGTAATCTCCAAATTGTCTAAACATGACTTGGTGAATGGACTGCCAAAGTTAAAATTTGAAAGTGATAAAATTTGTGAGGTTTGCACAAAAGGCAAGCAAACACGCATCTCTTTCAAAAATAAGAATATTGTTTCTACCGCTCGGCCACTAGAACTGTTGCACCTTGATCTTTTTGGTCCGACTAGAACATCCAGCCTAGGAGGAAAATCTTATAGATTTGTAATTGTTGATGATTACTCTAGATTCACATTGGTATTATTTCTAGAAAATAAAAATGATGGCCGGATGGACTTTCAAGTATTTTGCAAGAAAATCCAGAATGATAGAGGTTATCTCATCACCACAATTCAAAATGATCGTGGTGGTGAGTTTGAAAACCATGACTTCAGCAGTTTTTGTAAAGAGCGGGGATACACACATAACTTCTCATCACCAAGGACGTCTCAACAAAATGGAGTAGTGGAGAGAAAAAATAGGACCTTGATTGACATGGCACGGACCATGTTAAGTGAGAACTCCCTACCAAAATATTTCTGGGCTGAGGCGTTAAGTAGGGGTGTTCATAGTTCGGTTCAAATCGAACCAAACCGAACCGAACCGAACTTCGGTTCGGTTTGGTTCGGTTTGAACCTAAATTCGGTTCGGTTTGGTTTCATAACGTGTGAAATCGAACCAAATCGAATAAACCGAATTTATTATTTATATTTATATTTATTAATAGTATATATCATAAATATATTAAAATATTAAAAAAACATGATTACATAGATGTATAAACATACAAAATATAAGTATTTTATTTTTTATTTTTTACTATATATATAATTTAGTAAATTCATATATATTGTAATAAGATATAAAAAAATTGATTTGAACCGAACCAAATCGAACCAAACCGAATTTGTTTGGTTTGGTTCGACTCAGTTTGAGGTTTAGTTTAGTTTGGTTTGGTTTGGACAAAAAAGCCCCCAAATCGAACCAAATCGAACCATGAACACCCCTAGCGGTAAGTACGTCATGCTACATCATCAACAGGGTAATGGTCAGGCCCATTTTAAAGAAAACACCATATGAGCTCTATAAGTGTAAGAAACCAAACATTTTCCATCTCAAATCTTTTGGATGCCCTTGCTATATTCTGAACAATGGTAAGTCAAGCCTAGGTAAGTTTGATGAAAAGAGTGATAAAGGAATCTTCATAGGTTATGCATTAAATTCTAGAGCTTACAGATTGTTTAATAAAATGACCTTGGTTGTTGAAGAAAGTCCTCATGCTATTTTTGATGAATCTGAATCAAAACTGACGAATCAACCTATTCCAATCTTGGATGCAGATGAAGTTCCTAGAAATCCAACTGATGCTGGATCTTCTAAAGCTAAAGATGAACCAATGGAAGGAACCTCCAGCAAGGATGAAAAGGATGAAGATCCGTCAATTGAAACACTTCAAGAACAGCAAGTGTAACACCCCGACTTGCCCAATTCCTCCACGTTCTTGAAAGATCACCCTGCTAAAAATATTATCGGTAATCCTGAGGATGGGGTAAGAACTAGATCGTCATTAAGGCTAGTGGAAGAAGAGGATTTGATGGCATTAATCTCTCAAGAGGAGCCTAAGGATGTATTGGAAGCTCTGTAAAATGAATCATGGATCCAGGCTATGCATGAAGAGCTGCACCAGTTCAAAAGAAATGAGGTGTGGACTCTTGTGTCGCATCCTAAGAATCAACCCGTAATAGGAACCCGTTGGGTTTTCATAAATAAGTTGAATGACACGGGAGTGGTCATTAGGAATAAGGCCCGACATGTAGCTAAAGGGTATAGCCAGGAAATGGGTATTGATTTTGATGAGTCTTTTGCCCCGGTTGCTAGATTAGAAGCAGTCTAGATTCTTTTGTCCTATGCTTGCTCATCGAACTTCCAACTATTTCAAATGGATGTTAAATCTACTTTTTTAAATGGGTACATCAAAGAGGATGTTTTCGTAGAACAATCTCCAGGTTTTGAAGACTCAAAACATCCAAAGCTTGTGTACAAGTTGCAGAAAGCCTTGTACGGATTGAAGCAAGCTCCAAGGGCATGGTATGAAAGGTTTATCTCATTCCTGATTGAAAATGTGTTCAAAAGAGGTAAGGTTGACCAAACACTCTTCACGAGAAAATCAGGTAAAGACATATTAGTAGTTCAAGTCTATGTTGATGATATAATCTTTGGAGCTACTGATAATGCCTTATGTGATGAGTTTGCACAGATAATGCAGGGCGAATTTGAGATGAGTCTAATGGGGGAACTAACATTTTTTCTTGGATTGCAGGTGAAGCAAACGTCTGAAGGTATTTTCATAAATCAAGCCAAGTATACTTTGGAGCTGTTAAAGAAATACGGGATGGCAGAAGCAAAACCCATGTCAACTCCGATGGCCACAACCACGAAGTTAGACAAAGATGAAAATGGTAAAACAGTAGATACCACACTGTTTTAAGGTATGATCGGATCACTACTGTACTTAACAGCATGTTGTCCTGACATTCAATACAGCGTATGTCTATGTGCTCATTTTCAGTCATGTCCTAAAGAATCTCATTTGCTGGCTGTTAAACGGAATTTTTGATATTTAATTGGCACAGTAGACTTCAGCTTGTGGTTTCCGATCGGTAGCTCATTTGATTTGATTGCATATACCGATGCGGATTATGCTGGATGTATTGTTGATCGTAAAAGTACTAGTGGGTACTATCAGTTTCTTGGTGGGTGCCTAGTTTCATGGGCCTCGAAGAAACAACGTTCAGTAGCTCTCTCAACTGTCGAGGCTGAATATGTAGCCACCGGAAGTTGTAGAGCCCAAGTACTTTGGATCAAAAATCAATTGGTTGATTTGAATGTTAAAGTGCATTCAGTTCTAATCTTGTGTGATAATACAAGTGCTATCAATTTATCCAAAAATCCAGTTCAACACTCCAGGACCAAACACATTGACATTCGCCATCATTTTTTGAGAGATCATGTAGGCAAGGGAGATTTTGAGTTAAAATTTGTTGACACACACAATCAACTGGCAGACATCTTCACAAAACCCTTAAACCAGGAACAATTCAATAAAATCAGAAGAGAACTTGGCATGTGCAAGGGTGAGAGCATACATACCTAGGTCTGCACTAGGATGAGTGTTGCATTTACATAAAAAGTCAGAAGCGTGAAGGGTAGATTGTGTGAAATGCATGCATATGCTGTGTGTATTTTTATTTTTGTGCATGATATCACCTTATACGTGTGATTGTATATATATATATATATATATATATATATATATATATATATATACATCCTTCTTTGAAAAATTTCTAAGACCAATTACTCCTTGATAAATAATGTGGACTAGTGACCTGGGGATTCTAGGCGGTCACTGAGGGGGAGGTTCAGAAGATTTCCTTAAGTCAATTCGTATCAGAGGTCAATCTCACTCCATTTTCTCCCAATTAAAAAAAAAAGGAAGAGATGAAAAAGAAAAGGCAAGCAGGAAAATAAAAAAGGGGTATGATGGAGTTCAAAAGCAAAAAGGGGGAGCATGGTGGAGTTCAAAAAAAATGGGATTTTAGGGCTAGGTCGACCATTTCGGTCGACCGTCGCCCCGAGTCCGATCGACTGAATCCGACGAACCGGACAGGCCGTACCAACATCCAAACCCTTTTATAAGGGGTCTTCTCACCCTATTTCTTCATTCCATTGCCCCCATTCTCTCTCCAACCCACTTCCCTAACGCTAGAACACTCCACCTCTCCATGTCACACCCAAAAAAACCCCTCTTTCTTCCATCTGCACAAGATTCGGCCAGTTCGTCAACATTTCGGAAGAAATCTCCGGAGTGGCTTATGCGGCTCAAACTCTCCTTCGGCTTCCAGGTTGTGGGGAAACTCTGTCCACCACCGTTGGTGTGTCCCTCTGTGTCTCTCTACTCCCAGGGAAGGGTTTAGTCCATTCAAGGGTTTCTACAACGGATTTCTTGTCTAGATGGAGTCTAGAAGAAGCTCTCGGCGTCTCACCCAGGGGGAGTCTAGCACCAGGAGAAATGAGGGCCAAGCCCCTCCACCACAGCGGGCAGCCCCACCTCCACGGGCGCCGCCAATGCGGCCACGGCCCATTCTCGACCCTCGTCTGGTAGATTTCGACGAGATGCATGAGTTCTTTCCGAATTTGAGTGCTATCTTTGAAGTTCAGATTGGTTGGATAGATTTTATGACAAGGTACACCAAATACTATCCCAACTTTGTTCAACAATTCTATGGAAATCTCACTATGAGAAATGGGTTTCTATCTACTGTGGTCAAAGTGGTTTAGATTCAAATTGATTCAGGTCTATTTGCATGGGCTCTAGGAGTTTTGGCTAGGGGTGCCAACATGGTTTTTGGTCATGGCCTTATTGAGGACACTTGTATCATCATGACTTGTAGCGAATACGTGCATGGAGTCAGCAATCTAATCACGCTGAATTCCAACTATTTCCCTCCACTGCAGCATATTTTGCATCACATGTTTACTACCATTATCTACCCCAAAGTAGGAAGCCGTAATGAGGTCACAGAAGTACATAGATTTTTGTTTTATCATGTGATCACTGGAGTGACTATCAATATGGGTCGTCTTATGACGGAATTAATTGGTTCATGTCGCACACAAAGGAGAAGATCTCTACCCTATGCATCCCAACTGACAGGAGTATTTATTCATGCTGGAATTCAATTGGCTGATGAGGTATTTATTGAAGTGCGACAGTGTGATGTGTATAACAAACACAAGATGTCCACAGATTTTGGATATTATTGGGGTCCGGATGGAGAGCTGACAAGAGATGTCAGAATGTATGGAGAAGACTCTAAAAATGAGGAAGTCGAGGAGCAACAACAACAAGAGGTTCAAGCACCACTCCCACCTCCAGCTCAGCCCGAGGAGCAGCCACCTTCTCCTCCACATGTAGATCCGTACTTGCCGCCGCCTCCACAGTTTCACCATGGGGAGTCCTCTGCTCAGGGTGCTAGACAGCCCTCTTGGGTAGATTATGAGGTTTTTGATAGGCATCTTTTAGGCTTAGAAACTAATATGGAAACCTTTGGAAGGCAGATTTCTGGCCTTGGGAGTTGTTTTGACACATCCTTTGGTCGGCTCGACTCATCTTTTGACCGGCTTGACACTTTCATGGACACAATGACTGGTCGGGTGGATACCTTCTCCCACACCTTGGACACCCTTTCTACCCATGTGGCCTCTCTCACCACAAGCTATGAGGATACTCACCTTACTTTTCAGACTACCAACCTCTCACTTCTTCACATTGATCATCTTTTGCACTCCTTTGAAACCCGTCTTCCTCCATCTCCACCTACTCCTGTTGCTGTCTCCGAGGATGAGGACGATGCTTCTGATGATGATGATGACGACGGGACTCCGAATCACCCTGCTCAGTAGCTGTTCTTATATCCCCGAGTGTCCCTTTTTCATCCACTACTCTTGTATCCCCCTCCCTCTTTTGATGATGCCAAAGGGGGAGAAGTAGCTAGTTAGGTTTATATATGTTATGCTTGATGTATGTCTGCATGTGTGTTTTGCCATTTGGCATTTGCATTCCATATGTGAGTCTTGCATCCATGAGTCTAGGAGTCATCTTCCCTCTAGTCAGTCTAGTCACTTCGTGTCCGTCTTTGTGTCAATGTCAATGTAATATGTAATATGAACTTCAATGAATGAAATGCACTTGGTATTGGCACACATATTGGTCTTATTTCCTTTCAAACAATTTGGGCACATATGGATGAATGAAATGGATTTAATTTGTTTGACAGATTATTTTTTGATTGTTGTCCTTAATTCTTTCTAACGGCACGTTATTGTACTTCCTTTCAAGAGTTTTGTCATCATCAAAAAGGGGGAAATTGTTGAGTCTCTCCAAGTGATTTTGATGATAACAAAACCCTGGACTTAGTTTCCATCTCGTGCCGTGTCAAAGTGATCAAGAATGAGCATTGAACGTGTTTAAGGCCATTTTGTGTAATGACAATTGGTCAAATGTGTTGAGCCTTCCAAATGTATAAACATAGCTAAATCAAACCCAAAATGAATGGATTATATGATGACATAAGGCTCTTGTCATATGGATATGTTTCATTGGGCTAACAATTCATTTTTGCAGGTTTTCTAGATTTCGGTCGACCTATGGACATGATTTGGTCGACCTATTTTTCCAGGGATCAGAACTCTGTAAAAGTTACAGAGTTCGATTGACCTATTGGCGGTCGATCAAAATTGCCAGGGATAAAAATTTACAGGTTTCTCAGAGTTCGGTCGACCTACCAGAGAATTCGGTCGACCGAACCCCTCGAGGCAGCAATTGTTGACTTTTAATTCTTCAACGTAGGAAGCCCTTTCCTTTAGTTTCTTTAATCTAAAAGCCACCAGACATGCCATAATTTGTGGATCTATGTTTTGGCATGTCCCTTGACCACCCAAGTTGTATAAAAACATCTCCTTGGGGCAAGAAACCTTAATCACCAAAGAGGATCAAAGGAAGGCTATCAAAGGAGAAAAAGGGTTGCAGGAAGAACTCCGTGAACAGTGTTTCGTCCAAGCATTCTTCATCAAATCTCAAGCATTGGAAGTTCATCCTGAAGCCATTCAAGTGGAAATCAAGCTGAGAAGCAAGCTTCATCAAAGATCTTCTTCATCCACTAAGGGGGAGCTTAAATCTAAAGTTTTCATTTGTGTTTCTACTTCTTAATTTCTCGTGCTTCAAGTGTTTTGTGTTTGTAATCTCTAAACATCTGTGTGTGTGTGGATCTACCCAGATCCGTATGTGTGTGTGTGACCTTCCTTCATATTTCTGTGTGATTCGGTGCTTATGCATCTTCGTGAGAGTTCCGAACTCTTCACGAGTGGGTGTGTGTGCTTTGATCTTGTAATCCTTTACAAGATAGTGTGTGAATCCTCACAGATCGTGAGGGGTGGATGTAGGTTTCCATTGTTACATCCGAACCACCTAAAAATCGTTGTCTCTTGTGTGGTTTGATCCTTTTCTTCTATCTCTATTCTGCGCAAGCACACACATAGTTTAAATCTATTGTATCTCTTGATCTAGATCTAGCATAACTTATCATTTTCACATTAGATCTCTGGTATATCAAAAGGTGGGTTCGGATTGACAAGGCAAACCTTATCAGGAAGATAACACTTTGTGTGAGTAGAATCTTCGGATTCACACCTCCGTCACAGTACCAAGGATCTGTTGTGTGTGATAGGTCTTGATAGATCCAATCGTTAAATAACATATCAGAATTTCTAAAGGGCTATTTCATCTTATTTATTTAAATTTGCAAAAGTTTCTTAAAATTTGTAATCACCCAATTCACCCCCCCCCCTCTTGGGTGTCATTGATCGTGTGACTTCATTGCGGTCCAAGCTGCTTGACAAAGATGGGCCTCAATCCGTCCATGAGTTGGTTAGCCTTTAGCAGCTCCGTGCTGACAAGGTGAGGAGCATAAGGGGCCAGTCTTGAGAATTACAGTTCATACTCGGTCACCGACATCACACCTTGCCTAAGGGAGGCAAATTCAGTTGTTTTCCTTTCTCGGACATGCTCCAAGAAATATTTTTCACAGAATAGCTCAAGAAACTCTTCCCAAGTGAGTTTTGCATTTTGAAGATGAGCTGAAGTGGCCTTCCACCATGTACACGCATCTTTGTTGAGTTGAAAGGTTGCTAACATGACCTTCTCTTGGTCCATGCATTGCATAACATGCAATATCATGTCCATCTCGTCTATCCAATTCTCGGCCTCATCGAGGTTGGACGATCCTGAGAATCAAGGAGGGTTCATACTCCGAAAGTTCTGATGTAGATCGCCGGCGCCAGCTTGTGCCATGGTTCGAAGGGCCTAGGTGAGACTCGCAACCGTTTGTTGCATGGCTTCCCAATTTGCTCGGTTAGCGACCATTTGGAAAGTAAGGTTCCTGAGGAAATAAACAATCCCTCATTTTCTTTGGAATTTATGGGGTTAACCTAAAGGTTAATTCTTATTAGAGATCTAGCTTAACCAGTAACCCGGGCTCTACCCAATCTCACGTGGGTTCAAGAAATTTCTTCCTAGTTCATAGGTTGGGAATCCTTAAACCTTGGACTTAACCTATGACTTGACATTTTCCTAGGACTTACTTAAGCCTGGACTCTGATACCACCTTCATTGTCACGCCCCGAGATATGCAGCAGAATTAAGTCGAGAGCATGAATAGCCGACAAATAAAGCCTCTAGCTAGCAAGACAATTAGAGTGCTACAACACCCACACATAGAAGAGTGAATGCAATATCACATACTCAAATCTCAACTTTATTGAATAATAAATCAAGTTTACAATCGACAATTGACTCACTTTAACTTTTTTTTTAATAGAAGAGCCTAACCTAGAAGACAATGGGAGAGTGCACCCCTTACCATCGGTAAGGAGAAGGCCACTCCACCATCAGACCACTAGGAGGCAATAATTTCATTAATAGAGAAAATGAATTACATCAATCTGATACTAGGCAAGCCTAGTGAGTCCAGCTGAGCCGCACCTTTTATAATGGAAGGTAGCTCATCGTAAGAATAAAAAGAATTACATTTAGTGGTGCAAGCTAATGAAGCAAGCAGGTCTGCAACAGAATTGGCTTCTCTGTAGATATGAGACAAAGAATCCTGCTGAGATATAATGTTCCAGATTTCTTTGACAACGCTAAGAATAGACCAAGGGCAATGAGTATCCTTTTTAACAATACGGACAAGGGTGAGAGAGTCGCATTCAATTAGGGCTGGATTTGAGTTCACAGTCTTCAAGTATTTGATGCCATCAAGAAGGGCACGAGCTTCAGCTATGAGTGGGTTGGATTGACCATAAAAATGAGAGAATGCAATAATAGCCTTGCCTCTATGGTCTCTGATAATACCACCTCCTCCAGTGTCTCCAGATAGCTTGCTGGCTCCATCAGTATTTAGTTTTATAGATGGCCAAGGCGGGCAAATCCATCTCACTATCTTCATTTGATGACTACCGGGTGCTTGATATTTGATTCCAAAGTGATCCAAGATTTTCTGGTTTGAAGACTTTGATTCCTTGAGGGCAGCAGCCGAGCATACTGTCTTAACTTGGGACATAAGATGATGGATGAGATTTGGTTTGGAAAAAGATTTGTCCTCATATTTTATGTTGTTCCTGGTTTTCCAGATTTCCCACATTCCATATCCAATGTAGGCAAGGGTGAAGAGAGCAAAGGCCGAACCAGGCTGAGCATGGCCGATAGCATTCAGAATGAATTCCCTGGTATTTCGCCCTTCAAAATGCAAACCTGCTGCTGAAAAGGCAGTCCAGACAGAGATAGCAATATCACTGTTAATGAATAAATGAATGGGGTTTTCCACCTGCGGAACCCTGCAGCATGAGCATTTTGAACAGAGGACAACACCAATTCTTTGAACATTATCATCAGTCGATAGACAGTTATTCAAAATCTTCCATAGATGGACTGAAATTTTAGTAGGAACCCAAGTGGACCACAGTCGATTCCAGGGAATACTAGACAGCTGGTGACTGTGAGTGATTGATTTGTAGGTGGAAGCAACTGTACACTGACCTGATGGAGAGGGACTCCAGATGCCCAAGTCCATTTCCTGATTTAAGCTGACAGTTTTGATAGCTTGCTGGATATCATTAGGAGCCAAGGCATTCAGCAGGGCAGAATCTTCTGAAGTAGGGTTCAGAATGGTATCTCTAACAGAGGCTTCTGGATTCGGAATAAGACCATCAGGGACATAGCTATATAAGCATTGTTTACCCATCCAATTGTCATACCAGAAATTGGTATTAGTGCCATTCCCAATAATGACTTTCTTGAACTGAAGTATGTAGGCCTTAGCCTTCAGCCAGCTTCTTCGCGCAAAACCCTTCATGTTTCTGAAGTTTGCCTCTCGGAGGTGTCCTTTATATAGATACTTGGCTCTAAAATAAGAAGCCCAAAGAGAATCAGTGTGAATAGCATTCCACAACATTTTAACTCGGAGAGCAGTTTCCATAATCCTGAGAGACATGATGCCAAGACCCCCTTTGGACTAAGTCCTACATACAGCCCTCCAGGATTTCCAATGTCTCTTTTTGCCAAAGGGTGAAGACCCCCAAAAAAAATTAGCAAAGGCTTGCTCTATCTGATAATGGATACCAATATGCATAGGAGAAGAAGACAGTGAATAAATTGGTAGTGAAGCAAGAACATGCCTAATAAGAACCAATCTGGCACCTTGGGATAAAAGGTTGGCCTTCCACCCAGAGATTCTCTTTTGAATAGTGTTGATAACCCCTGCAAAATAAATCTTTTTGGTTCTACCAATCATCAGAGGCATTCCAAGGTATTTATGAGGAAATGAAAGCCTAGAGAATCCAGTGAGATTCTGAATACGCTGAGCAACAGAAATAGGCTTCTTGGGGTGAATTAAAAAGCCACTCTTGCTGACATTAATCAGTTGGCCTGATGCATGTTCATAAGTATGAAGAAGATTCAGTAAATTTCTAATGGAAGTTGAGGTGGCTTTACTGAAAATCAGAGTATCATCTGCAAACAGTAAATGGGATATATTTGGGCATCTCTGATGACCTGAGAACCACTCTATCCGGCCACTGCTGAAGGCGTTTCTAAGCGACCTGCTAAGTGCTTCTTCAGCTATGACAAATAGGGAGGGAGCTAATGGGTCACCTTGACAAATTCCTCTGGTTGATTTGAAAAAGCCAGTAGTGTCTCCATTTAGTAAAATAGAAAACCAACAGTTGCTGATCAGTCTATCAATGAGAGATACGAATGTATTACTGAAACCAAATCTGAGCATAACTGAATAAAGGAAATCCCATTCAAGTCTATCATAGGCTTTAGCCATATCAAGCTTAAACATAGCATTTGAGCCTCTTGTTTTTCTGCCCAATTCAAGAGATAGCTCTTGGGCCATAGCAATGTTTTCTATGATCTGTCTCCCTTTAACAAAAGCAGACTGCTCAGTAGAAATAATTCTGGGAAGAATGGTAGCTAATCTTCTGTTTATGATTGAGGAAATGATCTTATAGAAAAAATTACATAAGCTTATCGGCCTATAATCTGTAATATCCACTGAGTTTTGCTTTTTAGGAATGAGAGCAATCAAAGTGGAAGTGACAAATCTTGGCAGAGGAATCCGGGTGCTAAAGGCTTCTTGCACAGCACTGATAACTATGGGGCCAATGATGTTCCATACTTTTTGGAAAAACACCCCAGAGAACCCATCAGGCCCAGGGGCACTATCAGCTGACATACTGAAAACTGCATCATGAACTTCAATTTCAGTCGGAATTTCACAAAGTCTGTCATTATCAGCCAGCTGAACTAATTGTGGAATACAGCTCAAGAAGTCATTATCAATATGATGATCTTGGGTGGAGAAGGCATTCTGAAAATGGGAGGCAGCAGTTCTTTTCATAACTTCATGATCTGATGAAAGATTACCAGCAGGGGTTTTCAATTGACTAATTTTATGTTGTCTTCTTTTTGCTAAAGTAGACATGTGAAAAAATTTGGTATTTCTGTCACCCTCCAGGAGCCACCTGATCCCTGACTTTTGTCTCCAGAAAAACTCATGCTGCAGAAGCCTATCAGATTGAATGTTCTTTGCTTCTTCTAAGTCTGTCCAATTAGCATCAGTTGGCTGAAGGTCATATTGATGCTCAGCTAGAAGGACAGCATCCTCAGCTTTGGATAAATTCAGATGAACATTACCAAATGTTTCTTTATTCCAAGTCCGAAGCATCCCTTTTAAAGCTTTGAGCTTAAGGTACAAGCAATTCATAGGAGATGAAGCTACAGGGCTAGAATGCCAGCATGTCTGGACAGCTTCAATAAATTGCTCATGCGTAATGCGACGCCAATAATCATCATACCCCATGGTTAATAGTATGTTTCCGGCCATCTGTCGAGGGGACTAGACTGGAGCCCTTGGACACCGTCCGTGCCTGCCCTTGCATCTTCAAGTTATAAATCAAGCTACTTCCACGAGAAATAATAATAAAGTAGGCCAAGAATGTCAATTTCAAATAATAGCTTTATGACAATAAAACCAAGGTAAGAACGTACCAAGATGAACATGAGAGGTCAAAAATGATTTAATAGGATATTATGTCACAGAGGAATTTTGGCAGCATAACGGTACATTTATCAATTTTCATAGTTCATTAATGACTTAATGAATAAGATTTGGGTTCTAGATAATCAGAAGATCACCTGAGAACAGAGCAAGATCAACCCTCGGGTCAAAACCTGGGGTTGGACAGAAGTTGACAGAACATGGTTCAATGAGGACCACTATCTTGAGGTAGTGGTCAAGTGCAGTCCGCTATCAGGAGTGGAGTCGACGTGGGAGAAGGAAAAGGTCGACTCAGCCAGAAGTCTGCTGACTAAACAAGGTTGCGGTCATTTGCCAGCCGCTATCTGTAGGTAGCGGTCGCTTCCTGGCCGCGATCAGAGCAGAGTGCAGAAAACGCAAAAAACTCAAGTGCTCTTCTAGACTATGGGTTTTTAGGGTACAACCAGCTCGGCGTCCTAGTGGGAATCCCAGACTCACAGAGTCTTACGGATGCCTTGAAACAAGATAACCTAGTCTGGCAGAAGGAATATCCGACGGAGAGGCTCTCAAGTCTAAGAAAGTTTGCCTATAAAGTGCAGTGACTAATAGCTTACGTACCGGAGTACGCGCTATGTGCAAGTAGTGCAGAAATCAGAAATAAGATAAGAAGGGATGTGTAAAAGCATAATCTCCATGTAATCAATTGAAAACTCCTTTATATATAAACTATATATAGGTTTGACATGAAATTAACATATAATGAAATTAAGCCTTTAAAACATGCTAATACTAGACATGAAGGCATGCCATGATCAGGAAGTACAATTAACGAAATAAGGCATGCATAATAGCATAGATATATTATGGAAATAAATAGGGTTGATCTGGTTACCGGAACCAGATCGCAGTTTGTCGAGGACCGCTACTTGAAGGTAGCGGTCTCTGGGGAACCGCTATCTATCTGTCTCCAGACAGAAGCAAAAGTCCAACGTGCAGAGCCTATTTCTAACGCAAATAATGATGAAAACTATGTAAAACAAATAGAGGAGGTAGGATAACATGTAACTAATGCATGAGAAAGCATGGTTTCTATCAAAGTTGTTATCTTTTTTATTAACATGGCATGGACAACATATACTAACAGGACCTATTGCACAGTCATGGGAAAACATGAAATTCATCGTGTATAGTGCATGAAATCAGGAGGGAACGCATAGGGCTTTTTGATGGGGATATCAGCTCCCATGCCCACGTTCACAGCTCGTCTCCTCACCCCGGTTGCATCGGCATGGTCTAGTCATTTAATTTTGAGTCCTATGTAATTTTTATTTGAGTCATTTGATGTATTTTCCTTTTATTTGAGTCATGTTCCTAGGTCTTGTGTTCATTTCCCTAAGTTTGAGTGTCATTAGGTTGTCTAGTTAGCGATTGGGCCCAATTCATTGGGCTTGGCACAAGGGCTCTCCCCTACCCCCTCGGCTATTTATCATTGAGTCAATTGTCAGGGACTTTTGTAGAAATGTGGGTTTCCTATATATAGGACCCCATTTCCCCCCATTTCAACTTAATGAATCAATCAATGAAAATGCCATTTGAGATTTCAAACTTAGTTTAGTGGAGTGAATCCAATTGGGTGAGAAGCCCTAGGGTGAGAGATTCCCCACCCCCCCCTCTTCTCTCTCTTTCTCTCTCCTCCACTAAGGGGTTCGCCCCTTTCTCTCTCTCCTCCTCCTCCCAACCAACTCCAACCCCCACCTACCTCCATTAATGCCACTCCACTTCTCATAGCCACCATTACTTCCCCCCTAGTTCCAAGGTAGAATCTCTCCCATTCCAACACTATCTTCTCTATTCCCACACAATCTTCCCCCATTCCAACACAATCACCCCCTTCCCCACACAATCCCTCAACTTCCAAGGCCATTTCAAATTTGAAATCCCTTCCCTCCAAGCTTTAGCCGCCCCTCCCTCTATCCCCTTTAGCCTAGGTCGCCCCCACCTCCCTCCATTCTTCTCCCCCCCTTGCAATCCCCATCCCCCCTTACCTCCAGCTGAAGCCTGCGCCCTCCCCCTCTTCCTCCATCTCCCCTCCACCATTAGACCCCCTCCACACCTCCCACAACCCCCCCCTCTCACCCTTCACCCACCTCCCCTTCACCACATACCCCATTCTCCTTCTTCTTTCTAGGCATTGGAAGCTGTCCCTAGGTTGCTGCTTGCAGTCCAGAAGTTGCAGGTGAACCAGCAACTTGCAGTAGCCACCACGACTTCCTCCGGCCGAGTTTGAAGACCCAAGAGCCACCGTTGGAAGCGTCTACCGGTCTCCTTCGCAACGGAAGTGGTTTCGTCTTCTTCCGATCTTTGTGCTGCTCAGGAGCTCCGTTCTCCCACGACTGCGCATAGTTGTCCCTGCTGAGTACTAGAACCGGATTAGAAGCTCTGCCACGACGAACCTCGGAGGAATCAGCCCACAAGCTCTTCTACAAAGTTCTTCTCCTTCCTGTCTACTTTCATAATCAAGAAGCAGAATCCCTTTCGGCATCCGGTAGCAGAAGTTATCATTTTTCTCCGTCAGCTCTATCATCCTGCTACCCACAGTCTGCATCGACCAGTTGCCATTGTTCTGCATCCCCTAGTCTTCTCCAACATCGGTTGACTTCCCCGTCAGTTTTTCTACGAAGAGGACTCGTCCACAATTCCAACGACTCTGACGGGGCTTGATTCGAGGTCGGGAGCTGACGGGGCGTTCTCTGCAATCGGCTGTTAGAAGTCTGCAACTGCAGGTCCAAGAATCTGAAGCTCTGTTCAAACCTCCATCTCGGTCAGCAGCGGCTCCAGAAGAAATTAAAGAAATTCTGAGGCATTCCCTTCCCAGCTACGAAGAGTTCCCCACTGGTCTCGCACTCAGCAAAATTCCTGATCGAGTTCTGCAGCTTCAGCACCATCTGTCAGTCCCCTATTACAGAGGGCAGACAGATTTGGCATCACCACTTCTATATCGTTTTAGCCCTAGTTTTCCCCACCCCGCTTGGCCGGCTGAAAGCCCCTCCCTGTGCGGAGGTAGTTTTGATTGTAATCCATTAACCCCCATCCAAGATCCCCCTCCTGCGAGAGGTGTAGTATTGTACTCATTTGGGCAGGTCAAGCTACCCCGGCGCGGCGTGTGGGGATCCACCCGCCTCCCCGCTCGCCCTCGTCTCCGACCGGGATCGGTTTCTTCAAACCGGTTGAGTAAGTGCTCTAAACCCTTGCTCATTGTGCTTGTCTTTCAATATTAGTTCTTAGTTCCGCTGGCCGTGAGAGGGAGAGCTCGGTCCTCAAGCCCCGTTGTCTTGAGTGATCACCGTGGTGAAGAGAGTAACCCGTGCCTTTGGCACTTTGTCGGCCCCATTGAATTGGGCATCCACATCCATTGGGAATCAAACATTGGTCTTGCTGGCCCTCTACCAGTAAGGGTCTAACCCCACATCCTCCACTTGGCATTGCCAAGTCACCCCGGGCTTGGGTGAGTGTCGATAGAGCGGTGGCCCAATTCGGCCCATTTGAATGCGATTGTGCTTGCTTACATTAGGTCCGAGGTTGTGTCACATCAATTAGTATCAGAGCAACTCATTGACTTGTCTCTATCAAGTCAACTCCTAGGGCATGCTTGCATTGGTGTCATCATCAATCCGACCCTTGCATTGATCCCCCCGATCATCATGACCACCTACTTAGCCTACTCACCACCCATAGACTTCATCCTAGATAGGGATATTACCTTTGACGGATCACATTCTAGTGACTATCTTAGGTGGGAGGCTACGATAGAAAAGTACTTCGAAAAGACTTGGGTATATGGACCGGCGAGAATCCGAAAGGCCAAGGGACGACTTCGGGGTCAAGCCAAAAGTAAGTGGGAACACATAGAGGGCTTAAGGAGGGTTGGAAGACAAGAACCTATTCACTCATGGGAAGAGATGAAGGTAGAACTTAGAAAGATCTACATCCCCAAACATTCCACCCCTCCTACTCAAGCACCCCTAACCCGAGGAGCACTATCACTCCTCCATCCCCACCCGGCCAACTTGAGACCGACCTTTGGTCTCCACCCCCACCACCCCCAACAATTCATCTCTCAACCATCATAACAACACTTCGCGACCAAGTCCTCTCCCTTAAGACCCAAATAAACCAAACAACCACCTCTCCACCAAATCCCATGAGGATCTCCACACTCCAACTAAAACTTCCTTCCGCAAACCTATCTACCCATACCCAATTGGGCCCCATGGACAACTCTCCACCTAGGCCCATGGTAACCCCCACCACTACCTCTCCATCACCCCCAAAAAGAGACACTCCTCCCAAAATAAATCAACCCAAACCCCTTCAACCCACCCATCTTCCTATCCCTACCCCAATCCAACTCTCACCAAAGCCTCCACTACTACCCTCACCTATCCTAACCCAAGTTTCCCACTACCTACCACCCCGGATACACCATGCCCCAATCATCACCACACCTTCAAAAGCCCCTCTCACCTCCTTGGAAGAAGAACCCACACCCCACTCCATAGTGGTAAACACTCCAAACCCACTCTCCACCTTGGAGGAAACCCAAGCCCAAATTGAAGAAGAAACAACACACGAGGGTCTTCACCTTACATCACCATCTCTAGTTGGAGTTAAGCTCATCTTAGGAGAACCCATTGTTAGTTGGCTAAAGGAGAGCCCAATTCGAGAGACCCCGGCCCATGTTTTCCCTCCCATAGAACGAGACCTTCCCATAGTGCCCTTCTTCTCCTATCACACCACAATCCAAGCATCCTACCAAGTGGAGACCTTAGAGGACCTTCTCAAGGGCATAGCATGGCAATTAGAGATGACTAGCATGTTGACCCCTATGGTCGAACAACCTAGGAGCCTTAGCCTCCTACACCTATGCATAGGGTCTATCACCTCGGTTTGCACCATTGGTTGCTACACTAGCGACCTCCTTCTATTCCTCCCTACACCCAATAAGACCAACCTTCTCCTCGATTTAGAGCTTCTTATCTCGGGTAGAAAGCCA
Source organism: Amorphophallus konjac (assembly GCA_022559845.1). Taxonomy (NCBI): domain Eukaryota; kingdom Viridiplantae; phylum Streptophyta; class Magnoliopsida; order Alismatales; family Araceae; genus Amorphophallus; species Amorphophallus konjac. The sequence continues at coordinate 139,425 of JAHNEJ010002233.1, forward strand.
AGCCCTCCACTCATGGCCGACCCACTTGTCAAGAACATTGGCCCAACTATCATGGAGAAGGATGACTTAGCATCTTTTAAGGATCTTGAGGACATGGAGTTCCTCCCCCTAGGTGACCTATTTTATGATCCATTCCAATGGGAGTCAAAGGACTCATATGACCCAACCATCTTACCAACCACCCACCCTTTCCTACCCTCACCCACCATATTGGGCCAAACCCACCTCATCCATGACCCGGGTTACACCTTGGGAGCCATGACCTTGGGCCACATATCCCTAGGTAATAAGGTTGTGCCCCACCCCATGATGACCACCTTCTTAAATCCATTCGATCCTTTCCAATGGGAGTTCAAAGGTTGTCCCACGCCTATACACATGGAAGTCACCTTTGGGAAAAGCATGCATGTGTCTAGGCTTACCATACCCCTTGGCATGAACACTATGTTGGGTCCATTCATTCATATCACCCACATGTCAAGTAGAAAGTATGAGTGGTCCATATTCGGATGTCATGGTCCACCTTCACTCATCATGGGTCTTAAGCATGTCAAAGGCATCTACGGATGTCTGGGTCCCCCAATATTTATCACCAATTTGCATGATAGGGCCACCTATAGGTGCCCCGGCCCACCTAGGCTAACCAAAGTCTACACTGCATCATTACACGATAGGTCTACTTTTGGTTGCCCAGGTCCACCCATCACCCCTAGAATGTCCGCATTCACAACATTGCATAAGAAGATCCACAAGCACATTAGCAAGAAGAATGTGACTTATAAAAGGTGAGCCGACTCCCATCGACGTCACCAAGAATTCCATGAGGGTGACTTTGTGATGGTAAGGACGGAGAGGCTCTCCCCGGGAGCCATCTCCAAATTGAGGCCACGTGGGGCTGGTCCCTTCCAGGTCCTGAGGCGCATTGGTGCAAATGCCTATGAGTTCGATCTCCCCGAGGAATATGGGGTAAGTCCCACATTCAGTGTCGCCGACCTAGTGCCATACAAGGGACCCACGGTGGTATCATCGTGATTATCATCGTGATTTCCCCTTAGTGCATTGGCCAATCCTATACAGTGCTAGTAGAAGTGATTGTTCTACTTCTATACTTGCTTAATGTCCATCGTGAATGTTCTTGTAACGGCCAATTGGGGTTGTCATATTATTGTGATGTCCCTAAGTGTATTGGCCAATCCTACATAGTGCTAGTAGAAGTGATTGCTCTACTTCTATACTCGTTTAATGTTCATCGTGAATGTTCTTGAAACGCCTTATTAAAAGTAGTTGTTATCTTGTCATGAAAGTTCTTGATATATTCTCTCATCAAGCTACTTGTTCGTATATCTCTGGATAGTGTCCATCATCTTGTCTATTCTTATAGTTCTTGAATTTATCTTGTGCCATTATAGTTCTCGAATTCTATATCTTGCATGACCTACATAAGCATGTTAAATTGTAATCAACTTAAAGCTAGCTTGGAGCTTGAGATATTAAGTCCTACTTAGCGTTCGTTCACCCAGTTTATTTCCATATTTTTTCAGGTAAGAACCATAGCGACGATGAGACCAAACATGATGGGCAACGACAAGAGTGAAGAGTACCAGACATCTAGTGAACCCTCTAGTTTGGTTATCTAGAGTCTTATGTTAAGTCTAGTCAAGTGTCTCATTGTAGTTTTCCTTTATTGGCTCTTTCCTTTTATTGGGTCCAAATTGTAATAAACTTATATTTGAAATGAAATTCTGTTTTGTCCAATTACATCTTTTCTTTTGGTTATGCTCTAATTGACTCGACTGTTGAACTGCCACGTTCTGAGCAAACGAACACGTTCCGCTGCTATCGGTTCGGGGCGTGACTGAAGGTGGTATCAGAGCCTAGGTTTTCTAAATCCCTAGGTCATTAAGTCCAAGTTATAAATCGAGTTACCCTTGTTAGTTATCCTATAGGAACCCCGTGAGATTTGGGTAGAGCTATGGGCTAATAAATATAATATGTTCCATCTATGCTAGATAAGTGTCAAAATATGAGTAATCATCACTTTAAAACTCGTGTTGTAGGATAAAATGGCTGCCGAGCGAGCCCAATGGAGAGAGATGCAACACACTGTCCAAGGATTAACACAAACCTTACAACAAGTAGCATAAGGAGGGGTACAACTTGGTGCCGGGGATTTGCATAGGAAGTTTCAAAAGATGAATCCCCCGAAGTATAGTGGGTCTACCGACCCGGGCGAAGCAGAGAATTGGGTGCAAGAAATAGAGAGAACCTTCAAAGTGATGCAATGCACTGACGAAGAGAGGGTACTACTAGGGACCTATCAATTAGAAAAGGATGCTCGAGCATGGTGGGAATCGGTGGAAGCAATTCTACCTAACGGTCCAGTAACTTGGGATGAGTTCTTAGAGCACTTCAATGAGAAGTATTTCTCAGAAAGGATCCGTGAGAAGAAGGCCACAGAGTTTGCGGCCTTAAAATAATGTAGTCTCTCAGTAGCGGAGTATGAGGCGAAATTCTCTAGATTGGCCCGGTATGCATCACACCTAGTTGGTATGGAAAAGATGAGAGCGAAACGATTCATGAATGGCTTGAAGGTGGAGCATATTCCTCAATTAGCTCCTCTAGAAATACAAACTTACACGGATATGGTCAGAAAGGCACAACTCTTAGAGGACGCTATGGATATGATGGAGCGAGTAAAGGGAAGGATCGCTAAGAAAGAGCAAGCGAACGGATCTAAGAATAAGGAATCCGTAAATGGCAAGAAGAGATGTAATGAAGGTAACATTTTTCGTAAGGACAAGAAGCCCCGGAATGATGGTGAACAAGTCGTTCCGGCCAAGGACAAATGTGAACATTGCAAGAAAGTGAGGCATGATCCGGATAAGTGTTGGTATAAATTTGGAAAATGCATCCATTGCAGAAGCGGAGATCACAAAATTGCTCGTTGTCCACTCCCAAAGAGAGAAGCGTCGCAAGCATTGGAAGGTAACCCTATCAAACTACCTCATCCTTAATTGGATATGGAGATCTTAGCACCTAGCATGTCATGAGCATACATTGTTTTGGATATGGTGATTTTATCCCACTATTATGGAAAAAAAATCATGTGAATTTGGGGACCAAATTCTTTTAAGTGGGGGAGGGTGTAGCACCCCGAAAATTTAAATATAAAATAAATAAAAAATAACTCTAGATATTCATCATGGAAATAAAATTTCGATAAACGAAAAGTGATAATTAGCTAAACGTTAATAAAAGTACAAGTAAATAAATTGAGAAATAGGAATTGGTGTAACCTTTATCTATTTTAGTTTCAAATTAAAATTGTAAATCAAGAATAAATACGTACACATACATATAAAGATTTTCATAGGATCAAACCTGACTCTGATACCCAGGGTAATGACTAAAAACGTAATTAGAGTAAATGAAACTGTGAGAGATAAGATCCATATACACCTTAAGCAAACTCACAATCGTTTAAGATTGTGGAAAACATCATGACCCATCTACAATATAAGCTTAATACAACCCTATAAAAATGGGCTTAGTTTAAGGCCAATGGGCCTTATACATATACACATGTATATATATTTATACAAAACTATTAACGGATAGAAACCATTTAGTAAATGACAAGTGGGTTTAGAGATATAAGAATAATAAAAATAAAACCTTTAAATAACTACATGGTTTATAATAACCTATATATATATATATATCTTCACCCATACATATATATATATATATATCAAACCTGTATATAAATATTAAACCCACACCAATGTGTATATATACAAACTCTATATAAATATATACATATTGCCATACGTATATTAAACTCACCCATATATATATATATATATATATATATATGAGCATCTATCTAATACAATATACATATAAAACCTGTATATTTAAACCACTCATATATGTATAGATATAAACCCCTGCACTCACTCATATATAAATATATATATATATGTGCATCTCTATATATAACACACTTAAAATAGGCTTTCACCCATGCACGTACAGCACCCATTCGAACCTCCCAGCCCACCATCTATAACATGGGTCATTATTGCTCACAACCCAACCCAGGATGGTCTTCGACAAGGTTTGCATGGTTAGTTTAAGGATTTGATGACAAACACGGCAGGCGGCTACTAAATCGGGAAAGGAACGTAAGGATATAGGAACTTAATACTAAGTAGGAATCGTACTTAAGAAACCCCATTCCATTAGGATTCTAAACCCCGGAGCGTTATAAATAAACCTCTCTCGATGAGCTCGGCCGTTGCTGCTGCTCGCGTTATTTCTCTGCCTCCTGTTCATGTTGTAGTTACTGTGTTGTCCTTCTTCATACGAGGGCAAGACTGTTGTGCTACTCTTGTTATTCTTCTTCCTTCTACATCCTCTACTGCCGTTGCCGTGTACTGCTACAGTTGTTATTCTGCAACATCTTCTTCTCTTCATCTTGCTACTTCTTCTTCTTCGTCTGTCAGAGCATCAACGAGAGGTAGACAATCTCCCAAGTTAAACAAAAATTTAAAAGTATGCTAGATTAATTAGTGCACGTAGATTGCTTCATGATCTTTTTTGTTAATGTTTACTCGGGTTGTTACACGAAGCATGAGTTACTTCTACCATCTCTGCATAAACATGAAAGGTCGACAAGCGTCCGGTCGCTTATTAATAACGCGACAGCGAGATGGGCGCTTATTGCTATTTCCTATGATGAATTAATAATAACCCTCGTGTTTAAGAAAATTTTATCCATTAAATCATGTATCTAAAAATCACAAATTTCATACTACTGGAATCCCTATAATTTACTCTAAATTTCCATGTGATTATACGGTGTGTTAACCAGTTAATGATTAACTTTATTAAATATAAGAATTTCCAATAGTTACACGGCGAATCGTAGTTTTTACTATAGCACCATAGTTACATGTTTTTACTTTGATGGCCTGTTCGTGGGTGTCGAAGTGTCCTTTGGTCATGAAATTTCACGAGCGTGTTATTGGGGTAGTGACCGAGGTAGTGTGGTTGGTACCTCCTTTTTTTGATCCTCCTATCTCAAGATCACCCATCTCTCAAGTAAAAATATCTTTGAACATCAGGTTAGGTAGAGTTTTTTGAGCCCTTCATTTTGGTATATAGAATGCGCAATTCCGATGTGTGTATGTCGAGAACTTAAGAATTAAAGAAGTGGATACTATTCATTAATTAAATGACGACAACCTGAGTGTCGTTGAATTCTTTTAACGACAACATGCCACGTCGTTAAATCATTTAATATATATATATATATATATAACATAAAGTATAATGATATCTTCTATCTGAAACTTTAAAAATTAATATCTTTGAAACTATGTAAAATAAAAGTATAATATATATATATATTTAGAATCCTTAGATTTTTCTCTTAATTATCATATATTTGGTTCCGATAATTTTCTTTTATTTGAAAATTGATTATTATTCATCATGATTAAATTAAAAACGACATATCATGTTTAAATCCTAAAAAATTCATATCTTATGATCAAAGTTGGTAAAAATTACAATATATATATAGTCGTGATCCTTGTAAATTTCCCTTAATTACCATGTAATTAGTTCTAAAAATAGTATCCGTCCTTTTAAAGAGATGCTATTTTCTAAATTATTAGATTAAATAGAAATTAAGATATGAATTGACGCCTACTTGCATGGACGCAGATTTACTATCTTACAGTTTTTATCCGACTTTGACCGTTACTGCGGGTCTGTTGGCACTCTTATCCCAGTCCTTGGATAGAGTCCCTATCTCACGATGGTTTCACGTTACACACTTCAACTCTTGGTGAAGATTGGACCCTCCGCGGGATATTTCTTCCTTCGGAATGGTACTTTCTTCATTAAGACCTCCGTAAGTCTCCACGTAGTCTTGGATTTCCTCAAGGCCGTATGAGCTAGTTGTACACAATCACCCAGATTTCATAAATTGTCTCAGTTTCAAGTGACATCATACTATTCTTGTCAGGGTCTATTTTTGAATCTCTATTCTATGAATCTATCCTAGTGTTCTTACATGCTTGATCCTTGGAACTCTTGGCCATTAAAGTGGAATTGGTCTAGATATAGTCGGGGCTACACTACCAGAAAAGGTCGGATTTCAGACAGCCGGTATCTCAGATCCGTCTGAAAATCCATCACAAGTCTACAACAAATGCTGCCAAACAGCTTGACCAGGGGAACAACCTCCCCTCTTCCTCCCAACCGGAGGGACACCCCAAGTGACTCCCAGCCACTTGGAAACCAGAGACGCACAGTCTCTCTTCCTCCAAACCGGAGGGAACACCTAGTCTTGCAACCCACAAGACTAGAACCGGAGGACCAATCCTCCCTTCCTCCAAACCGGAGGGGAACATAGAGACCCAAGTCTCTCTTCCTCTGAAACCCAGAGGGAAGCACAAGTGACACCAAGTCACCTGCAAACTAGAGGTCTCGGACCTCTCTTCCTCCCAACCGGAGGGACCCCTGGACTTGAAACCTACAAGCCCAGAACCGTAGATAAATCTCCCTTCCTCCAAATCAGGAGGGAACCCACAAGTAGCACCCAGCTACTTGCAACCGGAGATAGCAATCTCCCTTCTCCTGAACCAACAGGAGGGACCCGACCTCTCTACAGAGTATCGGAAAGACTAGATATCAAATGAAAAGGTAAACAGAAAATAGAGTCACAGCGACTGAAAAGCTATAAATGAAATACAAGGAATGTGGCTCTCGTAGGAGCTGACTGGATTGGATCTGATCCAAAGTCCAGTAGGCAGATCTTCAACTGAAGCTTCTTTCTTCTTCTACACGAGCCCTCTCTCTTTCTCTTTTTCTTCTTCTGCTGGATCTCTCGATCTCTCTTCTGCTCTCTGGCTCACTCTTCTTCTTTCTTCTTCAACTGCTCTCACTCTCTTTCTTTTTCTTTTTCTTCTTCTTCTCTGTTCTCTGTATCGTGGAGGAACTCACTGCTCTTCTGTTTTTCTTGATGGCTCACTGCTCTTCGATCCACTTCAGCCGATAGAGGAAGCTCCATATTTATACCAGCAGCAGGCAACTAGGGCTAATGCTCTTTTCGATTCCCGCCCAAGCTTCAGTCCACATGGTGGCTTCTCAGCATCTTGGATCACGTGCCAGATGCCAGCCTCGTATCACGTGCCCAGACACCTACAGGTTTAATGAAGAGTTCAGTCGGTGTACAAGCCACAGGCTATATAGACTTCATATAAAAGCAGCAGTGTATAGACTTAAGATGTGATAACAAGTGTATAGACTTGAAGCCTTGAGAACGAGTGTATAGACTTGAACTTAGAAATGAATGTATAGACATTAGAACAGCATATGAGCAAGTGTGTACACTGAGAGAGTGTATAGTGTTGAAGTTCTTCATGCGAAGCTCAGTGTATAGACTTGCAGTGTGATAACGAGTGTATAAAGTTGAAGCAATGGAAACGAGTGTATAGACTTCGATCAACATGCATCAGACAACTCTGTATAGACTTGAAGACCCTTAGCCAATGTATAGACTTCAAGTGAAGACCAATGTATAGACTTCACGTGAAAGCCCAATGTGCAGACTTGAGCTATGCAAGCTACAGTGCCGATGTATGGAGTTTTGAAAGCTTGAACAACGAAGCATGCTGTACAGACTTTGAGTGAGAGTCTAATGTGCAGACTTGCCACCGACCAATGTGTAGACTTGATGGTTGAGAGATGATGGCTAGGACAAGGCACAAACGGATGTATAGACTTTGGACTTGAACGACCAAGCAGGCTGTGTAGACTTAGAAGAGTAAGCCAGTGTATAGACTTCAAAAAACTTGAAGGCCCAATGTACAGACTTTGAAAAGTCTGAATCAATGTACAGACTTGTAATACTTCAAAGCACAATGTGCAGACTTTACAGTTCAGCTGCCAATGTATAGACTTGGAAAAGCTCGAACACTGAATCAATGTAAAGACTTGGAAAGTTATCCAATGTACAGACTTTAAGTGAAAGTCCGATGTACAGACTTTAATGCTTAACTGAGACGGTAGAAGAGACGGATGGCTGTACAGACTTGAAAAGCTTGAAGACCGATGAATAGACTTACACAGTTCCAGCTAGAGGATGTATAGACTTTACCCTTGATCACAGGCTGAGCAGTCAAATGTATAGACTTGCTGGTTGCGTTAAGACACAGCATGAGACGCTGATGAAGACGGTCCAGTGTATAGACTTCAGCGCTTTGTGAGACACAAACAGAGACGCTAAATGAGACGCAACTTGAGACGCATGGCTGTGCAGACTTCGACTTCAATGCATAGGCTTTGAATGCTTGAGAGACGATGCATGAGATGCAAATTAAGATAGTAGGCTGTACAGACTTGAAGTAAAGCTTGCAGAAAGCGATGTATAGACTTGGATGCCCAACGCCAATGTACTGACTTTGCGTTCCACTGTGGATGTACAGACTTGAGTGAAGTGAACGGATGTTCAGACTTTGAAGATCCACTGTGGATGTATAGACTTCGAAGGATGAATGAACAGTCAATGTATAGACTTCACTTGAGTGCATTGGCTGTACATACTTTGAGCAATGCAAAGGCAATCGGATGTATAGACTTGGAGAAAGGAAACTGAACACTGTACACACTTCCAATGTATAGACTTCATATGAACAGTCCAATGTGCATACTTCCCTTCGATGCATCTACAGTGCAATGTATTGACTTGACGAACATTATGCAATGTATGGACTTGATGAACAGTGCACTATATGGACTTTGATGAAGGGCCCAATGTATGGACTTCGCCTGAAATGTAGGAACCTGGGCGCTATACAGACTTGAGTTTTCAACAGACCGATGTACACACTTGGAAGGCTTTGAAGGCAATGTACAGACTCTACCAATATGCAGACTTTGCCTAAAATGCAGTGTGTAGACTTGAGATATGATGCATGAACAGATTGGCATTGTATAGACTTGGGGGGTCGACCCATCTGGAAGGGGGGTCGACCCATTGAACAGACTGACATCAAGATATCCAGATAACAAGCAATCCAGATAACAATCAATTATGAAATGCATCAGCAATAATGAAATGTACCAAAGCACACACCACACAGCCATATTTAAATGCAGCAATAATTCAGATAAGATTTTCAATGAAACATTCATCTGCACCACAAACAGAATTGTATGCATTCAAATGACTTATAGTGTTTGCTATCATCAAAATCACAGGGACACAACACTTAGGTCCTGCCCTAGTATAGTTTTGTGGTGGAGGGACAACGAGGTATGGCTTTTGACCGCTAGTGGCTTGATTGGTTGTTCCTTAATTTGGTTGAGGAGCCCGACGATTAGTTGGCTTAAGAGGAGGGCCAAAAGCATTAACATACTCATTTATAGTAACCCCTTTCATAGTTGGGACGGCATGAATACTTCGACCATTAGCGCGGTTATAAAGGTGGAAGGGTAGAATCTCAGATTTGGACTTGGATGACGCAAGCCCTATTGTATAGTTGAGGGAATGTGTGAAGCTCACTTAGCATGAGTGTAACAACCTAAAATCCGGATACTGGGAATTGCTCGATACCATTCGAATCCTAGCCTGTCACCCACGAGCTAGAAGGCTCGGAAGGGTTAGTTTGGGTGTTGTGGAGGTACATTAAAATTTGAAATAATGTAAGAAAATAACTATATGATTAACTATTTAAATAACAATAAATAAATTATATTTTTAATTAATAAATTAACTACAAAGTCCAGTCCACAAAGTATAGTCTATAGAAAAGAAAGCATACTCAATCGCTGGGCATGCCCCGACTCTGGTAGGCTAGCAACTACGAAAAGCTTTACTAATCCTTCGAACCTCGAGGAGGAGATGCTACACCTGAAAAGAAAGGGGTGAGCCTCGTCTCATTGGCTCAGTAGGGGTCCCGCGGATCCCCACCATGAAACAATGGCAATAAATGATGACAACAAGAGTAATAATAACAACAATAACAATAGGAGTAGCAACAATAAAAAGAGGAGCAACAGCGACAATCGACTGAACCACAGCTCGCTGAGCTACTCCTACTCTCAACAGAAAAAACCTCGAACTCATGGTCAGAACCACCGAACTAAGGGGAAACCATGGCTACACTATTGGGAAAGGAACCATGACACCTCTGTTGTGAAGGCCCATCCTCGCTGACGAAGGCCACAGCCTAGACCACACAGTCTGGGGGGAAGGTCACGATCTCGCTGTAGTGAACACGACTCTGCCTACGGGTGAAACCACAACAACTCTGTCAGGAACCCTCGACCTCAATGTCGAGAAAAGCACATAGAAGTCACCCGGAGAATCATGACCTAACTATCGAAAAACTAGAACCTCGAGTCGATAGAGTCATGTCTCGCTTGATGGGGAAACTGCCCACTAGAAGCAAAGCCAGATGCGTCCACTGACATCTTAGTCCACGCCTCAGGTGTTACCCACTTGTCTAAAAGTGGTAACTCAGACACCGTACACAAGTAACTCAGAACAAGGGTCTAGTTGGGGTCGTGCTCATCAGCACGCATCCGTCATCCCCAACCACATGTGCACACACTGACTGACTGTGCTACGTCAGGCCCTCTAGCTGGTTTTCCTCCTGGCCCAGACTCGAGCCGCCACAGTGGGAGGCCCTACGAAAACTAGCCCAAACCGTCTCTCCTGGGTCTAACTCTCCACCACTCCCAGGTGGGTCGGCACCCGCGTGCCCAGGCAAGCTACGACTAGTGGGGGGGTCACTCGAAGTGGGAACTCTCGACAGAGGAAACACTGAAGTACTAACGGGCTACGCATGCACCCATCGTAAGAATCATGAAACACAAGGCGGCCTAACGCCACCAGGCTCAAGACAACTAGCTAGACCTACTAAACTAATGGCCATTGAGTCATGCGACTCATACCCAGGCCGTTGTACAATACGGATCCATGCTGTCAAATTACCATAAGCTGAAATTCAGAAACCATGAGCAAAAGGACTCTCAGGGTGGCCTACTACCACCGGGATTCTCCCCCCTCTGAGAGTGAATAGGGAAATCTTTAGCACCCCTGGCTGGGTCACAGAATTCTCGGTCACTGGCCATACTCATGGCCCACATGGAAACCACCTTCCGAGGGAACTAACACTATGCGAGAGCAGCCCTCCGCACGTACTCGGGTGCACGATGACTCGGACTAACGCAATGAAGAAGCCCGAAGCACACGGGGTCACCTAGACCCTCAAAACCACACGGGCATGCTATTCGAGGTAACACGACTCCCACGGACACCCAAAAACATGAACTTGGTCCTCACGGGGTGTCCGGGACATCCACGGGCAAAAAGGTCGACCAATGGGTCTCAACCAGGTCGACTGACGACCAAAAGGGTGAAGAAGACTACATTTCGGTCGACCAGACCCTAGGTTCAGTCGACCTACCTGCAGATGGGTCGGTCGACCGTTCCAGCACGGTCTGCCCCTCTGTGGTAAAGCAGATTGATCGACCAATTTCCCCTTTCCATGGATCGATTTCGACATTAACCCTGCGTAACCCCATCCGAGGGGTTCTAATCTGAGCCCCACTCGACCCCAATTGAGGGGGAAAACATCGGGGACCCCACCCTGGCTCCGAAACCCCTAAAAGCATGCAAATAAATAGGGAAACACCGCTTGATCCGACAGAAATCAACACTTGCCCTAAACATGGAAAAACCACCCCGGTATCAACGAAAATCCACTCTCGACCTTGCCTTGACCTACAAATCATGAGAAAATGGATTACACGGGCTAGGGATCCATCCCCCTACCTCTCGCGATGAAATCCCATCTTGAGGATGCTGATTCCACATGAAATCACCACTCGAACCACCGCTGGATCACAAACTCGCGAAGGAAGCACACCGTGCCACTAGCTCCATTCCTCGCTCTCATCCTCGCCGTTCACCGTCCCACGTCACCCCCACCTCGCCCACCTCAAGCTCCATCGGCTGCCAGAGAAGAAAGGGAGTGGAGAGAAACGAGAGGAGAGAGAGAGAGAATGAGAGAATGAGGGAGAGAGGGGGTTAAGGGGGTTTAAATAGAAGATAATTTGGGGGTTTTAAAAATCTAAAAACTAGAAAAATGGGGAAGAATTATCCCCTCGATCCTCAAAAATCGTAGAACTCGACTGTATCACCCTGGAGCCCAAAAACACATTGTTTCACCACACTGATAACCAAAATTCTAATTTAATTACAAAACATAATCTGGGACCCACGGCCCATGGATTCCTAATCTGAAAATCCCAGGTCATTACAATGAGAATGGCCTGGAGTTGTGGGGTTGTATTGTTCATCAACATGGTAACGGCTTGGGATTCGTGGATTGTGATTTCGGCCCTAGAAGGCATGACCTATTGGCAAATTAAATGAAGTCCTCATCGGGCTTCATTTTTCATCACTAAATCAAAGAGAGTGGGAGCTATGGGAGACATGTGGCTGAACTGAGCGATGAATTGCTTGGAGATAACGTCGAAATTGATGAGATCAATAGCAGGGATAGAAGAAAACCATCTAAGGGCCTCGCCCTTGATGGACCCGATCATAAAGCCATTGATTGGAATCCATCAAGAAGCCAGAAAGGTGGTGATGCAGCTCGATAGTACCATCGTACTTACGATATTTGGGGGCTTTAAAACTTGAAGGAAAGTAAGCATTCGGAAGCTTGCAGTAGTGGGTTAAGGAATGAGGTTGGGTGGAGGGCAGGTTCTTGACAATCATTTGTCGGACATAGCTTTGGATCTCTTACTTGAATAAGAAGTCCGCACTCCTAGGAGGTGCATTAACTGCAAGAGGGACATGAGTGTGAGAGTGAGTGACCCCTTGTTGATAAAGGGGAAATTTGATTGACCAACGATATTATGAAGGGTTTTGTTGGAAGACCCTTGAAATGGAATTTGGGATCTTTGAGGAGTGAATTGGGGATTAAAAGGGGCCTTCCCTCAGGATGGTAGAGTGATTAATTCATTAGAGGAGTATCTTGATAGCACATTAATCAACTCTTGATCATCGTTAGGTGTAAATAATGGAGGTTTAAAGCTAACTCTTCATGTCCGCTATGGGAGGATAGGGTGTCCACGTTGGCCTTTTTGTTTTCATCATTTAGTGAAACTTGAAACATGCCAATGAAAGTATGAGGTTGGTTGTCTTCCATCTCAAACAAGGGGTTGGCATGCATATTCAAATTAAATTGAGCAAAAGACTCCTCTTCATAACATGGATTTGCATAGAAATGTTCCATTTCAAGACACCCTACCCAATTTTTAGAGCTTAGCTGAACTTAGATGCCAATTATGGGAGAATGTGATTTCTAACAGCAAATAAGTTGTCAAACTACTATCCCAGAGATTTTAGATTTAGTTTATCCTTTGATTAAATGAATTTCAGACAAATCCCTCTAGATGAGAGAGGAACTTTTCTAAGGAAATGAAATTTTAGCTCCAAGATATCCTAGAGATCTCACTCACTCAGAACCCTTGGGATTTCTAATGGGACTTCAAAGGTACAACCTGCCTGATGACCGTGTGGGATTTCACGGTTCACGAGAACTTATGGAGATTCCTGATTGAGATGGACTAGTTGCACCCGAGTGAGAATCCCTAGGTGAAGAGTCCAAATCAACGGGAGGGTTTTCCTATAAAGATGTGATCCCGGCTCTTCCTAGACCCACCCTTGATTGAACCTACACTATCAGATTGAAGGGGAAGCCAAATTCACAGAGAACAATAAGAGAACATGAAATTGCATAAAAGACAGAAGGCAGGCATTGAAGAGGCCATTAAGAACAATGGGCGGCCAGGTGACTGGCCATCTGGACTGGGCTGGGTGGCCAGGTATCTGGCCTCCTTCCTTACTGGGCAGCTAGGAGTGTGGCCGCCTTCTATTCAATTTATGAATAGACAAAAACAAAAACTATGCAGGCAACATGAAATAAAATGAAATAAAAATAAAAGACTATTGACCTTGGATTTTGGTTGTAAATGACTCACAGTGAGCTACAGTAGTTCTATCGTGATCGCCAGAGGGGTTATAGGCACTAGAATTGACCCAGGGAAGGGCGCTGATTTCGTGGGATGTAGATTGCAGACCGGGACCCCATGTATGTATCACTTCTCTGAGCTTAATCCATACACTACATTGCAATGTAGAAACGTGAAAGGAAGGGGTGATCACCAGGGAGTTATACTTAAATCCCACAAGAAGATGGGTTGCGTAGTTGCCTTCAAGGAGGGAGTTTGTGGAGTTCTACATTCTCCATTCTCGGCTGGCCAAGAACAAAGATCCATGTGAGACTTTACACCAAAATCCCAAAACATAATCACAAAGAAAAGGGAAGATCACCCATTAGAACTAGGTGAGCATATTAAATGTTCAAAACATGAAGAGAAAGTGAGAATTAGGGGCAGTGTTTTACCTAGAGGGGTGTTGGGAAGGGTGGATAGCTGAAACTTTCGACCACCCACCTCCCCTTTATTTTGAGATTAAACATTTTTAATTTTAGGGATCTAGGTGTTTCGACGTATGTGCAATGCGATGTAAACAAGTATATAATGCAGCTGAAATAACTATAAATGCAGTAGGAATGAAAAGAGAAAATGGTAAGAAGGGACTGCTCATCAACCATAGAAGGCGGCCAACTTCCATGCTGTTCAACGAGGATGGGCGGCCAACGACCTGGCTATCCTCTGTCAGGGAAGTAGACTTCAGCAATGAATGCAGCACTGTGCCCGTGGATGGTTTTCATCATACCTCGACCCTCGTCTCACTACCAGAGATAGCAGGAGGAAAAGGGGAAAAAGCTCTCGAACCTTACATGGGCTACCACCTATTAAAGTCCTATCCTCATCCAGCAAACTCATGAACTATCCAACTCTCTAACCCATCAACCATCCCCCCATACCTAGGGCTCCAGGAGGCTTTTTCTAAAGGGATGGGAGGTTTCCCTCCTTGATTTGAGTTCAAAACACCACATGGATCTGCGTGGAAGCCTTAAGAACCAATCTCCGGGTGAGTACATGTGTGCTTGCATATGCAGCATCTCCCCAGAGTGGGTAGCATCGCGAAGAGTGCTCCCATAGTGCGAGAGATCTTGGCATGTGGGTTTGATAGATGGTTACCAGAATGTGGCCAAATCTCTTGCCATTTTCAGGAGGAGGGCGGCCAGCAACCTGGCCTTTCGGCGGCCATCGATCTGGCCGCCCTGGGTCTGATGTGCAGCCATCGACCTGGCCACCCAACCCATGGACTTAGCCCATTTTCATGAAGTTTGGGCCCAATGAGGTTATCAGGCTAGACTTTAATAGCTCCAAGATTAACACATCTAAAGAATTGCATCACTTTTATGATGACAAAATCAAAGTCTACGGGATGTCCAAATTAGGCATTTACAGATAGGAGTACTTATGCAATTATAGACTTATGAGAGTTTTTGGGAAAAATTGGTGAAGTCTATAAATAGTTGCATGGAGGGAACCTGGACCAAATATCAAGGGTTCCTCCATTTAGGGCTGCACCCTCCTCTCTCTCCTCCTAGGCCAATGCTATTGTGTCCCAGTGGTTTTGATGATGTCAGACACTATAAGTAATCTTGTTTGCATGAGAACTGAATTGTTTGTTGTGAGGTTAGTGCACTGTGCATTGCATTAGATTGTTGCAATTATCTTTTGTGGTTTTGTGAAGCAGAATGTGCAGTTTGACCACTCTAAGACACAATCAACTAAGTCAAAGACTCTAAGTCAAAGTTAACTGAGCAAGGGTCACAGATTAAGCCAACTCATGAAAAAATCAGTGAAGCTGAAAAAGGCAGGTTGACTAATCTGACGGAGGATAGACATCAGGTCTGTACATGTTTTGCCATCACTGCCACTAGTCGATGCTAGTCCTGTTCTCCAGCAAACAAAGGTCAACGCTAGTCCAGTTGCCAAAGGAATGAAGGTCGATGCTAGTTTACTGGGGACTAAAGAAGGTTGATGCAGTTACTGTACAAGTCGATACACATTTCGACATGACAAACTAAGGTCGATGCTACCTTGCCAACAAAGTCTGAGCACATCTCGCCAGCACAGAGACAAGGTCCGAGCACATTCCTGCTAGCATCGTGAAGGTCGGTGCATATTGCTGAAAGTCTGTGCATATATGGAAATTAAGGTCCGGGCACATATGGAAGGCACGGCACGAGGTCGGTGCAGGTTTTGATTTCAAAGGCACAAGGTCGGTGCAGGTTTTGATTTCAAAGGCACAAGGCCTGTGCAGGTTTTGATTTCAAAGGCACAAGGTCGGTGCAGGTTTTGATTTCAAAAGCACAAGGTCAGTGCAGGTTTTGATTTCAAAGGTGCAAGGTCGCTGTAATCCTTCTCAAGCACAGACATCTGCTACAAGGTCGGTGCACGTTTCGTTTGAATACAACAAGGTCGGTGCAAGATTGCCTTCATGCAATGCAAGGTCGGTGCAATCCGTCTCAAGCACAGAGGAAGGTCGGTGCAACCTCTTCACTAGCACTGTGAAGGTCTGAGCACACAGTAAGGTCTGTGCAGCATGGCAACCAAGGTCGGTGCAACCCCTTCTTCAACACAGTAAGGTCGGTGCATGTTCTGCCTTCAACACAGCAAGGTCGGTGCATGTCCTGCCTTCAACGCATGCATGGTCGGTGCAACCTGTTTGCTAGCACCGTGCATGTTTTAGCATACAGCAACAAGGTCTGAGCATATTCTAGTATAAGGTCGAAGCAGCTGAAGATGGTAAGCATGGTAGGCCTATAAGGTTGATGCTGAGAAGTGTTTGATGAATTGCCTGACTGAACATTCAAGTTCCAGCGTGTAATCTCAAGGCACGGGAGCTCGAACCAGGTAATGGCATGTATTCCCAAGTCAGCCAATGATGGCCATGTGTTTCTCCAGAATGGCAGATCTAGTGGCACGTGATCCGAGATGACCTGGGACGCTTCTTCAGAAGCCTTCAAAGGAAGAATATTCCATTGCCACGTGGGCCAATGGAATTTCACTAGGTTTTTTTCTACCTCATCCATACGGAGGCTCTGCTCTATATAAAGAACGCCTCATCCTTCGATGAGGGAAGTAAGGAAAGTGGTAGGCTGTGAAAGCTACTGCGGAGAGAAAGCCAGAAAGCTGCTGAGAGAAGAGAAGAATAGAAGAAGAGGCAGCCAGAGAGGAAAAGTGAAGAGAGAAAAGAAGAGAGAGCAGAGAAGAAGAAGAAGAAGAAGCTAAGAGCCAGAGTGAGAGAAATAAGAGAAAGAAGAAGAAGAGAGGAGCAGCCAAAGGGTGAGAGGAAGCGTGCAGCCAAAGCATCAAATTGCTTATTTGTTCATGTAGTAACTCGTGGATCAAATCCAGAGTTCTTGTGCTCCTCGGAGCTATTTGTTTTCCTTTCTGCTTTTGCTTTTTCATTTGTTCGTTTCACTTGCTTGGTGTGTTCTTCCGATACTCTGTTTGGAGTTCGGGGTCCCTCCTGGGTTTTCAGGAGAAGGGAGAGTGTATCTCCGGTTTGCCCTCCGTGGATTCAGAGGAAGAGAGACTTGAGTCTCTGGTTGTGGGTGATTGAGGGTCACTCACGGGTCCCTCCTGTGGATTCAGGAGAAGGGAGATATAGTCTCCGGTTACGAGTAATGGGAAGTTGTTCGTGGGTTCCCTCCGGTTTGGAGAAAGGGAGGATTGGTCCTCCGATTCTGATCTTGTGGGCTGCAAGGTCAGGGTTCAGATCCTGTGGGTTGCAGGATCGGTGTGCGGGATTTGTTTCCCTCAGGGCCAGCTGTTTGGCAGCGGTTGTTTGTAGACTAAGTCTGCTTGTTCTAGCTTCTGCTAGTGGAATCCTCACTCTGGTTAGAGTGAGGGGTGGACGTAGGCAGACTGGTGTCTGGCCGAACCACCTAAAAATCCTAGTGCACTGTGGTTTGCCTTGTGAGTTTGCTCTTTGTCATCTTCCCAGTTCGCCGGTTGCTTGGGCGTTCCATATCAGAAGTTTCTATGTGATTTCTGCATGAATTCGATATAGCTGTTAAGTGTCTGAGTGAATGTTTAGAAGAAGCACTTGCTTCTTAATGTCTCTCGTGGCTAGAGTTCTTGAGCCTGTAGTGATTGGGATTGAACCTTTCCATGGATGAACTAATTTCAGCAATTATTTTGTGTCCTCTGAGTAAGAGAGCTTAGTTGCCTCATTAAACTACCCTGAGTGTAGGCAAAAGTTTTATTCCGCAATTTTTAAAGAGGGATTCATTCACCCCCCCTCTGAATCTTAGCCTTGTACCCTCACATTCTAACAATTGGTATCAGAGTAGGTTACTACCTCATCGGATCCAACGATCCACAGTAGATCCTGTAGTCTCTTTGGTGCATTTCTAAGTGTGTTTAGTCTGTTGCATTGAATTGTTTGTTGATTTGCTTTTATGGCTCATCCACCGGTTTTCAACTGTTCCAACATTGATTCATGGCTCAACAGCATGCGTAACTATGTTAGAACAACAGATCCTGATCTATGGACGGTAATTTCATGTGGTCCACACAGATTACCTAAAGATAAATCTAAGTGGACTGAAAATCATAGATCAAAGAATGCTGCTAATTTGAAAGCATTTAATTTGATGAAGGCAGTTGTTGATATTGCTATTCTTCCATGTCTTTATGAATGCATATCTGCCAAGGACATCTTAAACAAACTGAAGAATGCCAGCCGTGAAAAGGAAAAATAAAAATGCATGATGGCTGAAGGAAGCAATGAAGGTGAGGATGAAGAAGAGGTGAACAATCCTTTCGCTAACTTTACTTTAGATGATTGGGAAGATGCATATGCTAATTTGCTAGAGTCCTATGAAAAATTAAGAAAACAGAAGAAATCCCTGAAAAAGAAGTTAAACAAATTTGAGAATGCTGACTCTGTAGGTAAGGACATTGAAATACTGAAAACAGAAAATGGTATATTTAAAAGACAACTGACAGATCTTGATGCTCTTAGTTCAGAACTTGATTTCTTGAAATCTGAGAACAAGAAGCTCAAAAACCATATTAAGGAATCTGAACATAAATCAATGAATCTTGAAAGTGAAAATAAGTTCATATCTGAAAAATTGGAGGCTATTAGAGTAACAAACTTAGAGCTTCAGAAAACCTTTGACAAACTTCAATCAGAAAATCAATAAGAAATGTTTATTGAATGTCAGACTTCTTTAAGTGATTTGGTATTTGATGATGAACTCCAGCAGCAAAATAGTAAACTGTTGGAGGAGAATAAAAACGTGAAGGATCAAAATAAGAAGCTCATGGTTCTAAACATTGTAATGTCTGAGAGATTGTTAGTTTATGAAAAAGGGAAATCAGTCATAAAAGAAGCTGAAGCTAACAATGAAATAAAATTAAAACAAGAAGTTGAAAAACTAAAAAGTCTGAATGATGCCTTGCATCAACAAGTAATTTCCTGTGAAACAGACCTGTCCAATTATGAAGCTAATATTGTTACCTTAAATTCTGAGATTCAAGATCTGAAAAACTCATTATCAAAATTTGTCAAAGGTAAGGACAATCTGAATAAGCTTCTTGGAACCAATGTTAATTTTCAGAGAGAGGGACTGGGTTACAGTCCGGCGAACAGAAAGATTGATGGGAATAAAATATCTACTGTGTTTGTAAAAAGTTCTGATCAAAACAAAATCTCTGCTCCTTCTGTTTTTCAATTTACTGCACAGAAAACTGAAAAGCAAAGTAAAAATCTGTAAAAGCCAGAAAAATAGAAAAGGAAGGTTAATGATTCTCCTATGAAATCTTCTGGTATTTCTGCACATGCAATGAATAAAATTGTCACAGATTCACATGCACACAACAGAAAGATTACATGTCACTATTGTGGTAGGGTAGGACATGTTATGGATGAATGTCATGCTTTGAAAATTGATGATATAAATGCATGTGAAAATGTGAATGCTGTTAAGAACACTCATGTGCAAAGTCATTACAAAAACACATATGGTGCATGCTATTATTGTGATAGAAAGGGTCATCATATACATGGTTGCAATCTAATGAAACAAGATAAGTTAAAGCATGCTAAAACATATTCTGCTGGCATGAATGGGAAGCGCTTTTGTTGTGGCAAAACAGGCCATATTTCCACCCATTGTTGGTATGCACAAGGAGTAAAGAGTAATCTCAACTCTGCTAAAACTCCTGTATTTTGTGTTTTTGGTAGGAATAAATTTGTGGAAGAAAGAAAAAGGCATGCTTGTTATAACTGTGGTAAGCTAGGTCACAGAGCTGCTGAGTGCTGGTTGTCTAAAAATGAAAAGAGAAACATTCATGATAATAACCGAAATAATCATGCTCATATTCACAATTCTTATCCATATGTTAGTAAAAAGAACATGAGAGTTGGCAGTTCTTGTCATTACTGTGGAAATTTTGGGCATTCTATGAATGATTGCCATTTAATGAAATTCGATGATTTACAAGCCCAAAGACTGTGGAGAGCATCCTTCAAAGATGCTACTAACCCTCTAGGACACAAGGAGACTTGGGTATCTAAACATGCAAAATGAGAAACTGTTTTGCAGGAGTGCCTTGGGGGTGGAGAATAAAAAGGGGTTCAATAAATCAAGGCACCCAAGTATGGTAAAAACCTCATATGTTGCATGTTCACAGGTTTGGTTACTTGAGCTTTCAAATAATCTTCCTTCAGATAGATACAAATCATGTTTTATTTGTTTCATGCATACATGCTTACATCAGAATTTGACTTTCTACATTGTCCTTCATACGTCTTCAAATGCATATGCTGAATTTTTTTTTGCTGAGAGTGAATGGAATTACATATCATTCTCTGAAAATCTAAATTGCATATGGATGATGATTGAAATACGTCTGTATTATATTGCATATCTTACACAAACAACTGTTGCATATAGGACTGCATTTGCACTTCATTGACATGCATGATCATCATGGTATATCAAATGGTAAGTTACTAAAGGGCAAATACAATTTGTCTGGAGGTTCTTACTATGTGTGAGGTGATCTTTAGACCAAGTCCTCTGCCTAGTACCATGGGTCATATTGCACATAGAGCAGTCTAGACTTTCATGAGCATATTCCATAAAACTTCCTGCATAGATGTCATTGCATATGCTGCATTCAGAACCGTTACACATGGCATATAGACAGGTAGAGCATTCAAATCAAACTCTTGAACTGAATGGCTATCCATATTTCTTTTACTGTCCAAATCGGTCGACCAAAATTGAACTTTCAGTCAACCGATATCTTCACAATATAGCCATACCTTTGCTCATTTTGAAATTGGTATCATTGAAATCTCTGCTCCTCCTGCAACTTTCATCAACATTTGGTATCTGTTGATATGTCTTGTCTCTGTTTGGCCTAAATTCACAATCATCTGATCATAACTCCATTGTCGGCTCTTGCTCTCTTGACTATCAATGTCATGCTTCTGAGGCTGTAAACTCCTAATCAATGATGGTCATTTGCCTGGAATTCTTGGCATATTCTTAAACTTGATTGAAAACACTGCATGACTGTCATCTGATTATCTGACAATTTGCTGCTTATTTTTTTTAATTGATTCTCTTCAAACTCTATCAGCCCTACCAAGCTAGTTATCTGCTCTAAATTCTTTGAGCTAATCCTACCCATACATTCTAGAAAATACTGAGTGGCATTTGCTAAGGGGGGGCTGATTGTTAGAAATTTTGAAATATCACTTGACCTGATTGTCATTCCTTGCAAATTTCTCTTGAATATGTAATTCTTGAACTCTCATGGTCACCTTTGTCACCTGTCTGAATTCAAAATTCTTTCTCACATGATGCATATACCTGTTGCTGGCTTCTATTGAGTACTTCGGAAAATTTCCTTCATCTATCTACAATTCATGAAGATTTTAATGGGCATATCTTGATCATAAATCTGAAAACATGTGAACTAGGAATCTTCCATTATATGGAACTATGAATGTCTAAAATACTCAGTTGGTTTAAGTCTTATGTATTTATTGAGTTTTGATTTGAACATCTTGAAAATATCTGAATCAAATCTGTTAATAAACTTTAACCAGGTAGTTCATGTTATATCATGTAAGATCTTCTGGAATCTGAAAATTCTAAGATCTTGGCTAACTCTGGTAGAGTTACATGTAGTGGGTATTGTCTTTAAATATCTGAAGAATCTGAAAATGTCAAAAAGATAAAAGTTGGTTAGAGCAATGACTGTGGTTACTGAGAAACCATGTCCAAAGGACTGTGTCATGATATACCATAGTTAACTCTGTTAAAAAATTATTACAATATCTGTAGAATTAAAGCAGAGCAATGGCTAAGTTGCACTGAGAAACTGGGTCCTTCATCAAAGAATTGGAGTAAACCTATGTCATGAAGTGCCCTAGTTATCTCTGTTCAGTGTGAAGCATGACAGTTGGTCGTACTAAGTGCTTAGGGATACTGGCGTCTAAACAACGTGTATCCTCTAGTTACAAGGTGTGCACTAAAACTTGATTGCTCTTGAAAAATGTGACCAATGTTGGGTTATGTGCGCCCCCTTGTTGTCTTTGACAATGGTTTAGATGATTCTAATATATTGTGTGTTTTATGCTTAATGGCATTTTCATGATAAACAAGCTAACATGATGATATCTTGTTTTGTAGGTTGAAATTCAAAGGTCCTTCCTGAATACATTTATGAAGTCGACTCATGCGTGCTGTGCATGAGGAGTTGGAGCCTTCATGTGGATTTCGTTTATACTATCTTGATTGGGGTTAAAAGCCCCTTCATGTTCCTGGACTTATATTGACTGCATTTCAATGTGGAAAGATTGGTTTTAGTGGATATGACTTTACGCTTGCTTTTCATGATTGTTTAGTGATAGTGGTTTCTTAGCTTGCTTTGGAAATGCCCCTATCTCTGATTGGACTGAACTTGAATAGTTATGCATTGGTCTGCTAAAATAGTTTTCTATTTCCCTTAGAATGGGTCAACCCCATGGGTCGACCCCTGGCTCATTGAGCCTTAGTCCCTACCTTGTTATGAAGCATGGTCCTACAGGTACATATCTTTGATGTTTTTGCACTGACCTTGCTCATATGTTCACCGACCCTGTGTTGGGTGTTTTACAGTCATGCATATGGTATTTTCATGATCAACTTGAGATTATAGATGTGAACTTGATTGAAACTGAACCTAAAGTCCTTGGACTGAATTTGATAATTGTGTTTGTATTGTGCTCACAGCTATATTTTTGATATACAAATTTGCAGGTTCTTATTTGTTGAGATAAACATGGTTGGAGAAGTGTTTTGAAATTGGGTTCTTCAAATACCTTGGTTCAATATTGACTTGCTTCTGAATTTTCAGAATATGCAGGTTAATATTATCCACAATGCTTTGGATCCAAGGTAAGAGTTTATGTTTGAATGTATTTAGACATGGGAAGATTAGACTTAATCTATTTCTCATGTATGTGAGTTGATTTGGATCCATGTACAAGAGATACATGTCCATTTTGATGTACCTCACTGCATGTAGTCTTGATAGTATTCATATCTTCACTGCATGTTATTTTATTGGTTCTCCATTCCTCTATTTGAAACCGAGACTTAATGATGGTTTTAAGTCCTTGTAATGGATCTTATTTGATTGATAAATCATGCTTTCAAATGGGTGTTTTCATAGTGCCTTCATGCATATCCTTTCTTGGGTTCTTAAAGCTATAAAGAGTTTCATGCTTTGACAAAAAGGGTTCTCATTTGGGTTTGCAAGATGCTTGATCCATTCTTATTACCCTTTGGTGTAATGTGGTTTAAGGTATGCCAATACCTTGTTTTAATGCATAATTATTTGTTCTAACTGTTTGGATGATGTTTTATGGAGTTTCAAATGAGTTTTATTAAGTTTTCACTTATGTCAGTAAAAGTGTCGACTCATGGAGTCGACACTTATTTCACGGTATGCTGTTTGCATTGATTTCTGATTTACTGACAAAAAGTGTCGACCCTAGAGGTCGACACTTTATATTGGGTTATGTTGTTTTAACTAAAACAGAACCTCCGGTAAAAAAGGTCGACCCCAGAGGTCGACACTTTTTACCCAGGGTCCTGATTTAGTCTCAGGACAGAACCTCATGAAAAAAAGGTCAACCCCATGGGTCAACACTTTTGACTAAATTCTGGATTTCGTGTTTTTGGCAGAACTCGTTGATACGAGTGTCGACCCTAGGGGTCGACACTTTCTCTGGGTGACCCAAAACGGGTTTGCCGGTTTGGTTGCGAACTCATTGGTTTGAGATCCGATTTGGGTGGTGTTTTACACCAACACCCTTAGGGTTTCCTTACATCTATTGTGTGTTGTTTAGAAGGGTTTTATCAAGGGCCTTGTGGTCTTTTGTTGTGCTTTTCCCTCTTGTATATGAGGGTTACGATCTCCATCGGAAGAGGTAATTCCCCTTGTGCTAACACGTTGTATCTGCTTGCAGGAAGAAAAGAGGGCACCGCACCCTGCTGGAGGAGAAAGAGGAAGGCGCTTGCATCGGTTGGAGAAGGAAGACGCAGCCGCCAACGACCGTCTCTCATGATCTCGAGCTTGTAACGGGAAGAAGCCGTCGCTACTCTCTTCACATGTTGCTGGCTTGGACGTATCTATCAAAGGGGCTGAGTTCTTCTCTCATAGTTTTATCATTCTAAAGCACTCTTCTATTTCATCTCCGAGTTGTGTGAAGATTTAGGGGATATCCATATCTTTCATTTCTATATTCTTGCTTGAGATTAGCTTAAAGTTTGGACATATTGTTCTATCTGCTCTTGTAGTGAAGAAGAAGAACGAAGAGGAGTTGTTGGACATTAAAGGGGAACACAAATACACATACATCTGTTTTCATTCATTTGTAATGTCCCTATTAACAAATACAAGGTTTTGATCATATTGATTTATCTACTCTTGGTGTTTGCAGGTTTGATTGGAGCTGGGATTTGAAGAAATATATGTTGGATCCTTAAGGAGGACGACCTACTACTCCAACCAGCTGCAGATGAGAGCTTCTCCAACCTAGGCTTCACGAAAGATCTTCTTACGGTTATTGGAGAAACAAGGGGATATTTCTATATCTTATTTGTGTTTAATTCCTTGTGTGCTTCATAGTTTATTTTCATCTACATACTGCTGTGGGGGAATATTGTATATCCTTTGATTTTGTTAAACTCAAATATCTGTGTGTGTGTGCGGAGCTGTGTCTCCGTGTGGTTGTTGTGTCCGGGGTACATTCCCCGAACGTGTGTGTGTGTGTGTGTGCTGCAGTGGCAGCGTGTTGAGGCAAGGCCTCGTGTGTGTATTGCTACGGAAGCAGCGTGTGTGTGTGGTTGGGGTTCATCCCCGTGTTGCTACTTCGGTAGCGTGTTAGTGAAGCCTCACCGAGTTTGGTGAGGGGTGGGCGTAAGGAGCCCATCGTGGTCCCGAACCACCTAAAAATCCCTGTGTTCATTGTGATTGCCTGTGTGACTGTCCATTTCTCCTATCTCTCTTCATATGTTATCTTATTGATTTTTGTTTCACTACACCACTACACTTTGCTAGCTCTGCTATCTGTTATTAGTAATCGTTCATCGCTTGTTGGATTGGTTGTCCGAGTGAGATCGGATAGATTGAGAGAATATCTTAATCTCACTTGAAGTTTCTATTAATCAATGTTGTTAATTCTACATCTGTTAAGAAAGTTTTAAAAATCAGCCATCTCGACAAGGGGACAATTCAACCCCCCTTCTTGTCTGCCATCTCTCTGGGCCAACAATTGGTATCAGAGCCTCATCTCTGATTTTTTAGTCGACCTTGCGGTCGTAGAGTAAAGATCATTTTCATGATGGCTAGTGTGAATTCTATTCCTATCTTTAATGGTTTTGATTATTCCTTATGGCTAGGAAAATTTTGTGTATAGATTACTAGTATTAATCCAAAGCTTATGAGCTTATTGACTCATGGTCCTCATGTGTTACCCAAAAATGAGTTGAGATGGACCGATGAGGATAAGAGAAAGAATTCTGATAATTTGTTTGCTTTGAATGCTCTTAAGGCAGCAGTAGATGTTAACAAATTTCCATTTGTTTCCAACTGCAGGTCTGCCAAAGAGATTTGGGATGGGCTATGTGAAGCCCAAGAATAAAGCTGGAAGAGTGATTGCCTCGTGGCAAACAAAAAAAATGAGTGCCAAAGCGAGGAAACCTCAAAGGTAAATTCTAACTCTGATTCCGAGGAAGAAGAAGATGAATTGAGTTATGATGAATTGCTAAATGCTTACGATGAACTAGTTGATATATACAAAGCACTAAAATCTGAAAACAAAAAAATGAAAATGAAACTTGATAATGTTTCACATGTTAACTTTTCATGTGTAAAGTGCTTTGAAATTGAAAATGCTTGTGATATTAACTCACCATGTACTAAATGTTCTGAGCTTAGGAAGTTGATTGAAAGCCTGTTGCTTGAAGTCGATATGCATAAAGAAACCACTTCATGCTTAAAAACTGAAAACAAAACTCTATTGGCTAAAATTTTAGAACTCCAACAAATAAGAGAAGATAATGATAAGCTAAAATTGTTGAACACAGCTATGTCTGAAAAATTGCTTATCCTTGAAAAAGAAAAATCCATGTCTGTTGACAAGTCTGAAAAGCTAAAGGAACTTAGACAGGAAATAGAGAGGTTTAGGAACATTAATGACAAATTTGAATCCAATGATACCATGAATGCAATGACTAATGGAAAAGTGAGCTTTCAAAAGAATGAATCTGAACATGCCTCCATGACTGAAAATTCATTTGAAAAATTGCAGAATAAAAAACTTGCTGAAGAGATTAAGAAATTGAAAGATCAAAATAGTCTACTGGTTGATAAATTTCACATGTTTGAAAAAGGAAAATATGTAGTTGTTGATGATCTTGAAAACTCTCATGTTCTAGAAGAAGAGGTTGCAAGTTATGAAACTGTCAATTCCTTTTTGAACAATAAACTTGCATTGTGTGAGGAAGAAATTGCTAAGTCTGAAATGCATATTTCATCATTGGAAAATGAAATCAAAATCTTGAATGAATCTTTGTGTAAGTGTGATGAAGGAAATGAAAAACATAAAAATGTTGATGATCGCTCTTGCGTGCATGCAAAACCACTTGTTGTCAAACATAATCATGCACCAAGTAGAAAAAGAAATGTTTCATGTTATTACTGCGGAATATTTGGTCATGATATGTACGATTACTTTTTAATGAAGTTTGATGATGATGTGGCCTTAAAAACAAGAATGGAAAGTGATACTAGTTTCAAAGATCATGAGAAACTCACAATGAAAAACCTCAACACTCATTGTTACTATTGTGGTTTGTATGGCCACGTTATAGAAAATTACTTTACAAAGAAAAATGATGATGAGTGGTCTTTCAGGAAAAACATCTCTTGTCATTACTGTGGTAGCTTTGGACATAAGATGAACAATTGTTCTTTAATGAAAAATGATGAAAAGCTGTCCATGAGAAGAAAATCTTCTCATTATTTTTATTGTGGCCTGAATGGACATTCTATGGACGATTGTGCCATGATGAGGGCTGATGATGAATGGTATGAAAGGAAAAATAAAAAGAATACATTTGGTCATGTTAGAACTAACCCCTCGGGACCCAAGATGGCTTGGGTACCCAAATCACCAAAATGAGAATTTATTTTGTAGGGGCGCCTTGAGACCAAGGATTGATAATGAACAAAGGGCTCTCAAGGTGAGAAAGAAAATTGGCTTGGAATTGAAAATCAATTTGCCTAGATTCACTTTCAAAGACCTACAAAGGTAAAAACTTATGTTTGGAGCGATCTCACATTTTGTGAGTAAGTCTGGTTTTTGAATGCTTTACTTTGGATATACATAGTTAGTTTTAATACACACCTTCTCTTTTGCTTCCCAAATAAAAATTCGGTTTTGAACGCTTTACACTGTGCATAGAGTCTTTCACACTCTCTGTTTTACATCTTGCAAATAACAATTCAGTTCTTGAATCCTTCAGTTTGAACATAAATATTTTTATACTTTCAATCACTTCTTGTAAATAACAGTTCACTTATGCATACACAGGTTGCATACTTACTTTCATGCACATATCATACACATCTTTGCATACTTGTGAATAAGAATATTTTTTCAATCATCTTTTCAAGTTATATGCATACACTTGCATATCATTGCATACTTCTGTGCTTGAATGTCATGATTACCCGGTATATCAAATGATGATTGTGGAAGGTTGGATTATGTCCAACTGGAAACTTTCTTCATGCATGATGGTGGTCTTCGGACCTACGTTCTCCGCCACGTACCGGTAATCAACTTGCTTGAAAACGTCAGTTCAGTGCTTGTTTGAATGTATATAATATACAACCACTTTTTGACTCCTTCTATGACTCATCCCTTGCTAAATGAAAGTGCATTGATTTAGACATGTTTGTTACATGGCATATATTAAGGGGGAGATTTTTTATAACCGTGCGTACATTTAGGGGGAGACATTACTATGTTGAGACTAATTCATCTTTTACATTCAATACAACCACCCACACAAAATGCACCTTTTTGAGATAATGATTCAATCTAATAAGGATTACTATTTTCTACTCTACACTTTTGAGGACTATTGATTCTCTACATGGAAATCACATGTCTCGTGAGGAAAGAGTTGTTCACCCCTTCAAAAGGTTGTATAAGTGGAAGTGGATCCGAGTAGCCAGGAATCTCCTCTGAAATAAAGGAGGAAACTCACGTCGAAATGAGAAACTAATCCATATGAAAATAAGTGTGATTTGCCACCGAGTAGCCGGGAAGTGCCCCTGAGACAAAGGGTACAACTCACGTCGAAAAGTGTCTCATCCACATCATAAAAAGTGACGAAACTGAGTAACCGAGAATTACCCCTGAAACAAAGGGCATGACTCGTGTCAAAAGGTTAGTCACACCATTTTTAGTAATTAAAAATTGGGGTCATACGTAGCTACCAATACTCGAGCATTGTGTATGAAAGTGTATGGATGAGAAGTTCTTTTAGTGTTCTTTAGAAAATCTGATTCTCCATATTGACTTGAACTTCATTGCTCAATCTTCACATATGCACCTTGGGTTTGATTGTTTAAATGTCGCTTATGAATCAGTCATCTTTCATGGTTAATGTAGTACTTTATTTATGTAAGCACGACCTTCTTAGTATTGTTCATGCACATCATGTTCTAGATCGATTGCATAATCCTTACACCCGTCCCGAAGGGACTTGCATGAGTCTATACTTAACTATGCATGCTTGAGTGCCTGAATGCTTGATCTGTCTGTTCATATCATGCTTCATTTCATTTACATGCATCTATAGGTTATATATGTAGATAACAGGTTAAATAACCCATTGTCTGTTAGTTTTTATTCTTGACAATTGGGGGAGAATAATGTGCTTTTCAAGCATAATACACCTTGTGCATAACTTAGTTTTCAGATTTTGCATATAGTTTCTTTACACTACTTGTGCATATTTAGTCATACATATAACAAAAACTTACAAAAATTGAGCATTTGCACTTATCTCACATCTGCTCATTGCACATAAAGTCTCATCTTATTTCTTAGCTCTTGGTTTGCACACCTTCCTCTCATGGTAGGTGTATTGCTGGGTTCGTGCTCTACTATTTGAATCTTCATATATGTTCCCTTAGTCCCCCAATTTTTTTGATAATGCCAAAGGGGGAGAGAATTTTGAACAGTCACAATATATTGTCATCATCAAAAAGGGGGAGATTGTCGGGTTTTGTGCGCCCCCTTGTTGTCTTTGACAATGGTTTTGATGATTCTAATATATTGTGTGTTTTATGCTTAATGGCATTTTCATGATAAACAAGCTAACATGATGATATCTTGTTTTGTAGGTTGAAATTCAAAGGTCCTTCCTGAATATATTTAGGAAGTCGACTCATGCGTGCTGTGCATGAGGAGTTGGAGCCTTCATGTGGATTTCGTTTATACTGTCTTGATTGGGGTTAAAAGCCCATTCATGTTCCTGGACTTATATTGACTGCATTTCAATGTGGGAAGATTGGTTTTAGTGGATATGACTTTACGCTTACTTTTCATGATTGTTTAGTGATAGTGGTTTCTTAGCTTGCTTTGGAAATGCCCCTATCTCGATTGGACTGAACTTGAATAGCTATGCATTGGTCTACTAAAACAGTTTTCCATTTCCCTTAGAATGGGTCGACCCCATGGGTCGACCCCTGGCTCATTGAGCCTTAGTCCCTACCTTGTTATGAAGCATGGTCCTACAGGTACATATCTTTGATGTTTTTGCACTGACCTTGCTCATATGTTCATCGACCCTGTGTTGGGTGTTTTACAGTCATGCATATGGTATTTTCATGATCAACTTGAGATTATAGAACTGAACTTGATTGAAACTGAACCTAAAGTCCTTGGACTGAATTTGATAATTGTGTTTGTATTGTGCTCACAGCTGTATTTTTGATATACAAATTTGCAGGTTCTTATTTGTTGAGATAAACATGGTTGGAGAAGTGTTTTGAAATTGGGTTCTTCAAATACCTTGGTTCAATATTGACTTGCTTCTGAATTTTCAGAATATGCAGGTTAATATTATCCACAATGCTTTGGATCCAAGGTAAGAGTTTATGTTTGAATGTATTTAGACATGGGAAGATTAGGCTTAATCTATTTCTCATGTATGTGAGTTGATTTGGATCCATGTACAAGAGATACATGTCCATTTTGATGTACCTCACTGCATGTAGTCTTGATAGTATTCATATCTTCACTGCATGTTATTTTATTGGTTCTCCATTCCTCTGTTTGAAATCGAGACTCAATGATGGTTTTAAGTCCTTGTAATGGATATTATTTGATTGATAAATCATGCTCTCAAATGGGTGTTTTCATAGTGCCTTCATGCATATCCTTTCTTGAGTTCTTAAAGCTATAAGGAGTTTCATGCTTTGACAAAAAGGGTTCTCATTTGGGTTTGCAAGATGCTTGATCCATTCTTATTACCCTTTGGTGTAATATGGTTTAAGGTATGCCAATACCTTGTTTTAATACATAATTATTTGTTCTAAATGTTTGGATGAGGTTTTATGGAGTTTCAAATGAGTTTTATTAAGTTTTCACTTATGTCAGTAAAAGTGTCGACTCATGGAGTCGACACTTATTTCACGGTATGTTGTTTGCATTGATTTTTGATTTGTTGAGTCGACACTTTATATTGGGTTATGCTGTATTAACTAAAACAGAACCTCCGGTAAAAAAGGTCGACCCAGAGGTCGACACTTTTTACCCAGGGTCCTGATTTAGTCTCAGGACAGAACCTCATGAAAAAAAAGGTCAACCCCATGGGTCGACACTTTTGACTAAATTCTGGATTTCGTGTTTTTGGCAGAACTCGATGATACGAGTGTCGACCCTAGGGGTCGACACTTTCTCTGGGTGACCCAAAACGGGTTTACCGGTTTGGTTGCGAACTCATTGGTTTGAGATCCGATTTGGGTGGTGTTTTACACCAACACCCTTAGGGTTTCCTTACATCTATTGTGTGTTGTTTAGAAGGGTTTTATCAAGGGCCTTGTGGTCTTTTGTTGTGCTTTTCCCTCTTGTATATGAGGGTTACGATCTCCATCGGAAGAGGTAATTCCCCTTGTGCTAACACGTTGTATCTGCTTGCAGGAAGAAAAGAGGGAACCGCACCCTCCTGGAGGAGGAAGAGGAAGGCGCTTGCATCGGCTGGAGAAGGAAGACGCAGCCGCCAACGACCGTCTCTCATGATCTCGAGCTTGTAACGGGAGGAAGCCGTCGCTACTCTCTTCACCTGTTGCTGGCTTGGACGTATCTATCAAAGGGGCTGAGTTCTTCTCTCATAGTTTTATCATTCTAAAGCACTCTTCTATTTCATCTCCGAGTTGTGTGAAGATTTAGGGGATATCCATATCTTTCATTTCTATATTCTTGCTTGAGATTAGCTTAAAGTTTGGACATATTGTTCTATCTGCTCTTGTAGTGAAGAAGAAGAACGAAGAGGAGTTGTGGGACATTAAAGGGGAACACAAATACACATACATCTGTTTTCATTCATTTGTAATGTCCCTATTAACAAATACAAGGTTTTGAGCATATTGATTTATCTACTCTTGGTGTTTGCAGGTTTGATTGGAGCTGGGATTTGAAGGAATATATGTTGGATCCTTAAGGAGGACGACCTACTGCTCCAACCAGCTGCGGATGAGAGCTTCTCCAACCTAGGCTTCACGAAAGATCTTCTTATGGTTATTGGAGAAACAAGGGGATATTTCTACATCTTATTTGTGTTTAATTCCTTGTGTGCTTCATAGTTTATTTTCATCTACATACTGCTGTGGGGGAATATTGTATATCCTTTGATTTTGTTAAACTCAAATATCTGTGTGTGTGTGCGGAGCTGTGTCTCCGTGTGGTTGTTGTGTCCGGGGTACGTTCCCCGAACTGTGTGTGTGTGTGTGCTGCAGTGGCAGCGTGTTGAGGCAAGGCCTCGTGTGTGTATTGCTGCGGAAGCAGCGTGTGTGTGTGGTTGGGGTTCATCCCCGTGTTGCTACTTCGGTAGCGTGTTAGTGAAGCCTCACCGGGTTTGGTGAGGGGTGGACGTAGGGAGCCCGTCGTGGTCCCGAACCACCTAAAAATCCCTGTGTTCATTGTGATTGCCTGTGTGACTGTCCATTTCTCCTATCTCCCTTCACAGGTTATCTTATTGATTTTTATTTCACTACACCACTACACTTTGCTAGCTCTGCTATCTGTTATTAGTAATCGTTCATCGCTTGTTGGATTAGTTGTCCGAGTGAGATCGGATAGATTGAGAGAATATCTTAATCTCACTTGAAGTTTCTGTTAATCAATGTTGTTAATTCTACATCTGTTAAGAAAGTTGTAAAAATCCGCCATCTCGGCAAGGGGATAATTCAACCCCCCTTCTTGTCTGCCATCTCTCTGGGCCAACAACCAATAATTAGTATGAAAAGATATTCTATTCTGAAAATTAATTGCTTCAGGAAAAATTTCAGGAATAGTAGACAAAATCAGATGCATTTATGTTTGCTTAACCGCAATACTACTATTTATAACTCCAAGAGGGATCATTGAAATTGAATGATTAAGATGAAGGGAGGTTTAAACAAGATGTTAATATGAAAGCTTGTTTCACTTTTATTAAAAAGATTGATTCTCAGATATGAGTACAGAATTTATGACAAACCTTGAATATATCATATTTAAACAAGGTTGTTCAATAATGATCATGTCATAACCTCTTATAGTGGAAGAATCTGAAACATCCTTAAATTTGGAATTATGACTTTGATAACTCATTGAAAATCTTCTCTAAATTTTTGGAAGCTCAGTAGGACTTCTTGTTCCTGTTATGGTTCTATTGCATATCATTTTTCAAATTGCTCGTGTGCTCAATCTCCAATTTTTGCTAAGATCATTTATTCAGAATGTTCACTATTCTTATTGCTATTTGATCGCAACCTGAACTATTCTGCATACTCTACTTGATAATCTTCCTTGGGACTTGTCTTGTATGTGCTTTATCATACTCCTATCCTCACTTACATTCATCTCACATATTCAAGGGGAGAATCGTTTATGATTCAACCATGTCAATGCATGCTCTGTATTTTATCAAATTACTATTTCCTTTTTGATGAAGTCAAAGGGGGAGAATAATTTGATACAAGTCAGCATGTTCCAGCATGTTCCCTCATGACTCATTGTGCTCATAGTGTTGTCATCATAAAAAGGGGGAGATTGTTGTGTCCCTGTGATTTTGATGATGTTAGACACTATAAATAATCTTGTTTGCATGAGAACTGAATTGTTTGTTATGAGGTTAGTACACTGTGCATTGCATTAGATTGCTGCAATTATCTTCTGTGGTTTTGTGAAGCAGAATGTGCAGTTTGACCACTCTAAGACATAGTCAACTAAGTCAAAGACTCTAAGTCAAAGTTAACTGAGCAAGGGTCACAGATTAAGCCAAGTCATGAAAAAATTAGTAAAGCTGAAAAAGGCAGGTTGACTAATTTGACGGAACATAGACATCAGGTCTGTACATGTTTTGCCATCACTACCACAAGTCGATGCTAGTCCTGCTCTCCAGCAAACAAAGGTCGATGCTAGTCCAGTTGCCAGAGGAATGAAGGTCGATGCTAGTTTACTGGGGACTAAAGAAGGTCGATGCGGTTACTGTACAAGTCGATGCACATTTCGACATGACAAACTAAGGTCAATGCTACCTTGCCAACAAAGTCCGAGCACATCTCGCCAGCACAGAGACAAGGTCCGAGCACATTCTTGCTAGCATCGTAAAGGTCGGTGCATATTGCTGAAAGTCTGTGCATATATGGAAATTAAGGTCCGAGCACATATGGAAGGCACGGCACACGGTCGGTGCAGGTTTTGATTTCAAAGGCACAAGGTCGGTGCAGGTTTTGATTTCAAAAGCACAAGGTCGGTGCAGGTTTTGATTTTAAAGGCACAAGGTCGGTGCAATCCTTCTCAAGCACAGACATCTGCTACAAGGTCAGTGCACGTTTGGTTTGAATACAACAAGGTCGGTGCACGTTTGGTTTGAATACAACAAGGTCGGTACAGGATTGATTCAAGGGCACAAGGTCGGTGCAGGTTTTGATTTCAAAAGCACAAGGTCGGTGCAGGTTTTGATTTCAAAGGCGCAAGGTGCAATCCTTCTCAAGCACAGACATCTGCTACAAGGTCAGTGCACGTTTGGTTTGAATACAACAAGGTCGGTGCACGTTTGGTTTGGATACAACAAGGTCGGTGCACGTTTGCCTTCATTCAATGCAAGGTCGGTGCAATCCATCTCAAGCACAGAGGAAGGTCGGCACAACCTCTTCACTAGCACTATGAAGGTCTGAGCACACAGTAAGGTCTGTGCAGCATGGCAACCAAGGTCGGTGCAACCCCTTCTTCAACACAGTGAGGTCGGTGCATGTTCTGCCTTCAACACAGCAAGGTCGGTGCATGTCCTGCCTTCAATACAGCAAGGTCGGTACATGTCCTACCTTCAATGCATGCAAGGTCGGTGCAACCTGTTTGCTAACACCGTGCAGGTCTGAGCATATTTTAGTATAAGGTCGAAGTAGCTGAAGATGGTAAGCATGGTAAGCCTATAACGTCGATGCTGAGAAGTGTTGATGAATTGCCTGACTGAACATTCAAGTGCCAACGTGTAATCTCAAGGAACTGGAGCTCGAACCAGGTGATGGCATGTATTCCCAAGTCAGCCAATGATGGCCATGTGTTTCTCCAGAATGGCAGATCTAGTGGCACGTGATCCGAGATGACCAGGGACGCTTCTTCAGAAGCCTTCAAAGGAAGAATATTCCATTGCCACGTGGGCCAATGGAATTTCACTGGGTTTTTTTCTGCCTCATCCATACGGAGGCTCTGCTCTATATAAAGAACGCCTCATCCTTCGATGAGGGAAGTAAGGAAAGCGGTAGGCTGCGAAAGCTACTGCGGAGAGAAAGCCAAAAAGCTGCTGAGAGAAGAGAAGAATAGAAGAAGAGGCAGCCAGAGAGGAAAAGTGAAGAGAGAAAAGAAGAGAGAGCGGAGAAGAAGAAGAAGAAAAAGCTAAGAGCCAGAGTGAGAGAAAGAAGAGAAAGAAGAAGAGAGGAGCAGCCAAAGGGTGAGAGGAAGCGTGCAGCCGAAGCATCAAATTGCTTATTTGTTCGTGTACTAACTCGTGGATCAAATCCAGAGTTCTTGTGCTCCTTGGAGCTACATTTGTTTTCCTTTCTGCTTTTGCTTTTTCATTTGTTCGTTTCACTTGCTTGGTGTGTTCTTCCGATACTCTGTTTGGAGTTCGGGGTCCCTCCTGGGTTTTCAGGAGAAGGGAGAGTGTATCTCCGGTTTGCCCTCCGTGGATTCAGAGGAAGAGAGACTTGAGTCTCTGGTTGTGGGTGATTGAGGGTCACTCACGGGTCCCTCCTATGGATTCAGGAGAAGGGAGACATAGTCTCCGGTTGTGAGTAACGGGAAGTTGCTCGTGGGTTGCCTCCGATTTGGAGAAAGGGAGGATTGGTCCTCCGGTTCTGATCTTGTGGGCTGCAAGGTCAGGGTTCAGATCCTGTGGGTTGCAGGATCGGTGTGAGGGATTTGTTTCCCTCAGGGCAAGCTGTTTGACAGCGGTTGTTTGCAGACTAAGTCTGCTTGTTCTAGCTTCTGCTAGTGGAATCCTCACTCTTGTTAGAGTGAGGGGTGGACGTAGGCAGACTAGTGTCTGGTCGAACCACCTAAAAATCTTGGTGCACTATGGTTTACCTTGTGAGTTTGCCCTTTGTCATCTTCCCAGTTCGCCGGTTGCTTAGGCGTTCCATATCAGAAGTTTCTGTGTGATTTCTGCATGAATTCGATATAGCTGTTAAGTGTCTGAGTGAATGTTTAGAAGAAGCACTTGCTTCTTAATGTCTCTCATGGCTAGAGTTCTTGAGCCTGTAGTGATTGGGATTGAACCTTTCCATGGACGAACTGATTTCAGTAATTGTTTTGTGTCCTCTGAGTAAGAGAGCTTAGTTGTCTCATTAAACTACCTTGAGTGTAGGCAAAAGTTTTATTCCGTAATTTTTAAAGAGGGATTCATTCACCCCCCTCTAAATCTCAGCCTTGCACCCTCACATTCTAACAAATGCCCCCTCTCCTCTCTCTTCTCCCTCTTGTCTCTAGCATAGAGACTTCATTAGAGTGCCGTGGAGGAGATCGTTCATGGAGCACTGCGGTGGAGAGAACTCTGCCGCCCATGCTTGTGTGGAAACCACTAGAGACCGGACACTTGTGTGATTCATTACCACCACAGGGGACACTTTTTGCATTATCGTGATCCGCATACCACAGAGATAAATTTGGATCTCTATTTGTAGATAGTTGACGGGAATCATGCTCCAACGATCAACACGTGTCAGGAGAAAAATTTTAAGGATTATTTGCATGAAAACCATTGTTAGATGATAATTTACAAAAAAATCACTATGTAAAATCAAATAGTACATAAGTGTCATCACCGTAGCTGTCTGTTATCACCCGTCAACTTAACTATAGTTAAAATTAACTACACCTATGAAAATACCAAATTACCCTTAGTTTTAAAACTAAAAAAAGTAAAAAAAACCATGTTATTCCTTTCCACTCCACTTGGCCGCCGAACCCCTCTCCCCCTCCCCTGGTCGCCGAACGTC
Source organism: Amorphophallus konjac (assembly GCA_022559845.1). Lineage (NCBI taxonomy): Eukaryota > Viridiplantae > Streptophyta > Magnoliopsida > Alismatales > Araceae > Amorphophallus > Amorphophallus konjac. The sequence continues at coordinate 176,808 of JAHNEJ010002233.1, forward strand.
GGCGTTGGGGTGGAGGAGTGGGGCCGTCGGACTGGGGAGTAGCCCCCCCTGCAGCTGAATCCCCCTCCCACCTCCTGCGAAGGTGCTCCCCCTGTCCATCCCCCTACTACTTTGCCTCTCTACCCTCGTCCTACCTTCACCGAACTCCCCACCTCCTCCCCCCACCTCCGGCGAAGCGCCCTCTTCTCACTGCTGCTCTACCCCCCCCCTACCTTCTATTGTTGTCTTTTCCCTACTGCTCCCCCCATCTTCTACTACTGTCTTCTCCCTACTGCTCCACCTCCGGTGAAGCTTCCCGCCTCCGTCCTCCCCCCACTTGTTACAGGCACTCTCCCCTTCCACCACTGGTGTGGTGCTATAGATGAGAGGAAGGGGGAGACTGTGTGGAGTCTGGTGAGCTCTGCGAGGGCGGCACCGTTCAAGGATGATGGCAGTCAGCTGAAGAAGAGGCTAGGCGTACGCCTCCCTACCGGTGGGAGATCGAATGGTGGCTGGGCGTGGTGACAGTGGCAGGGATGACAACGGATGGAGGGCGTACTGTGGAGGCGTGGGGCTACAGGCGGCGAGGTCAAACACCGCCATTAAGGTGGTAATGTGATGTTCTGTAAAGAAGGGAGGGGGAACAGAGGAAGAAGAAGAAGAAGAAGAAGAAGGAGAAGGAGAAGGAGGGGGAGGGTTGGTTGCAACAGTAAGAGGGGAGAAAGGAGGAAGAGGGTGAGAGGGGATGTCGGCCGATGCCCTCACCTGCTATCGCTAGCCAAGACTACCTCTCTCTCTCTCTCAACGAGGGCATTTTTGTCATTTCAAACATAATTAGCGGGAATAATAGTATTTTTGTGGAATATTTGTTCTCCTATCAATGAAAGGTAACTGCGATGATATTTTTGCACAATATGAATTTACGTAGTGATATGCTTGCTAATGTATTTTCAGGAATAATTTTTTACAAAATCTTATCCAACAATGGTTTTCACGCAAAAAAACTCAAATTTTATTTTCTTATTTTTACCGCATTCTTCCAATCTTGGCTCACATCTTACACAAATGCCATTGTACTAGCAATGTAGGGCACACCGCCACCGCCTCTGCTGCCACTACCACCATACACATACCTTTTAATTTAGTCTCAATTTGATTTAATAGTTTTTTATTAAACAATTGCTTAATTATGCCATTTTTGATTAAATATTTCTTTTTTACTTGTAGCACCCATCAGTTCAACCGCCATGCCGATAGCATACACAAGGGAGATCAAGGGGGTTGATGACCGCCGCTATCTACAAAGGCATAGATGACAGAGTTCTCTCCACACAACACTCCATGAATGATCTCCTCCATGGCACTCTAACAAAATCTCTACGCTAGATACAAGAGGGAGAAGAGAGAGAAGAAGGGGGCGCCAACTTGAGGAAGAGAGAGAGGAGGGGGAAGCCTTGATCAGAGGAACCCTAGATGCTTGGTTTATGGTTCCCTCCATGCAACTATTTATAGACTCCGTCGATTTTTCACAAAAATATTTATTAGTCTATAATTGCATAAATACTTATGATGTCTTTAACCCTAATGTGTGTGACCCTCTAAGCCAAGTATCAATTTGATTTTAGACTCATTAGCTTAAAAACTCCTTCTTAACTTATCTGTGTTAACATTTAACATAGAATTAATTATTTAATTATATTATGACTTAAATGATTAATTCATCATCTCATGATAGATAATCATCTCATGAGTATTCTTTCATTAGACTTTCAGGCCACAATAAGTATCAAGTAACACTCTGTAACCGTAAAGGAGCTTAGTAAAACCACTTTGGAACCTTTCCACCGCAGTTACTGTATAGTTATAGTCCTTCATTTATACACAATGTCACAGGTCATAAGTAAGGGTATGGTCATACTGTCAAATCCTTCTTACTCATGACTTGATGAACTCTATATTCTGAGTCCCATTGGAAAATTTCTTTTCCAATGAACTATGGAACTATAGCCAGGGATTTTCCCGAGTACCGTTCATAGAGTATTCTCTCTCATACTATATCTGAGAGTGAATGACCTACTGTTGTCACTCAATTACCTTCGCATGTATTCCACTATGTCCGAATACCTGAGCTTTTTGAAACTTATGATTAAAGTCCCCTTATCAATAATCAAAACATATGAGTCCTCATATAAGGTATCCTTAGTGACTCATGTCTAAGGACCAACCATATAACTATGACTGAAGAATCTCTTGGTTGATAGTTAGATATAATTACCATCCAGAGACTCACAATTAGATCAGTTCAGTGAAGCCTATTCTTACCTGCACATATATCTTAGTATCTCCACACCAGTGACTATGAGACCAATCACCCTCAATATATAAGAGGATATGATATACATTAGTATATCCATATTCTTTCATATCTCATCTCAAAGATCGTATGACCAGAAATGTTAGAACACATACATCTGGAAGGTTAGTCTTATTATCATAATCTTATTATGATCTAACCTTCATCGCATTTATTCAAAGACTTCATCACGTCAAGCGGCAACACGCATAAATAAATGAGACATAATGAAAAAATATCATAAATATTAATGTGAGTGTTCATAAAATAATGTCATCACTTCATAACTGATTGACTTAATGCAAGCCATACACTTATTTCAGTATTTACAGTGGAGGAGCTTGAAGCCAACAAAATTTTAATCTTTTGTGGATTTTTCTGGGATCGATATTCTCAAGATCTGTTGTAATTATGATGAGAGATTCTGATACATGCAATATGTCTTTTCACCTTACCCTTCATCACTTTCGAAGATGGATTCATTTATCCCCTTTGATCTGAAAGAGCCGCCAACTCTTTCATTTTTAACTTATCGTCTTACGACTGCATTAGCTTCTTTCAGTCGACTTCTTTCTCACTCTGTGCTATTGTGAGAAGTTTTTTACTAGAATTGAACTCCTTTTTTACTGGAATTGAGTCTATTTGAGAAATGCCTTTCCTTTTTGGTGTGTATATGTTATATGGTCAAGTTTAATTTTTCTAGAAGAAACACACACAACAGGTTGCAATTGATTACTCTATCATGGTGTTAGACTCAACACAGATCAAACGGTTCACAAGCAAGCACACATCTTTTCGTATCTATTTAAGGCATTTAGACCTATCCTCAAAATTTATGCAGTGAAATCCTTTCATATCTTTTGACGCCTTCTACTGCACAAATAAATTCTCTTCTTCAAATATTATTTTCAAGTATTCTTTCGTATGCTTTTACATTCTATGTGCTAGGATTATTTCTTAGGCCGTAGATGATCGACTAAAGTTCTTTCCTAGAGTATAGTTCTAGTATTCACTTTTAAGGATTCTTCCGATTAGGATTTTATTCAGCAACTTACTACAAAGTCAAACATCTATTGGGCATTTGACCTTATGGACCTAAGGTGATTTGCTGAAAAGCTTAAACTCTAAGGCCCAGTTTGGTAACCGGGTAGGGCCATGTATTCGTCAATGCCCTCCTGATTCTCATCCTTGTTTGCCGATTTCTATATTAATCGGCTTTGGCAAGTGCATACTTAACCCGATTTCATATAAAGGCCAAGGGGTGTTTTGGTCGAATAACTCGTTCGACCCATCTAGGTCGAATGAGTTATTCTTAGGATGGATAGGGCCCTCTTATTCCAGCCGATTATCAAAGACGGCCTAAATGCTTAAACTCGAAATGCTGCCTAAGGCTTATGCATTAAATATGATCCTAGTTTCTTAGCAACCTTTCTAAGACTAGCATGCTTGACCCATCATTGATTGACCCATTTCTCTTTTGACATAGTAGACTAAGTTTGACCTATGTTTTTCTATGTTGCGGTGATGTCTACCTATTCTAATGAGATAGATTAAAAAAGTCATCATCTACATCCTACAAAATCTTGCTTTGCTCTCCACTGATCTTGAACTTCGGATTATGAGACCTATTTCTTAGAGAACCAAGACTCTAATATCACTTATTAGATAGCAAAGTAACTACCAGAGATGGAGGGGGGGTTGAATGAGAGTGTCGCAATAATCACGTCTTTCAAAAATCATTTGTAAAAGAAAAATATTAAGAATGTTGCGAACTAAGACATTAAAGCACCTAAGATAGATTCACTAAGATAGAATGCGGATTAACTAAGCGAATTATAGAGTGAAGCGTTGGAAGGATAGACTAACTAAAAAGTGAAAAACAAATCGAAACCAAATTATGGAAGATATCAAGATTTTTAAATTGGTTAGGACATCCCTCCTGGGTTCCAACATCCAATACCTAGACCACATCTAGGGTTTTCACTACTTCCCGCAAGAAGTACACCTAACTGAGTTTTGATCAGGTGATCAACTCACCACTTCACTAGTTTTTTATTAGGTATTTACAAGCACATCACATTAGCTGAGTTTTAATCAGTTGTTCAGCTCACCGCTCTACTGATTTTTACTCAGGTGTCCAATATGCCACACTAATTGAGTTTTGATCAAGTATTTAGCTCACCCAACTCTTGAATCACTCAAGAGTTTTCCCACTCAAATGAATGCCTCTAACTATAGGTAAACATAGAGATAGTTAAACACAACCTACAAAAGGAGTAAATAACAAGATAAACAAGGGTAAGATGAACAACACTCGCTGACGCTTTAAGCTCGTAGTAGCTCTGGCTTTGGATCCTCTTGATATTACACGGACTACTCAAATTGAACTCCTTCTTACAGAGTGACAACATGATCTGGAATATTCCAACCACGTGGACCAATCAAGAAAGAGTCTGTAATACTTACTGCACACCTTCTTAGTCGAGACATTCTCGTACAGGCACAAGCAAATGGTCGTAAAACCCCATGGTGAGTCCTAAGAGATAAACCATCTAATGGTCAAGCCCTAGACACAAAGAGAAATATTTAGGGCGCGTAACTTATAAAAAATAATAAAATATTTTAATTATAATTTCCATACATAATTAAAAGATATTTAAATTTTAGAGTGGGGCCATGGCCGAGCTAACTAACATGAGTCCAATCCACGGGGTGATCTCAATCCAAGTGCCGGGGCGAAGGTGTCTCCTGGTGGGCCGAGCCTTTCATTGGCCCATTAGCCGTTATGAGTCCCATCAAGTTTTATTGGATCAAATCCCCATTTGTGTATGAATTTATCTATATTTTAAGTGTCATGGAAGGAAATATTTTCGTCCTCATTCCATCTTATAGGTGTGATTGAGTCCGAGGCTCCGAGGATTAGCCTTTTATGTTTCTCCCGCGTGGTGTCGGACACGAGATATGTGGAAACTATTTTCTTTTATTCTCCTTGACAAGCTAGCTACCTCGGGGTATGCTTTACCTTTTATAATATGGTTAAAGAGTTAATTAATTAATTATTCAAGTCATAATATTATTAAATAATGGCCTCCCCTCCAGGGAAGTGCCGCATAGGATTCCAATGTGTGGGGACTATGTCTAATGGCAACAGCCATGGAGGATTCTGATCTCATTCTTGAGAACGAAAGTTATAGGTTTTTAACTTAAGAAGAAGATATTAATGTTATCTTCTTTATTTAAACCAAGAGAAGAAAATAGACATTTTTAACTTAATCTAATTATATTTATTTTTTACTTAAAGTGTAATAGTAATTAATAAAATGCATGATTTACCTTGACGAGTTGATAAAAATAGGATATGGAATGTTTTAGGGGATATATATAATTTCTTTAGTTATATATATATATGAAGAGGTTTAAACAGGTAGAGGTTAATGTTTTTAAAGTAGGCAAATGATGGAAGGAATATAAATGACAAAATACCGTTTATCACAAAGATATATAGCAATAAAGAAATGCAGAGGTGTAAAATAAAATATGATAAATTATTTATATTTAAGTAAATGCATATATATCCTCAAAATCTTGCATGTCTTATTCTATACCCTATTATTCTCTATATTGTCATATATACCCTTATATTAGGTGATATTATCTCAATTGTACCCCTTGGGTTCTAATGCCATCAAAATTAACAGAATATTATGATGGAGATATAAATTACAAGGTTTTAAAGGAGTATACTGTATACAAGAGAATTGTAGAAGATTTTAGAGATACAAATGTCATTATTTTAATTATCTAAGAAAATTAAACAAGAATATATTGGTGTTTTTCTTATTTTAATGTACTTAAATTTATGTTAAACAAATGTCAGATGATGGTGGAGGTGTACATGATTTAACACAGTTTATTATGGGAGTATCTACGACTATTTAAAGAATATAAAAGTTATATATGGTAAAATAGTCAAGATTCCGAAAGTACATATATATGTAATTGTCTCTTTCTTTCTTTCTTTTTTCACCGTACGAACACGGCCATTAACCAGTGCATCTATTTTTTTCAATTTGCTTTAGATCGCATTTTGACGTAGATTCCAATTAGAAGCACGTTTAAGCTTTATCGGATTTTAAGTCCAATTATATATTCTGGGGAAAGAACGTTAAACGTTGGCAATGATAAAGATAATTTGCCTTCCAATCAAAAACTCCAAATTAGAATACCTTCGATTGGTTTGCCAGGGGGGAAGGTGGCTTTAGGGAGGAACTAGAGCCTTTACATATCCATTGGCTGGCTTAAATCTTTAACTACCCTATCACAAAGTGTTGCCTCAAAAGAAGAAATCATGTAAATGTAATATTATTTTTTAAGGTCGTGCAAATCTGATAGTTGCATCATTAAGGAAGTAATATATTGCATCATTAAGGAAGTAATATATTGGCCAATGTGGTTATTAAAAATGACCATGATCCAAACCCAACTCGATATAATTAGTTTTCGTAAAAACAGTCAAAATGTTCTCCAACGACTAATAAGAGTTTCACCAACCGAACGACACCCTTAAACAGAGAAATAAGCTTTTCGACTTGAACCCGTATTATTTGATGAACTCGAATGTTTATACTATTAATTTGCATCTCTCCTTTTGCATACCGAAAATTGCACTATTATTAAATCAAAATTGTCCGTAAGAATTCCATCCAACATCTTGGACCGAAGAAGATTGCCAGCGCCCATAGGAGAGAGAGAGAGGAGCCACGAAGGGAGTTTCTACTATGACTGAAGCACCCTGAAGATGTGCTCTTCCCCGCTCTCTTCATCGACCTTCGTCACCCACCTGCTCTTACGGGGCCGCCTCCTCGAAGAAACCTTGCCTTTCTTCCCTCTAAAAGCCCGGCTATCCACTTTCCCGAACTCGTCACTCTCCCCTATCATGGTAACTTCCATCCCATTCCCAATGGGGTGCTTCATTGACCTCACTGCACCCTTCCCCTCCAGTCCTCTGATAACCCCACACAACCCCTCTCTCCCTCCCACCAGATTGTTGGCCACGACAACCGCCCTTTTTGGGTTCATATCCAACAGCTTGAGCAACTCCCTGTTGGCGTCAGTCCTGCAGTCCACAAGAGAGAAGTCTATCTGCTCGTAGCTTGGCAACAGCTTGTAGGGGTCTCCAACCTTGAACTCCACCATGTCGTTGAGGCCAGACTCCTTCATAACCTCTTTTGCTTCTTCTAGGGTGTCCGGCTCCAGGAGGATGCAAACAAGGCGGCCTCCGGTTTGTCGGGCTGCAGTTGCGAGGGCTATGGTTGAGTTGGACGCCTCTGTTGAGACTTCCACAATGAGTTGTGCACGCATGCCGGCTGCTAGGGCGGACAGAAACTCAGTGCATTCAGGTTCCATGGACTTGGATTGATCAGTCTTTCCTTCGTTATCATCCTTGCACTGTCATATACAAAAGAAGAAAAGCGCTGGATCAGGATCGAACATGGAAATTAAAATATGACTGCTACGTACCATTAAACGATACAGCAGTGGCCTAAAGATTCATTGAGCACAATGAATTCAGTTGGCAGAATGGCTCAACTTGATTGGATCATCCAATTCAGATTTGCCTGCTACAAGAACTGGCAAACCAAATCTATGGTTAGACAAACCAACCAGCTTTGCTTGCCAAATGTTATAGCCAATTTAACAAGCACCAATCATATGGCCAATGGTTTTCCAAGAACGTTTTTGTAGATCAATTTCATCAAGAAAAAGACAGCATCAATTCCCGGTTAAGAGTGTGACTAAAGGTGTCCTTACAACATTAGATTGAAAATTAGACTAAAATAAGCTCATATCGTTACTCTATAAGAAAACCTATCCATAAATTATGATGTAGATGTACCCACCCAAAAAAAAAACATGCACGTACCAAAATGATGCCACAGCAAAGCCCGACAACATTACACAACATCAAAAATTAACGATTACCGAACAGGGGGCTTGTATTTAGTTTTTGGACTAGGGGTCTAAGGGCTAGTTGTTGGATGAATAGGTTGTGTTGCTCATTGAGATGCTTTGCATGCACAAACTTCATAGGGTGTTTTCCACATACAGAGGACCCCAGGAAGCTACGTGCAGAAAGGCCTTTAATTATTTTCTCCCACTATGTTCTTCAAGAAAAGATCAATCAGAAGAAGAAAAGCGCTGGATCAGGATCGAACACGGAAATTAAAATATGACTGCTACGTGCCATCAAACGATACAGCAGTGGCCTAAAGATTCATTGAGCACAATGAATTCAGTTAGCAGAATGGCTCAACTTGGTTGGTTCATCCACTTCGGATTTGCCTGCTACAAGAACTGGCAAACCAAATCTATGGTTAGACAATTACCAACCAGCTTTGCTTGCCAAATGTCGTAGCCAATTTAACAAGCACCAATCATATGGCCAATGGTTTTCCAAGTACTTTTTTGTAGCTCAATTTCGTCAAGAAGAAGACAGGATTGTGGGCATTCGTTAGACCAACCCCATGATAATGACGGGGTGGGGGGGGGGCTACATAAATTTTCCAGTAGATGATATTTCCCCCCATCACATTCATATTATCAAATATCCCATTGCTGCATTAGGCATAATCAGTCATAATGTGTGACAGCATCAATTCCCTGTTAAGAGTGTGACTAAAGGTGTCCTTCCAACATTAGATTGAAAATTAGACTAAAATAAGTTCATATCGTTACTCCATAAGAAAACCTATCCATAAATTATGATGTACATGTACCCACAAAAAAAAAAACATGCACGTACCAAAACGATGCCACAGCGAAGCCCGTCAACATTACACAACATCCAAAATTAACGATTAAAGAACAGGGGGCATGTATTTAGTTTTTGGACCAGGGGTCTAAAGGCTAGTTGTTGGATGAATAGGTTGTGTTGCTCATTGAGATGATTTGCATGCACAAACATCATAGGGTGTTTTCCACATACAGAGGACCCCAGGAAGCTACGTGCAGAAAGGCCCTTAATTATTTTCTCCCACTATGTTCTTCAAGAAAAGATCAATAATTGTAAGTCTCATCCATTGATCAAAGTTCAGCTAGGATCTGATGCACATCCCAGTAGTCGCTTACAAGGTAAACGGCCAGCCATCCGCCCGAAATCAACAGGGGATCCGCGTAACATTTTAATCACCGCCTCTCCAAACAACCTAACATACGTTTTTTTCACTTCAACTTAGTGCAATAAGGAACACACATAAGCTAATCTTAGGTCAACTCCAAAGACATCATATTTTCATGACTAAAAGGCTATCTCCTGGTGTCTATTCAATAATGGGATTCACTTCAATCACAATATGGCCCCTCAAAATATTTAGCATATAGGCCCATGAACTCTGTTGTGCCAAAATAATAATGATGCATATTCTTACACAATGCTATTTCTATTTTGTCCAATTGGTCTAGTCTTCAGCAGACTAATTTTGTTCAAGACCAGATCTCCACTGACTAAAAAATTTGCACAGCCCAGTATTTGTCTTCACTTCAGGAGTCTTTTTATGCCTCCCATTTTCTTTGTAAATTTCATTATCGGCCAATGTTTTAACCAGTCCTCAAAAAGCAGATACTGCCTTTCTTCCCCAGCTAGGCATGAATATATAGGGTTTAATTGTTATATGTGATTTAAAAATGCATAAGAGGCAATAAGTACATCCTTAACTGAGGAATGTATGTGAAGATATATCTATTAGACATTGAGCGATTCTATGGTGGATTATCGCCAAAAACCGACATAAGAAATCTTATAAATTTCTCCTTGGAATTGATGGGATTAGTCACCTGGAGCAGCTTACCGTTTGAGGAAAGCAGCTCTTCATGATCAGCACCAAATCGCACAAAAATTAACCATCATTCAGTGGGCCATTTGTTCTATTCTTTGTCTTGCTTGATACATACTCTTTCACATTACAAAAATATGTCTCTCACTAGCCACTATGCCCTTATAGAAGGTAACTTTGTCTTGTAAATCTTGTGCCTTTGAAGATATCATGGCCCGTAAAGGCAAACCCTCAGACTTATCTTTCAGACACAAGTAGTAGTCACCGTCCTATGTTTGTTCAACTTTATAGACTATCAAACTTATCCAGTTATTGCACGATCATACCACTTCGCTTCCCGATTCATGGTGAAAAGAGGGACAAAAAACACAGACATATGGAGAAAAAGGAAAAAAGCTATAAACTAATAAATGCATGAGCTCTTTTTTTTTGAGTTTAACAATGTATCAAGGAAGAGCCCCACTTGCTGCACCATCTATAGTGCAGCAAATTGCTGCACAGCTTTATGGTACATGCAAATAAAAAATATTTTTATTTTTTTGGTAACTCCTTCCCTAAGCTGTCTACCAATACGGTCCGACCTTAGATTAGATCGCTACAAAAAATCACAAAAAAGGAACAAACACCTCTCTTCCCACAAAAAATTGGGCCGACCAAAAGATGACATATTAAGGAAGTCTGTCCTTTTTTTAAGCCGTCCGATCTAGAATCTTACGGTTGGGGTGGATAACCTGAGGGAAGAGCTACTTAAAAAAAAAAATCACTTGCATTGCCCACAGTGCAACCGGTAAAACTCATCGAGCAAAACCACATCCCCTGTTGCGAAACATTTCCCACGTCTCAATCCAGGGGGCCTTTATTGCATCACCTTTTTTTCTGTGCTAGAAAACTAGGGATCAACTTATTGCCTAGAAGTTATTTTCTTGAACTTCTAAATGAGATTTGCATCTCGTTCCATGGCAAGTCTTGTGACAGTAATGTAAAAGGAGAATCAAAATTTGGTCAGGGACATTGCAGAAACAACCTCCACCATGACTACTCATTCATCAGTAGTATAACCCGTAGGCCACGGGCATCCCAACACCCATGACGCAGAACGCCCCAAGGTGTCCACACGAACACTAATCCCATCAAAAATTAAACCATCATAACCATAAGGAGTCATTTGTAGACATTAGGGTATCACGAGACTTATAATCTTACACAGTTCTGTGTTCGCATCTCAACTATTATCCAAACGAGACACGGTAGATTAAGTTTCTCCTCCCTCGTCCCCTCCCCGGTATCCCATTCCCCTGACCAAAAATAAAGAAAAAACTATCATCCTAACGACGCAACAAGTGCACGGGCTAGCAACCTCCATGGGAGAAATCACATCACACACACCACCAAAACATTCCCAATGCTCATGCTTACCCATCGACCATTACGAACTCTGTTCCAATGATAATCTCCACAACACCACCATAGAATGTTTCATTTAGATATCACATCATTTCATGCAACAATGATCAGAAACACACAAAATCAAACATATCAACCGAGAGACCACGACTTGCCGGGGTGGTCTCACCATCTCCATCCATTGGGGAAGGTCCACGTTCGATCCCAGGTTCTCCCCTCTCCATTAAATAAATAAATAAAACATACTGAGCAAGCGAGAGAGAGAGAGAGAGAGAGAGATACCAGTCTGAGCGTATCAAGATATGCCTTGGCGGCGGACTTGGGAGACCATCCCATCTGGGCTTCTTCCCCGCAGAGCTTGCTCCAAGAAACCAGATCCGTAGAAGCAGCAGCACGCAAAGTGGAGGAACCAGTACATGCGCAGGGCCAGGGGCGAGAGGGCGACGACGACGACCGCGTCCACCAAGAAGAGCTCTCACAAGTCACAAGGATCGGGTGGATGAGAGAAGGGGTATGTATAGCCGGTTGCGTGGGGTGGGAGGGGGCCGCGGAAGGCGGGAGAGCTGGCTCGGAGGATCCCAATTCGGTAAGCGTGGGGGAGAAGCAGGTTCGAACCGAGTCCGAATCCCACGGATACTAACGCCCTTCGAAGTTTGAACGCGTTTGCGTTGAACGGAGGACTTTTAACGGATAACCAGTAGGCCGCTTCCTGTGTCAGGAGCCGAAGTCATCAACGCTGGGGGACCCAAAAAAAAAAAAGGATACTTGCTGTTAATGTTCCCGTGACCGTGTCCGTGTTATCTTCTGTTCGAAATTATCCTTCAGTTTTCTTTTCTCCGGGCACGTGCTATTATTTTCTCTCTCCTAATTATTACTAAAATAGTCGTTTCATGAGAGAAACTAATTTTCTCATATAATAATAATACTTTTAAGTCAAATTTTTATAAAATTTTTACAAATAAATTATTATTAGAAATGAATTTATAAAAAATATTTCTAAAACGTATTAACAGATATATTGTAAAATTAAATAAGATAAATATATATTTTTTACATACATACACGTCATTTATTTTCACAAAACTTATAAAATAATTATGTTTAGATAGTCTCACGTGATATTTATGTACTATTTGATTTTAAATAGGAGTATTAATATGTACACTTATTAATATATTTTTAAAAATAATTTTTTTATAAATTTACTTTTAAAAATATTTTATTTATAAAAAACTTAATTTTTATTTATGTAGGTTTTCATATCATGATATTTGCTAGCATACTTTTAAAATGGGTCATATTTTATCTGTGTATATTTACCATCAACATCCCATCACTCTAACTTAACAATGGTTAAGTTAGTATTTAATTAAATTTTCTACATGTAAACATTTATTCAAATGAAAACTCTAGATTTATCATGCGTGTGTTTTAATTTGTCACATTAGTATATCACTGAGAAAGTGAACGGTATGCTGTGAAGCCGTAAAATAGTTTTTTCTGCATTCATCTAAGTGATATTTCTACAATTAGAAAGTAGCCTACCATACAGTTTACATTGTTGACATTAGTTCTTGTACGTAACAATTTAAAGCAAAAATTGTATATTTAAAATTTTTTATTCCTATAAAATCATATAAAAAAATATTATCTAATCAGAATTAGACGATAAAATGTGAAAATGCTCAAGAGATAAATCTTAACATTTTTGACAAAGAGTGGAATGATTTCTCATTTATTAAGACGTAGAAGGTAACCTTTTTTTCTTAATAATATTAAATCATTCAATCTATGATCACATGTCACGTCTCGAGATATGCAGTGGAATTAAGTCGGGAACATGAACAGCCGGCAAATAAAGCCTCAAGCTAGTAAGATAATCAGAGCGCAACATACATCCATACAAAGGAATGAATGCACAAGACATAATCAAAACCTTCACTTTATTAAATAATAATGATCAAAGTTTACATCCGACACTTCACTCTTCTTTGACATAACTAGACTCAAGAAAAAAGAAAATATATCGACATGACTTTCAGCTACATAAATGGACTCATGACACTTTTAACATTCTAGGGCTACTCTTGTACTTCACTCGCTCTCGGAATCACCACTTGAATAGTCTGATTCTGACTCGCAAGAGTTTTCTAAAAAAGATTAGAAAAGTAAAGAATGTGCGCACTCGCCCAGTAGATATCTTCGTACTAACATGATGGTAATGTTAAAATAATTAACATTTTAGCTCTATAGAAAGGGCAATAATAAAAGTGTGATAAATCATGCGGATAAAACTAAAGTAACAACAAGTAACAAGATAAGTGTAGAGATATGAGATTTCAAGTAAATATGAGAGCATGATCAAGTAAGATTGTAATATGGCCTTTCAATAACGAGAATGCACTATTATGTAACGAGAATATACTTTTCATAACCTTGAAAAGGCTATGCACTAGAAAGTCATGTAACAATCAAGTATAATTTTATGAGATTGCCTCGTGGATTTCACCCGTTTATAAAAAAAGTACTCCCAGCATAATGTGACGCCAGTGTTCATCGTACCCTATGGTTTACAGTATGTTTCTGGCCATCTGCCGAGGGGGCTAGCTTGGAGCCCTTGAACACCGTCCGTGCCCGCCCTTGCATCTTCAAGTTATAAATCAAACTACTTCCACGAGAAATATAAATGTAGGCAAATAATGTCCAGTTCAAACAATAATTTCATGGTAATAATAACCAAGGTAAAAATGTACCAAAATGAACATGAGATCAAGGGTGAATTAATGAGAATGTCATGCTACAGGAGGAGTCCGGCAGCATAACAGTACATTTTCATAATTTCATAATTCATTAATGACTTACTGAATAAAGTTTTGGGTTCCAGATAATCAGAAGATCACCTGAGAACAGAACAAGTTCAACCCTTGGGTCAGACCTCGGGTTAGACAGAAGTTAAATAATGCAGTTGTATTGAGGGCCGTGATCCTTCATTAACGTGGTCTATCATCAGTCAGCGATCAGAGAGAGAGAGTCGACACATAAAGAGGGTTAGGTCGACGCAAGCAGAAGTCTGTGGCTGAACAATAACGCGGTCATGAGGGCCACCGCAATAATTCAGTAACGCGGCTAGTCTATAGGCCGCGATCATGCCTGTACACAGAAAACGCAAAAATCACGAAGTGCTCTCTAACTTTTGGGTTTTTAGGGTACAACCAGCTCGGCATCCTAGTGGAAATCTGAGGCTCGCGGAGTCTTACGGACACCTTGAAACATGAATTCCTAGTTCGGCAGAATGAATATCTGACGGACAGGCTTTCAAGTCCAAGAGGGTTTCCTAACAAGTGCAAGTGATCTAATAGCGACGTACCAGAGTACGGGCTATGTGTGAAGTAACAAAACAGAAATAAGATAAGAAAGGAACGAGTAAAAGAAGGTGTAACCAAGTCACGAAACCTCTTTAAGTACAAAACTATAAAGTTTTGGCATGAAATTAATATATAATGAAATTAAACTTTTAAAAAACATACTTATATTAAATATGAAGTCATGACATGATCAGGAAGTGAAATTAACGAGATAAGGCATGCATAATAGCATATATATCATGGGAAATAAACAGAGTTTAATATGTTTGACGTAGCATTAACGCGGTCGTAATAACCACTGCCTTCTGGTGAGGACACCAGAGCACGAGTACGGCCCGACTCATCGAGCCGTCGGTACCGGACCCGCAGCACGACTCGGTCGCCACCGACCTCTGATGGGAATCGACGCCGAGCCAGTACTTTTCATATTGCATTTATATCCTTTAGTTTATTTTTATATCCACGGGAAAGTATACGTGCAATTGTACGGCTTTATCGGCCAATGCGTCATTCCCACGGATTGTGTGGGTTTCTATGTAATTTGTCAGTAGGACCAGCAAGGGGGCCCCCAGCCCTTTCCCATTGGTCCATGTCACCTATGTGGGGCTGGTCAACCATCCTAGGTGGCCATCTAGAAGGGTTGAATGTCAAAATACCACATGGGTAGACAAGTGGTTACATTGGTCCAAGGTAGGTCACCTACCTTCACCTACCCCATTCAACTTTTACCTTGGTCAAGGGGGCGCCCCTCTCCCCTCATTATTTTATCATTTTTGGTGTGTTAATCACACTTAATCCCAGCCATTCAATCCCCCTCCCTAGATCCAATGGTGTACATTAGATTAGATTGGTAGCATATAAAATGTTGTATTTTCCATTTGTTGGCATTAATGAAGAGAAAATTGTTGGAAAATCAAGAGTGTTCTTGAGCCCCCCTCTCTCCCCCTGGTGTTCATCTCCTCCAACCTCAAATTCTAGAGTGGTTCTATCTTCAATCCCCTCCCCTCTATCTCTGGTGATCATCTGTGCCGCCGCCGCCGCCGTTCGTGCCGCCGCGAAATCGTTCTCGGTGTTCTGTCCTGCTGGACAGAGGTCTCTTCCCAAAATTCCTGATATCAGCCATGGCCTCTTTGTGGTCTGCAATTTTGAGGGTGTGTTCTTACATTGAATCCCCACCTCCACCTAAATTTTCACGTCCAAACTCCTCCATTTAGTAATTTTCCATTTTCGTTCATTTGTCATTCCCAGATCTGTTTTGTCTCTGTCTACAGTGACAACAACTCTGAGTCTCCCATCTCCGACCACCTTTTTGATTTTTCCAAACCCTCCCAATTTCATTGGGAGTTCTATCCATAATCCCCTACATCCACGAATTTTCTTAATTTTTGATCAGCCCTCTATCTATTTTTAAAAATTCGTGTTCTTCCTCAGCTACAGTGTTGTCAGCCAGATTCCAAATCCGACCCACTGCTAGTGCAAAACTCATAGAAATTCGTAGCCACATCCCAACTTGTCCAAACTAGTTTTGCCGTCTTACTAGCTCAATTTCATACACCTTTGATGAAAACCTCAAGAGCTGAATCAGACATCCACCCTTCGGTCAACGACAGTTATCAGAGGACAGTCCTGCAGATCTGAGAGTTCAGACACTGTACAACAGCAATCTTCAAAATTCGCCAATTAGAAGTACATGCTTGATTATTTTTCTGTAATCCCCTTGGGTTGAAGCCCTTCGAAGCATCCTTCCAACGGCGCCAGTTTCGTCGCATTCCGACGTCGGGGCTGATCGCAGAGTCCGTTCTCGCCGGAGCGCGCGCCAGAAAATAGAACCGGCAGATCCGTGGCCGGTTATTCCGACCGGTGCCGATCGGAGCCGCCCGGCCTCCGGCCAGTGAACCAGCGTGCCGCAAACCCAGGGAACACTTCCACAAGTGTCCCCACCACAGTGGTGACACCTGTCCCGCACAGTCCCTCCGGACAGCACGTGGGCCCCACCGTCACGTGTTCGGGTGCTGCCGAAGAGACGCGAGAAGCCGCCCGTCAATCCGAATTCGGTCCTCTCGGGCCCAGTTGTGTAGCCTTTTACCTCCCTGCGTGGAGTGGGCAGTAATTCATTTGCTGTAATATGGTGTATTAATTGTCCCGGGAGTACGAGTTTCGGCCGGGTCCGTCGTCCCCACGCCAAGCGCGTGGAGGTATCGTCCTCGCTCCTTACTTGGCATTTTGCTTGCTTCATATATATTTGTTTATACCGCTGCTAGAGAGCATGTGTAGGGATATCTAGCTCGCTTTATCTATTCATTACCGCTGCTGCGAGAGAGTGCGAGACCATCCCGTGACCCGATCCGGGCACAAAAGAGAGTCGATCACCCTAGCTCATTGCCGGTTTCTCAACCGCGCACATCCGACGCTTCCCTCGTTAAGGGACAATCGCGAGCTTGTCGTGTCCGTGGTCTCGTCTCGCATCAATTTGGTATCAAAGCGAGTTTGAGTCTAGGGTGTCAAAAAAAAGTGTCATTCATTAGTCATTTACGTCTAGTCCTTTAAGTCTAAGTGTCTAAGTCGGTCTTAAGAGTTGCATTTGCATACCATTAGTCGGTATATTAAAAGGTGTTGTCCGAACGTTAGGCTACGCCTATCGGGAAGGCCGCACACTTGCGCGAGTGATTTTCGGATCGGTTGTCTCCGCCACGTACCGAGTTTTGGTTATGTCTAGGTACATTAGTTAGCATCACATTTTGCTTTTAAAAAAAATGGTCTTGCATATCCATTCCTAGGGGACCCAACCCCATCTTAGCCACCATGGCCACACCCCAATTCTATAGTGCCGATGAAGTGGGTGGAATGTTCCAAGCCATAATGGGACAAGTGCAAAGGTTTAGTACAAGCCTAGATCGGTTTAGTACTAGTCTAGATCGGTCTATCGGGGTAGATTGGTTGTTCCCGGAGCCACCCCAAGGACCCCTTCAACACGAGAAGGACATTCCTTCCTCACCCATGAGAGCTCCAATGTCATCACTCTCTATTTCCGAACTTGATTCGGAACCATCTCATTTGGAACTACCAAAGCCCGAGCCACCCGTATTTCTAACGGGTACTCTTTATATAGCCGAGCCACTTCTTAGATGGCTCAAGGAAGGCTCGGTCCCACATCCCTTTCCATCCATGGACCCCATCCTACCTATAGTGCCGGTCAACTCATTCCATACCACATTTCGATCTCGTCACCATGTTGATACGTTGGACGATCTTATCATGGGATTAGATTCACAATGGGAGTTGACGCATCTTTTGGCCCGAGGCTTTGACCAACCCGCTAGTCTTAGCTTCACCCATCCGGCCTTAGGGTCTATTACCTCCGAGTGCACCGTGGGTTGTGTCACCACGGAGGTCCTCTTACTCCTCCCCTTACCGGACGAGCCCGAATTCATACCCTTTTGTCCGAGGGAGGAATCATACATCTTGCCTACGATCCCCGTCCCACCCGTTACAATTCAAGAAGGTGACTACACACACCTTCAAAACTTCTACATGTGGGACCGTGACTTGTGGGAACCCACCACAAGGGGTCATACCTTCTTTGACCCTTTTGACCCCTTCACTATTAGGCTTCCCGAGTTACCACCCGTACTCCCCTTCTTCAAGGAAGCCCACTTTTATGCCCCTTCCCCTCGGGATGGGCCATCTACATCCACCAACCCCGACCCACCTACACCCGGCCCTTCTAAACCACCCGAGTCGCCCACATTCAAAAGACCATCCACGCATAACCACGCCCGACGTATAGGTGTTCCCCATGCCATCCATTCCCAGTTGCACAACATGCATGCATGGCACATATTTGGGTGTCCTGGTCCGCCGTCGCCCATGTACGGGTCAGACTAACATTAGGTGTGTCTAGGGTCATAGATGAGTCCGTGTGTTTTCCTTGTGTGGTTTGTTTGTGTGGTTTGTTTGCATGGTTTGTGTGTCGTTTGTCTGCATGTATCTTGTGCAAGCTCGTTGTCGTTCTCTTATGAGTAAGAGGCGAGTGGACTCATTCGATGAGTATGTGATCGGTTCTACATCTATACCCGGATCAGTCACCTACAGGGACTCAGCGGTGATTCCTAGTGAGTCTTCGAGCTGCTTCCTTCCCTTTGAGAGTGCCCCACCCGGAGTGTCCACCTCTAGCCCATGGCAGCTTACGCATATCGAGTATATATGGAATGAGCAGGTGACGGTCACTTGGAGTGGAGCATACCCGCGCTACTTGGCACGGTGACGGATCCGCCGGAGTACTCGAGCATCCATACCCCTACTCGACGGGGTCGAGTTCCTCCCACCCGGGGAGAGTTGATGGGAATCGGCGCCGAGCCAGTACTTTTCATATTGCATTTATATCCTTTAGTTTATTTTTATATCCACGGGAAAGTATACGCGCAATTGTACGGCTTTATCGGCCAATGCGTCATTCCCACGGATTGTGTGGGTTTCTATGTAATTTGTCAGTAGGACCAGCAAGGGGGCCCCCAGCCCTTTCCCATTGGTCCATGTCACCTATGTGGGGCTGGTCAACCATCCTAGGTGTCCATCTAGAAGGGTTAAATGTCAAAATGCCACATGGGTAGACAAGTGGTTACATTGGTCCAAGGTAGGTCACCTACCCCATTCAACTCTTACCTTGGTCAAGGGGGCGCCCCTCTCCCCTCATTATTTTATCATTTTTGGTGTGTTAATCACACTTAATCCCAGCCATTCAATCCCCCTCCCTAGATCCAAGGGTGTACATTAGATTAGATTGGTAGCATATAAAAGGTTGTATTTTCCATTTGTTGGCATTAATGAAGAGAAAATTGTTGGAAAATCAAGAGTGTTCTTGAGCCCCCCCTCTCTCCCCCTGGTGTTCATCTCCTCCAACCTCAAATTCTAGAGTGGTTCTATCTTCAATCCCCTCCCCTCTATCTCCGGTGATCATCTGTGCCGCCGCCGCCGCCGTTCGTGCCGCCTTTGAGCCGCCGCGAAACCGTTCTCGGTGTTCTGTCCTGCTGGACAGAGGTCTCTTCCCGAAATTCTTGCTATCAGCCACGGCCTTTTCGTGGTCTGAAATTTTGAGGGTGTGTTCTTACATTGAATCCCCACCTCCACCTAAATTTTCACGTCCAAACTCCTCCATTTAGTAATTTTCCATTTTCGTTCATTTGTCATTCCCAGATCTGTTTTGTCTCTGTCTACAGTGACAACAGCTCTGAGTCTCCCATCTCCGACCACCTTTTTATTGTTCCAAACCCTCCCAATTTCACTGGGAGTTCTGTCCATAATCCCCTACATCCACGAATTTTCTTAATTTTTGATCAGCCCTATATCTATTTTTAAAAATTCGTGTTCTTCCTCAGCTACAGTGTTGTCAGCCAGATTCTAGATCTGACCCACTGCTAGTGAAAAACTCATAGAAATTCGTAGCCACATCCAAACTTGTCCAAACTAGTTTTTCCGTCTTCCTAGCTCAATTTCCTACACCTTTGATGAAGACCTCAAGAGCTGAATCGGACATCCACCCTGCGGTCAACGACAGTTATTAGAGGACAATCCTACAGATCTGAGAGTTCAGACACTGTACAACAGCAACCTTCAAAATTCGCCAACAGAAGTACAGGCTTGATTATTTTTCTATAATCCCCTTTGGTTGAAGCCCTTCGAAGCATCCTTCCAACGGCGCCAGTTTCGTCGCATTCCGACGTCAGGGCTGATCGCAGCGTCCGTTCTCGCCGGAGCGCGCGCCAGAAAATAGAACCGCTAGATCCGTGGCCGGTTATTCCGACCGGTGCCGATCGGAGCCGCCCGGCCTCCGGCCGGCGAACCAGCGTGCCGCAAGCCCAGGGAACACTTCCACAAGTGTCCCCACCATAGTGGTGACACCGGGTCCCGCACGGTCCCTCCGGACAGCACGTGGGCCCCACCGTCACGTGTTCGGGTGCTACAGAAGAGACGCGAGAAGCCGCCCGTCAATCCGAATTCGGTCCTCCCGGGCCCAGTTGTGTAGCCCTTTACCTCCCTGCGTGGAGTGGGCAGTAATTCATTTGCTATAATATGGTGTATTAATTATCCCGGGAGTACGAGTTTCGGCCGGGTCCGTCGTCCCCACGCCAAGCGCGTGGAGGTATCGTCCTCGCTCCTTACTTGGCATTTTGCTTGCTTCATATATATTTGTTTATGCCGCTGCTAGAGAGCATGTGTAGGGATATCTAGCTCGCTTTATCTATTCATTACCGCTACTCCGAGAGAGTGCGAGACCGTCCCGTGACCCGATCCGGGCACAAAAGAGAGCCGATCACCCTAGCTCATTGCCGGTTTCTCAACCGCGCACATCCGACGCTTCCCTCGTTAAGGGACAATCGCGAGCTTGTCGTGTCCGTGGTCTCGTCCCGCATCAACCTCTCTATGGCTGGGGGACAGTCTGGAGTCGCCACCGGAGTACTGATACTTCCATATGTATTTTTATACGTATTTGGTCGTATTTGGTGTGTATAGTGTCATTTGTGGATTTAATGAAGAATTATTGAATGAATTTTGAGAAAAATTGTCCAAGAGGCCATTTGCCCCCCCCCTTCCTCTCTCCTATCTCCCCTTGCAGCTGTGAGAGCTCAGATCTCTAAGGTGTAATAGCTCCCAATCCATCCCTTTTTGAGTGTGAAGCTCATCTCCACCGCCGCCGCCGCCGTCGCGCCGCCACCGCCACTTCTTCGGTGTTCTGTCCACTCTAGATAGAAGCTGAGGCCGTGATTTTTAGCTCTCAATCAGGAGCTTAGATCGTGATGAAATTTTTAGGGTGAGTTCCCCACGTCCACCCCAGCCTCCACAAAACAATTCAGGTTATTTACCATTCGTTTACCATTTTTGCCAATCTGTTCTTTCCACCCTAGTAATCTGCCTCCTGTGTAGATCCACCAACTAGCAAGTCACCACTTCACCCTTTTCACCTACTTTTCCTTTTCTGAATGAACTGAAAATTTAACTGGGAGTTTTGTCCACCGAAACCCCATTCCACAAATTTTCTTGGATTTTTAGAGTTCTTTTATTATTTTTAAAAACCACTGTCTTTTCCCAAATCTGTTCTGTCATGTGCAGTCCAGATCCGACCACCTCCACCACAAAAATCATTTCTCCACCCAAATCACCTCAAAATTTTACAAAAAAATTATCCACGTGTTCCTCACATCCCCACCTACCTGTCATAAAAATTTCAGATCCAAAGTCCGCCATTTGATATTCGGTCAACCCATGTTCTCAGGCAAATCTAATCCTATCCTGACTGTTCTGCATCTGTAAACCAACATGTTGTAAATTCAGTCATGAAAATTCTAGAGATAGCAAAATTACTGTAACAACAGGTGTTCGAAGATCTCTGAGTCAGCTTCGCAACGGCGTTGGTTTCGCGTCGATCCGACGTCTGTGATGATCGCAGCAATTTTTCTCGCCGAATCGCGCAGTACTGACAACAGCAGAATCAGTTCGGGATAGCAAGCTGCCGCCCAAGTAGCCGTGTACCGGAACCGACAGAGCTGTCCAACACACTGCCCGTCAACCCAAGATCGGTCCTCCCGGGCCCACTTGTAGCCCTTTACCTCCCTGCGTGGAGTGGGCAGCAAATTAAATACTATAATTATTGTGATTATTTTACCGGGAATTACCGTACTTGGCTGGGCTCGTCTTCCCCACGCTCGGAGCGTGGAGGTATCGTGTCCACTCCCTCACTCGGCATTTGCTTTCCTCGTATATTTTCATATGCCGCTGCTAGAGTGATAGGATTATTAGCTCGATATCTATTTTATCACCGCTGCGAAAGTGAGTAAGTGAACCCATCCCGTGACTCAATCCGAGTACACGCGGAAGCGCCGACTACCCGACTCATTGTCGATTTCTCAAACGCGCACGGTCCCACGTTTCCTTTGCTAGGGACGAGTTGCGAGCTAGAGTCCCAAGTTCGCTGTCCGTCCCGCATCAAATTGGTATCAGAGAGGAAGGTTGAGTCTAGGGTAATCTTTGTGTACAAATAATAAAAAAAGAGTCATTTAAGTCGGTCCAAGGTTGCATTTACATACTTTTATTCGGTATATCAAAAGGTGTTGTCCGAACGTTAGGTAACGTCTATCGGGAAAGTAGCACACTTGCGTGAGCGCGATCTTCGGATTAAACCTCCGCCAAGTATCGGATATGAGTTGAGTCTAGGTTTGTAGTCGAGTCGGTACTCCAACTTTGCATTGTTGTTTTAGGGTCGTGTCTAGTCCAAGAGAGTCCGATCTTGTCACCGTGTGTCTGCATGTCCACTACCCGCCACCCCCATGGCCGTCCCCCGAGACCATGCGTCCGATTGGTCATCCTTGGTGGTCGAATTCAATGCTTTCATGGCCCGACACCCGACCCCTAAGCCAACAACCGAGTCGTTCCATCACCCTATCATTTCTACTGCCACTCTACCCAATGGGTCCACATCGGAACTCGATTTCATTTATATGGAGTCGGATAATTGGGTTTCCTTGGATATCGTTGAGTCCCTCTCCCGGACTGGCGAGATTGTTCGAAGGGTGATTATTTCAGATTTTACTTTCTTACCTTTGCCTTGAGAATCCATTTTCTTCCAAGCCTTCCACCTTTCATACCATGTCTTGGGTACTTGCTTCAACAAGTACACGACCTTCACTACCTTGTACTTGGGTCGATCCTAGAAGTTGTTCTACACAGAGTATCCCATCTTCTTGTAGCAGCTTGAGAGGGTTCTCATCATTTTCATCCTTGCAAGGTATTCTTCCAATTGATTCAAGCTTGATCATGACAATCCCATCATCATTTGGATTTTGGGAGTACAATCTGTATCCAAAGATAAAAAGACTTGATTCGTCAATTTTGATTCAAATTTATTAACAATGACATGACACATTCTTCTAACAACCAATCATCCCCTAGGAAGGTCTAGACATGATGCATGACTCAGCGTGAACCTAGACACTAGATTAATATGATGAATGTGGTTGCCCCCCCTTAATATGTGTGCATGAATGTAAGATATTCTGAGAAGTTCTAATGCTATATGCAGTCATGGATGTGATGAATGCAAGAGACTTACAATACACTATGGCAAGGGTTGACAAAGGTGAATTTTGGCATGACATGATGTGAATACATATGGCAACCTCAATATGTGTGGTGGAAGAATTGAAGATATACAGATAACTCTTAACAATATACCATATTACACTCGACATGCACAAAAATATGCAGTTGACAACTGATGAAATGCATGTTCAGACATATGCATGATTACATTACTATAAGACTCAAAATGAATCAAAACCTAACACAGTCACTGGAGAGAACAGAAGGGATATCACCTGATTTTTCAAGTTCAGTTTTTAATTTTTCTTTCAACCTAATTCATGCCACTTTGCCCGTGTGCATTACCTTCTTGATGAAAACAGATTTTATGCTGTACATTTCCAAGGCACACTTGTAAAATAGAATTCTCAATTGGTAATCTTAGATACCCAAATCTTTTTGGGTCCTTGTGGGTTAGGAGCAACATTGGCATGCAACTTTCAATTTTTAACAACATTCAAGTCATTATTTCTCATGAGAAAATAATCATGCTTAATATTTCCAGATTTGCCAAAATGATGGTAGAGGGCACGTGACATCATATTCCTTCTTTTCATTGGTTCTGCCAGTTCATGTGAGTGATTATGATGTGTTGAATGAGAGTTCTTTCTCTTCGACAATTACCAGCAATGTGAAGTTGTGTGTCCCCCTTTACCACAATGATTGCAACGCATGGAGGATTTTGTGGTGAATGATTTCTTTACATTTTTCAAACCAGCTTGATTTCTACATGCTCTCAAGTCATTATTTTTCATAACGAAGCAATTGTGCATGGCATGTCCATGTCTTCCACAGTAAAAGCATGAGAATTTTTTCATTAGTTGATGTGTATGTGAGGCAGAGGTATGCTTAACATGCATAGTGATGCTAGCAACATTTTTAGATTTTTGATACATGTTGATTTTCTGATTTTTATTTTCCTTTTGAATCGTTTGGTCATTCACACTGTTTTTCTGATTTGATTGGGTTCTTGATACAGTGGGTTGCTGGGAGTGAGATGTGGAGGTGCTGGGTGCATAATTGTCATGAACAAATGAAGTATATGTTTTACTTTCAAATTTCTTTTTATTCACAGGATTAAATCCCAGCCCCTCTCTTTGAAAGTTTACTTTCATTCCTAACAATTTGTCCAGGTTATTTTGACCATCCACAAATCTAGACAATGAAGCATTCAAGTCAGAGATTTTTTTTTCAAGTGATGAAATGTGCAATTCATAGGAAACAATCACATTTTCACAAGAATTAATTTTTTTTCATTCAAATGTGTATTGATGGTTTTGTGGTTTTCCACTTCTAGTTCCAACACATGCACCTTTTCACATTCATCAATAAGTAAACTTTTTTCTTTTTCAAAAATAAGCAATCTTTCAGAAATGGCATTATTCAACTGTTTCAATCGTTCATTTTCTTTTCTCATGCATGAAATGACTTCTTCATGGTTTTTGATGTCAGTCATAAGAGATTCATTTTCCGTTTTGAATTCCAAGCATTTATTACATGAAGAATTTTCTTTTTGAAAATTTTCAATGTTTTTCACATTGCTTTCAAGTAAGGAGTTCTGAATTAACAAAACACTAATCTCCTTTTCAAGTTTCGAGCATTTATCACAAGAAGTATTCTCAAGAAAAGTATGTTCAGATTTTTTTTTTAATTTTTTGTTTTCAGACTTAACTTTCTTGTACTTTTCAGCAAGCTCATTATATGCATTCAACAAATCTTCATAGCTAAATTCATCTTCATTATCAGAATCAGAATTTACCTTTGAGCTTGATCCACTTGGTGAGCTTGAACCACTTGGCTGATCACTCCTTTGTTCACTCGTCCCTGCCGCAAGACATTGGTCTCCATTCTCTTCCCGGATTTTGGTTAGGCCATCCAAGATATCCTTTGCGGATCTGCAATGGAAGACAAAAGGGAAATAATTAGAATCAACTGCAGTAGTGAACAACTTAAAACCAAATAATTTTGATCATGTTTAAACTTTTGATTTTCAGTCCAGACATTTTTATCCTTAGGCAACTCATAAGGGCCATATGAAACAAGCTTCCATAGCTTAGGGTCATATGAGTTGACAAGACTGCACATCTTTCCTAACCACAAATCGAAATTACAACCATCAAACATGGGTGGAGAGTTCAAGGTGTACATCATGGTAGTCATTGATCCGGATCACTCTAGATCGTTAGATCTATGAAATTAGAGCCTTGGCTCTGATACCAATTGAAGTCCCGCGATCAATGACACCCAAGAGGGGGGTGAATTGGGTGTTTATAATTTTTAAAGAAACTTTTGGCCTTTTATAAAATATGTGATAAACACTAATTATCAATTTAAAAACTGTTTAACTAATTCTCTCAATCTCTCTATTCCCACACGACCATATAACGAATACAATTAAACCACACAAATAACACACATTGCACAGCGATTTTTAAGGTGGTTCGGATGCAATGACGGCATTCGTACGTCCACCCCTCACCAAACCCGGTGAGGCTTCACTTGGGGATAAATCCCCAAATGGAGACGACGCTCCAAACACACACGGGATGATGCCCGCACACACACACACGGGGACGCGCCCCCCCCCCCCCCCACACACACACACACACGTAGACAATGTCTCTAACACGATCCGATAATCGGATCACCAACACAAACACACGCTGCCACAAGTGCAGCAATCTACACACACGAGGCAGAATGGATCTAAATAAACCCCCACACACACAATCGCAGATCTAGGAAGACCTACGCACACACGAATGGAACATGACGACCACACACAAGACCACGGATCCAAAATGATCCACACACACACAAGTTCTTACAGTTTATGATGACCACAAATATAACACCCAAAACATTATTAACAATGAGGCTCAGTTTAGGAAACTCCTGATTAAGACTCCCCCTAAGTGTATGCTGTAGATCTTGCGTTGATTCCTTCTTTACTTGAATGGCTTGAGACTCAGCTTGAATGGCCTTGGATGGATGTAGATTTCCTTGCACGGAGTACTGTTCACGGCTACAGTACCCTTCCTTCTTCCTTGGACAAATCATTGTATCTCCTTGATGCTTGTGAGCTTGTTCTCTTCCTTTGAGATTGCTGACTTCAAACGGAGCTAGAGTACCTTCAGATGATGCTTGAATGGCTCCTTCTTCCTTGTAGCATCCTTCTTCTTCTTCCCTTGATAGGCTCCTTGGTTGATAGGCTCTTTTCCGATTTCTCTTGGTTGATAGGGACACCTTGATCTCTTCTGATTGGATGTTTGTTTCTTCAACTCATGGAAGATGATTGTTTCAGAAGAACCTTGAAACTTCAGCTGCTAGATGGAGATTTGATTCACGGACTACTATTCATGCTATAGTAACACTCTTCTTCTTCTTTGAGCCACCTTGATCCCTCTTTTGTTCTCTTAGAGTCTCTTAGGGGTCATGACCTCAAAGAGAGGTTTTATAACCCTTGGAAGGTTAGGAGACAAGTCCCAGACCCAGATCCACAATTTATGGGGTGATTGGGAGCATTGGGATTTAACAAATGGGTGAGAGGATCTCTCCACGGATTGGAAACAAAAAGTCAAAGTTGGAGGCTTCGGGGCTGGCGGTCGACCGTTCTGTAAAAACAGTGTAGGCAGAACGTTGCTGTAATTTTCGGTCGACCGGGATCATGCCGGCGGTCGACCGCTCTGAGAAAAATTGTAGTTTTCTAAATTCTGGTAATTTTGGTCGACTGCCAGCTACATGTCGGTCGACCGCCAGCTACAGTAAATTCCAGACTACTACATTTTAGCCCCAAACTCCATTGCAATAGTTCCAAACTCTGTGGCATCAAACTTCTTTGATCTTGGAGGGATTATACAAAGAATTTAACCTATAAAATCATAATAAAAATGATTAGAACTTTATCTTAGTAATCAATATGATAAATGTGTGAAATGCATACATGAAAGCCCATGTTCAAGGTGCATACAAATACTTTGAACCATAAAAGCTTTAAGCTAAAGGTCAAGGATTATTTCTATGCAAGTGAGCAAAGTATGAGAACAATTTAGCCATGCACATATACAAGTGAACACTTTGAAAACATGATTGACTAAAGATCAAGATCTATGCATTTGTCCAATATGAATGCATCATGTAACCAAGCTCCATGAAGAGTATGCATAGGAGTCATTCAAAGCACATATTCAACCAATTGACAGGAACAATCAACCATTTAGTTTACTTATCATCATTCACTTAATCACACAAAACCATAGCATTACACACTAAGTTTAGTTATCATCAAAACCATAGCTCAACAATCTCTCCCTTTTTGACCTCAACCACTTCTAGACCCGAGGACGTATCTTTGTAAACCAGTGGACATTGGCGTGGGCCGAGACCCGAAACATTGGATTTTGGGTCAAGTTGATTCTGTTCATGATATTCATGGGTGATGTCCCTAGTCGTAGGTCTAGGAAGTCAATAGCTCTAATCCCATCCCCCATGCATGCATGAGTGTTTGAGTCCATACGTACATTTGTCGAGTGCATAGTGAGTCTGCATACGTCGAGTCGAGTCAGTCTACGGTCAGGTTCACGTGTCCATCTCGCATCAAATTGGTACGCCACCTTCAGAAGCCTTCCGGAGGACGAAGTCCCTTTGGACATTCGTGTTTGCTGTCCTGCCGACCAGCAAATTGCCGAACCGAAACAGCCACCTACAACCGCCCGGAGCCGTCAACGTGCTGCCCGTCAACCCAGAATCGGCACTCCCGGACCACTGTTGTGGCCTATTACCTCCCTGCGTGGAGTGGGCCTTAAAATAACTTCTGTAATTATTACCATTTATTGTACCGGGAGTCACCATTCTTGACCGGGGTCGTCTTCCCCACGCCCGGTTGCGTGGAGGTATCGCATTCGCTCCCCACTCGGCATTGTTGCTTATTTCGTATATTTCAATATGCCGATGCATGAGTGATAGGGTAAATTAGCTCGTTATCATATATCAATCACTGCTGCGAGAGAGAGCGAGACCGTCCTGTGACCCGATCCGGGTACGAGATTGTGAGTTGAGCACCCTATCTCTTTGCCGGTTCCTCAACCGCGCACGTCCGTACGCTTTTCTCGCCAGGGACGAATGCGGGTTTACCTAGAGTCCAAGGTTTGCATCAATTGGAGTCGAGTCTCTTAGTTCGTCCCACATCAAATTGGTATCAGAGCCGAAGGTTGAGTCTAGGGTAGTATTTGCTTAAAAATAAAAAAAAAGAGTCATCTAGAGAGTGTCTAAGTCTACGTGTCTCATTTACATTCTTTTATTCGGTATATCAAAAGGTGTTGTCCGAACGTTAGGTTACCCCTATCGGGAAAGTAGCACACTTACGTGAGCGCGATCTTCGGATCAAATCTCTGTCACATACCAGACACTGGTTGAGTCTAGGATTGTAGTCGAGTCAACATTCCAACTTTGCATTAGTGTTTAGGGTCGTGTCTAGTGTCTTGTCACCAAATGTCGGCATGGCCATCTTATAGCTCCCCGTGTCTCATGGATCCCCAAAAGCCCACATCATATGACTGGTGGCGACACACCCAAGGATGGGGAACCCAATCCTACCACCTTCGTAGGCCCGAAGCCCCGGACTTCCATGGCTCCAAAGTCCCGAGTGACTACCTAGAGTGGGAAGCCGCTATGGACAAATACTTCCAGTGTTACATTATGTCCGATGCCATGCAAGTCGACTTTGCCACAATGTGACTTTTTGATGTGACATGAACTGGGACCTAAGTGGCAAGCAAACGCAACGACTAGGCAATGTCACACAAGCGGACTCACTCGCGTTTGGCACACTCGGGTCCGTAGGTGGACCGGCAATGGGGTGAGGGTCCGAGGTTGGACCGGTGGTTTCCAAGGATATGACTGACTTGGGGAGGACCCCTAGGGGCCAAGGTTGCCCAAATTCACGGGCGGTCAGCACGCCGAAGGCATGGGTTGAAGGGTCACTCTCACAACTCACCCGCGGCGACCACTCAAACATAAGCAAGTTTGGAACGGGCGCTCACTCACCGTCCGACGGAGTTAAGAAGCAATACTAATTAAGCAAGATCTACCAACAAAGGGAGGGGTCCAGAAGCTCACCTGATCAGCGTGAAGACGTCGATCCTGGCCGGAGACGATGGCGAGCGGGGAGGCGTGGGTATGCACCCGAACGCCGCACCGGTGAAGCTTCAACCTGCTCAAACGTTTACAAAACTACACCCCATGCAAGGGGGGGATCGTGGGGAAAGGAAGATGATGATTACATCCAAACACTACCTCCTCACAGGGAGGGGCCTTCAGCCGGCCAAGCGGGGAGGGAAATTCGAGCTAGAAGTGATGAAAGGAAGCCGATGCCGAATCTGTCCACATTCTGGAATCAGGGACCAGTAGTTGAAGACGGCACCTCTGTGACCTCTCCCGATTTTTTCTGATGGTGGGATCAGTGGGGAATTCTTCGTAACTGGATCAGGAAGTCGTCTGAATTTTTTTGATTTCTTCTGGTATCAATGCTGGTCTGGGTTGGGGCTCGAACAGGGTGGCATTTCTTTGGATCTGACTGCTTCAGGTTCCCAACAGTAGGAAGAAGGGGATGCCACGACCACTCCCAAGCTCAGAATCAGGTGCCGCCAGAGTCGTTGGAACTGTGAACGAGTCCTCTTCGAAGCAAGACTGACGGCGAAGCCGAATGTTGTCAGAGAAGACCAGTAGTTTCTGAACATTGATGAGAGGTCGGTGCAGACTGTGGGGAAGTAGAACCGCGCACCCCGGGGAGAAAATTGAGAACTCCTGGATCCGGATGCCAAACTGAGCTCTGCCTTTTGGGGATGAAAGAAGACTCAGAGTAGAAGACTTTTTATGAAGAACTCTTGCTCAGATTCTTAGTAGGATGGCCGCAGTCGCGCTTCTCATCAGGTTCAGGTGCTCTGCTGAGGTAGCTTCGCGCAGTCAAGGGAGAACAGCTCTCCCGGGCAGCACAGTGCTCAGATGAAGGCGAAACCACCGCCGTTGCGAAGAAGACTGGCATACGCTTCCATGGGTTCCTCTTGGCCCTTCAGATTCGTCCGGAGAAATCCGTGGTCGCCTCTGCAATCTGCTACTCTTCTGCAGATCTTCAACTGGGAACTGGTTCGCCGATGGAGCTTTATCTATCAACCAAATAAGAAGAAGAAGTGGTGAATGGGGAAGGGAGAAGTGATGGGTGGTGGGAGGAGAATGTGGGGGTGGTGTAGAGGGTGACTATAGGTGGTGGAGGGGTTGGAGAAAGAGGAGGGTTGCAGGGGTTGCTGGTTTTGATCAAGGTGGAGGGATGGTGATGGTGGTGGTAGCTCTTGGTGGGGTGGAATGGAGGGGAGGGGATGGGGGGCAACCTACTCAAAGGGGAGGGGGAAGGGGGCGGCCAAGGCAATGGAGGGAAGGGGGTTTTCAAAATTCAAATGTGCCTAGGGAGATGGAGGGTTGCATGGGGGAGAGGGAAGGGTGCTTGGGAAAGTGGGTAGGGTAGTTGGGGGTTGGAGGGTGGCTTAGTGATTGGGGATGCTCTCTTGGGACTAGGGGGTGGAGTAATGGGATGTGTGGGGAAGGGGAGTGGCCTTTAATGGGGGTAGGTGGGAGGGTGTTTGCGATCGTTTATTTTACCCAGGGGGTATTTTATTATGTAGGTCCCTGATTGACTGACTGATTGACTGCGCAGGCGTGCCAGTCACGTACGTGACAAGTTTATTATGCGCTCATTCTGACCCGTGTCGGGCGAGAGAGAGATTCGGTCGGGACCAGCAGTCCGCCATACCATAAAGGCTATGACGTTAATTACATCCCCCGCGAGGAGGGAAAACCTTTGATTAATTACCGAGATAGTGGGCTGTCGAGGTCGGAATAAAAGGTGCGATGTTATGAACATGACAAGATCACGTGAGATGTATCTATCTATCATGCAAGAGAGGCATGGTTTATTAAATTGATGACCCTTGGTACAGGGCGGAGGACGTAGGTCCGAAGACCACCATCGCACATAGCGGAGACTTCCGATCGGACATAACCCGGCCTTCCATCAACGCCGTTTGATATACCCGAGGGTCTATGCAAACATGCATGCATGATGCTCATGACTATGCTAAGCATGGCAATAAAGTTATGAAAATGAACAGCGCTCAATCACATTTATTAATCCCCGCCAAAGGGGGGAAAAGGTAACACAAGCATGATAACGGAAGCAGAGTGCTGACGGACATGGTAGTGAAATCATGATATCGAAATGATTTAGACTCGAACGACCCTCCTCTTATCCAGTTTATTACTAATTAGAGTTTATTAACTCCGACCACGGGAGCCGAGGATCGCTCCGGAGGCAAGCAAGGGATTAGACAGCGTAACGATTCGAAACGGCGTGATCACACAAGAGATAGCTTCTACGGCGCGGTAAAACGTAGGTATAGGGCTTAATTCGGCACGGCCAAGCGTAGGCAAAGCACTTAACCCGGCGCCCCCCAATTACACGTTAAACCGGCGCGACGGCCTTGGGGCGCGTCGGTTTAAGGCGCGTCGGGAAGGGGCCAAAGAATTGAAAGAAGAAATGAGTCTAAGGTTAATACGGCGCGGGGGGGTACCGCGCCGTATTAAGGCGCGTCGGATTAGGACCGCGCCGGTTTAACTTATTTTCTTATGAATTTAGAAACCATTCAACTTATTGAAATGTTTTGAAGGTTTAAAGGTTCAATTAGGCTTATTGCCTGTTGAAATAAAGTCCGAGGCTCTTCAGGAGCAGAGTCATGAGCCAGTGCGAGGTTCAAACTCGAGCACTGGGGTTCCTTGGCCCAGAATGATCATTTTATTATGGCCAGCTCCACAGAAACGAATGTATGTCCAAAACCTGCCACAAATTGGGCAGCGTCTCCCCTGAACCTGAAGGGTTGCAGGAGAGGAACGGGGTCATGCTCACTTATGGAGTACGCCCCTAAACCGCCGGTCTGTGTGATGATAGCCAGTAAATTCCCAACGGACAGGATACCCCGAGGACTGGCCTTCAAGGGGCACCATGGCTCCGTGGGTTAAAACAGATGGATATGTTAGCTGCCGAAGGAAGCGACGACCCTGAGGGCTAGCTTACGAAGGGTGAGCAACCTGTAGCCTACACCATATCCAAAGGAGAGAGACAGATGTGGTGAAGGGAGGCCCCGAGGACCAACCTACGAGGGGCATGCATCCCTTATTCACCACCGAGCCTCCTGGAGACTGTGGGTTTCAATCAGTTGAGATTAACCCCGTTACTATTAACCTGGTGGCCTGTGGGAACTCTCATCATTGATAGACGAGCTCCCATTGGCCAAGTGGTGTTTGTAATATGATGTCAGGGAATGTATCCCCTCCCCGATTTATCTGAACAATGCTATCAAACGAGCTTGCAGATCCCGAATACAGATAGAATGAAAACAGGGGCGAGTAACATCATACGGTCGCCGGTGAGCTGATATGTCATCGAGCATACATAGATGCATCGACACTCGGGGGTTAAAGAAATTCATACTCGCGGAGGGAGCAGCGATTGGGAATCACAGGGAAGGATGGTTGGCATAGCGACAGGGTAATTTAGCCACACACACATATGCTCGAGTAACTGGAATGCAATAATCGCATGACGGGCCCTGATGCGCTGGAGGTGATCCCCACCTTCTCTGAGCGATAGAATAACGCCAAGAGAAAAGAAAACGGCGATCAGACCCTGAAACGAAGCAAACGGGAAGATGTACATGCACGAGCACGCCTCTATCCATGAAGCATACAGGGACCCTCGAATAGAACCCGGTCATTGCATCGTCATGAAGGACCCGGGGAGGGGTCATCTCTTTAGCCCGTGGTAGCCCAGGGCATATTCGGAGCCGAGGAAATTAGGTTCGGAAAGAAGGAAGAAGCAAACGCGCAAGTGAGAAAACACACGGATGCACCGACTGAGATAGCAATGGCAAAGGGGAGACACAACGTTGAGCGCTCAATCATCCAGCACACACACACATAACATCATCACCCTATGAACAGGGGGCTAACACATGTATTACGAATCCGACGCCGGCACCGCCGTCCGGTCGTCGTTCACTAGTTGCAGAGGGATTTACAGAGGAAGAACAAACGAAAATAGATGGCGAGGAAGGGGGAAGGATTGGCTCATATCATCGTAATCCCTCACCCCTCTTGCTTACATTCGTCAGAGAGAAAGCAAAAAGTGGAGCCGGAGATAGACGACTCAGACACCCACCTGTTCTAGAAACAGAGTGTCGGAACGCCTTCTTCCTCTCTCACTCCGAAGGGCTTCAGATGAGGACGGGAGACAGCGACTGAGGAACGCTCCGAGAGACTATGCTTCCTTCACAAGAAAGAAAACCCTTTCTCCCTCAAAGACGACTGGCCCTCCTCTCTCTTTTCTTCTCCTTTTCCTTTCTTAATTGCCCCCCTCTCCTTTTTTATTTTTTGAACAGCTGCCTCTATATATATAAGAGCAGGTTTGAGCTCTTAATCCAGCGTGGAGATTGGCACGCCGGAAAGGGTGAGCTCTATCCCCTGCGCGCCGGAATAGGAGGGCGCCGGGGAAGGTCCTTTGCGCGCTGGAACAAGGGGCGCCGGATGTATGCGCGCCGGTTTAGGGCGCGCCGGGTTAATGCTCCTCACACGTCGCACGTCAGCCGATGAGTTCGGGGATGATTCCGGGGGTCACCGTGAACATTTATCTTGCCAGTGCTCCTTGAAACCTCGACAAGACGCCTTGTTGAAGCTTTCAGACCGACATGAGGCCATTCTCGGAACTTCCGATGACTTTGGTTCGATCACGCGGGTTTTTCACTGACACGGCTCTTGGCACTATGCTAGGTGCTGCTGGCTCGGTCTGGCTTGTGCTCAAAGCTCCTTAGAGGGTGGGACAACACCCGGGATAGTTCCGCCTGAGCTGGGCGATCATTCGGCCACTAAGGGGCCCATCTGGGCGGGAAGCCGCACCCGTGCCGGGTGACCGGGATCTTCTACCGACAGAGCTTTCGGTCCTCCATTCTGGAGAGCCAAGGGGACTCTTTCATCACAGGAGAGCCTTTCATGAGGTGGGTAGCCACTGGGTAGACCGTCATCCTTGGTCGGACAACGGGTGTAGTGTATGCGGCATGACGAAGTCGATGTCGGTTCATTGGGCAGGCTTGGTCGCACTGCCAGTTGGTTGTGAGTTCATCTCGGCTCTCCTGAGGTGAAGTCCCCATGTTCATACGGTGTGACTCGAGGCTCTGGCAGCTTGAGAAGTCTTCAATATGTTGATCTTTATCGGCTTCTATGCTTTAGCGGGCTGCATCATTCATCTTTATGGCTTGATCGCCGACGATCATATTCTGGGTGCCAACAAATGCCCCCCAGACGTGGGCGTTGCGAGCAAGGCCGACGGATGAATTTCACCCTGAATGATCTTCTCTTCAGTTGACGGAGGCCTGGGATGGCCTTTAATTTGGCACGGAAGTTAATCCGACACCGTTTGATGTTAATACGGCGCGGGGTTACTTCGGCGCGCCCTTAGCTAGATGGTCTTGCCGATGATGACAAGAACCGGAAAGGGTAGCGACCGATCTTGCCGATGGTGACAAGGGTCGAAAAGGGTAGATGGTCTTGCCGATGATGACAAGAACCGGAAAGGGTAGCGACTGATCTTGCCGATTATGACAGGAATCGGAAAGGGTAGCGACCGATCTTGCCGATGGTGACAAGGGTCGAAAAGGGTAGACGGTCTTGCCGATGATGACAGGAACCGAAAAAGGTAGCGATCGATCTTGTCGATGGTGACAAGGGTCGAAAAGGGTAGATGGTCTTGCCGATGATGACAAGAGCCGGAAAGGGTAGCGACCGATCTTGACGATGGTGACAAGGGTCGAGAAGGGTAGACGGTCTTGCCGATGGTGACAAGAACCGAAAAGGGTAGCGACCGATCTTGTCGATGGTGACAAGGGTCAAGAAGGGTAGACGGTCTTACCGATGGTGATAAGAACCGAAAAGGGTAGCGACCGATCTTGCCGATGGTGACAAGGGTCGAGAAGGGTAGACGGTCTTACCGATGATGACAAGAACCGGAAAGGGTAGCAACCGATCTTGCCGATGGTGACAAGGGTCAAAAAGGGTAGACGGTCTTGCCGCTGATGATAAGAACCGAAAAGGATAGCGACCGATCTTGCCGATGGTGACAAGGGTCGAGAAGGGTAGATGGTCTCGCCGATTATGACAAGAGCCGGAAAGGGTAGCGACCGATCTTGCCGATGGTGACAAGGGTCGAGAAGGGTAGACGGTTTTGCCGATGATGACAAGAGCCGGAAAGGGTAGCGACCGATCTTACCGATGGTGACAAGGGTCGAGAAGGGTAGACGGTCTTGCTGATGGTGACAAGAACCGAAAAGGGTAGCGACCGATCTTACCGATGGTGACAAGGGTCGAGAAGGGTAGACGGTCTTGCCGATGGTGACAAGAACCGAAAAGGGTAGCGACCGATCTTGCCGATGGTGACAAGGGTCGAGAAGGGTAGGAAATATATATATATATATATATATGTGTGTGTGTGTGTGTGTGTGTGTGTGGGACATTGGATGAAGACTCCGCTTCGACCCTGTAAAGGGTCTTCAGGACGGAGGATGGATCATCACTATTCATTATTGATTTATAATTTCTTTTTTTTATTCACATTACTGACCTAAGCGCCCTTTCAGGTTTTCACCGAAGCCAGCCCCCTCTTGCTTTTGCCCACGTGCCCTCTCGGGTTTTCACGTGACGGGGTACCCGATTTTGCATGCGACGCCCTTTCGGGTTTTCGCCACAGCTGGGTTATAGCCATTTTTACACTTGTCCTAATACAGGAGCAAGTCTGACGGGGTATCTCTATTTTTAACCCCATTTTTTCTTTCTCTCTTTTTTTTGATTTAGAGTACAGAAGAACTTAACTGCTAGAACGCTGACTGTCCTTGCCGATGATGACAAGGATTGGTCCCTGGTTTAGTTCGTCGACACTGGTTAAATGCCGAAGCAAAGGACATGGTTCATTAACAAGGACGTAAGATCCGAGTTAAGGGTAGAGGTCGACCGATCTCGCCGATGATGACGAGGGTCGAACATGGGTTTGTTCATCAGCATGGGTAACATGCCGAAGCGAAGGTAGGATTACTAATAGGGACAGAAGATCCGAGTTAGGGGTAGAGATCGACCGATCTCGCCGATGATGACGAGGGTCGAACATGGGCTTGTTCATCAGCATGGGTCACATGCCGAAGCAAAGGTAGGATTATCAATAGGGACGGAAGGTCCAAGTTAGGGGTAGAGATCGACCGATCTCGTCGATGATGATGAGGTCAAACATGGGTTTGTTCATCAGCATGGGTCACATGCCGAAGCAAAGGTAGGATTACTAACAGGGACAGAATGTCCAAGTTAGGGGTAGAGATCGACCGATCTCGCCGATGATGATGAGGGTCGAACATGGGCTTGTTCATCAGCATGGGTCACATGCCGAAGCAAAGGTAGGATTATCAACATGGACGGAAGGTCCAAGTTAGGGGTAGAGATCGACTGATCTTGCCGATGATGACGAGGGTCGGACATGGGTTTGTTAGAGGATCTCCGGTGGGATTTTTGATGACTGCCCCTTTCGGAGTTTCGTCGGGGGAAGAACAAAAGAGGAATTTTTAACTTACCACTTTACTGACTTAAGCGCCCTTTCGGGTTTTCACCGAAGCCAGCCCCCTCTTGCTTTTACCCACGCGCCCTCTCGGGTTTTCGCGTGGCGGGTGTGAGCGACGTCACGCGGTTCGAGGAGCGAAGAGGACGCGGAGCGCGCGAGCTCCTTCTTTTTGTTTG
Source organism: Amorphophallus konjac (assembly GCA_022559845.1). Lineage (NCBI taxonomy): Eukaryota > Viridiplantae > Streptophyta > Magnoliopsida > Alismatales > Araceae > Amorphophallus > Amorphophallus konjac. Next base: position 214,745 of record JAHNEJ010002233.1, read on the forward strand.
CTGCAATATAGAAATAAGAGAAAAGAGAAGGGGCCACCACGGGAGATTGCTCCGGCAGGGCGAGCGGGACAAATGTAATATAGCAAGATATGGGGGTTAAACGGCCATAGCGGGAAGTGACTCGCCGCGACCTCGGGGGGACGGGAATGGTGCAGAAATTAAATAGCAAGAATTGAAACGACCATTGGGGAAGTGACTCGCCGCGGCCTCGAGAATATGAGCAGATAAGATCATAACAATATATAAGGAGAATATAAAGAGCGGAAATTTAAACGGCCATTGGGGAAGTGACTCGCCGCGGCCTCGAGAACATGAATAGATAAGAATATAATATATAAGAACGAAAATTTAAACGGCCATTGGGGAAGTGACTCGCCGCGGCCTCGAGAATATGAATAGATAAGAATATAACATATAAGAACGGGAATTAAACGGCCATTGGGGAAGTGACTCGCCGCGGCCTCGAGAATATGAATAGATAAGAATATAACATATAAGAACGGAAATTTAAACGACCATTGGGGAAGTGACTCGCCGCGGCCTCGAGAATATGAGCAGAATACAACAGAATATAAAGAGAATATAAGAACGGGAATTTAAACGGCCATTGGGGAAGTGACTCGCCGCGGCCTCGATGACAAGATGTGATCGCCAGGGGCCAAAAGACCCCAAAATAAAGAAAGTGATCACGCCTACCTCAAGAGCGGGAGATGGCGGGTTGCTTCTTCCTCCCCCTTCGGCCGGCCGACGGAGAGGGCTTTCCTTGGTTACCCTTGTAAAACAGTAGACAATAAACGAACGGAATTACAAAATGGCAGTGTAGTAACAATTCCTTGCAATAAAAGTAATGAGATCGTGACCTGACACACACCTGGTTGGTGTGGTTTTAAACCCCTCTCGGACTCGAGTAGGAGGAAAATGCGATGATGAATGCAAGAAGTATGCAAGAGACGGCGCCCTTATGTAGGGAGATAGAGGATGCAGTATGATGAATGTAAAGGACTATGGAGAAAAAGGGGAAGAAAAGGCTTATTGGAGGAGCCGAGGGTGAGATCCGGTGGAGCTCCGGCAGCGTAGGGACGACGTGGAAGCGCGGTGGATGAAGACGACCTTCCTCTCGCGAGCGTGGGCACCCGAGAAGCCGGCAGAACCTCCACCTACAAAAGACCCCACGGGTTAGAAAATGACTCCGGTAGCCTCTGGGCTCCGGCAGCCTATCGATCTCTTCGAAGCTCCCCCAGAACTGAGGGGGTGGGCCTCTATTTATAGGGCTCAGAGGGTGGAGGCGTCCAGGACCCTGGACACCTCCATCAGGGCCGAACTAATATTTTATTCTATTTTCATTAATTTTTTCAGAATATTTTTGTGGAGGCGTCCAGGGCCCCGGACACCCCTAACAGGTCCACCGAACACCACCGACGGCCGCACGCGGTTTGACACAACGCGTGGTTTTGTGAGCGGCGCCTCGTGATTTTGAAATGGACGCGTCCAGCGGGCTGGACGTCTCCATAATTTAGATTTTTTCATACACGACAAACCGTCGTTCGGTGGGCGGCGCCCGTAAGGGAGTTGATGGAGGCGTCCAGGGGCCTGGACGCCTCCATAAATATATTATTTTTTATTATTTTGTTTTGTTTTTATGCCAAAGCTGGCATTTTAATTTTTATACTTGCTTTTATGGAGGCGTCCAGGGGCCTGGACGCCTCCATTAATATATATATTTTTATTTATGTTTTGTCTTTTATGCCAACTGGCATTTTACATATTTTTTTATATTAGTTTTTATGGAGGCATCCAGGGTCCTGGATGCCTCCATTAATATATATTTTTTATTTATTTTTGGGTTTTAAAAAACAAATAAAATAAATTAAAAGAATGGGGGCGTCCAGAAGCCTGGACGCCCCCATTAAGACCCACCCGGGTCCTCAGTTCAGGCGTTGGCGGCCGCCCGGCAGACACCCTTCTTGATTCCGGAACCTCCTGATGCGTCTGACTTGTGTTGATGCCGTCCGAATGCCGTGACGAGACGATTCCGGATGCCGGAAAAGGCAGAAGAAGACCCAAGAAAAGGAAGTATTTAAGAGATTCGAAATGCGTAAGCCGTCGCGGGGCGTTGTATAGTAATATGAGACTTTCTCAGGAGACGTCAAGAATGGCGTGTCTACAGCTACCCCGCCTTGGCGTCTGCTTTGCAAGGGAGCGACACGTAGTGGAATGGTATCGAAGTGGAGTGAAATGAAGTGGGGAGCGGACTGATAAGTTGATGCCAAGGTGTGATGAGACACGCTTTTGACGTTACTGTCTGGAATCTTTCTTGAAGTTTCAATGAGGCGACCTTGAAGAAGGTCTTTCAAATATTGACGATTGCTTGGACGGATGTCAAATAAGGGCGGGTGAGATGTGCGCTCAGGCATGAAATAAAAAGAGACCAACTTCTCGTTGTGGAAGCACCTGGGTCATAAACCTGCAGGTTTCACCTTTGGGGAGTGGTTACCAGCCAACGTGGAAGTGCTGCGGCCAAGGTGGGTCAAACAAAGTAAAAAGGAATATCTGAGGGTCTGTCCAAACAAGGGTCTCCTTTTGGAAGAGCAACGTAGGGCCGTTTCAAGGAAACTCAGTATTTCATTCGGAGTGGAATATCTCATATTTGTAGGAATTGAAGCACAACGGCCTTCGCAATCGAATCACTTGAATAATCTTCCGCAATAAATCAAAGTCCTATATGAATGCATGCTGGGTTAAAATAAAAATTTAAAACAAACTAAAATAGAAAATAGCCAAGGATAATATTATCAACTTGTGAAGAACGGGTCAGGATACCGATCCGGTGAGCCGACATTGGGCTGGGGCCCGTTTATCCGCGCACCAACTCACTGAATGGAACCGTCGTCCCCATGCTACCACAAGTTAACGGCCTATCCGTACAACCCAAATTCTTTCGGGATCATCACTGTTTTTGTTGAAGGGGAACTCAAATCCCAGATTTGTTTGGGCCGCAAGGTCCTTGACATGTTCTAGTAGCGTAGGTATCGTATACTATGATGCATGACATGGTGGGACCAACCATTGAAAGGTGGGACAGAAGACAGGACAAAGCCGACCGTTAGTAAAACCTGCACAGACTAGCAAAGGTTAGCAACATCAGAAAGTAGCAGAATCACAGCAGAATCGCACCACAGTACAAAGGAGATCCAGACAAAATCTTGACAATGACCACTGATGTGACATGTTCAGTCCTGTAGCGATCTTCCCTTCCTATAAGAACTCCCCTTAGGCTAGTTCATTCAAAAGCACCAAGGCGGGTTTTGGAAGCTCAGGAGAGGAAAGAGAGGAGAATCTAGATATTTTCAGGATGGAAGGAGAGTCTTCCCGCGTTATGAAGAGGAGCAGGCCTAGCAGCGAGATCAAGCGACTCTTCGACCTCGAGGGTCATTTGAGTGGGACGATCATGTCGCATATGGTAAGCTGATTCATTTCAAATTTCTCCACGTGAAACTTCTTCTTACTTCCTTCCTTTCTTCTTCTTTCTTTTCTCTTCCAGCCATATCCACTCTTCCCAGGCCCGAGGAAGTTTTCCAAACTGCCATGGCTTTCAAAGCTAACTTCCAACATCTCCATCGGCATGAGGGCCATACTCTCGAAGTGGCATCTACAGGGGCTCCTTATTCACGCCAAACACTATGAGAAGATTCGTATGGACTGGGCGGCTATGGGTGCACTAGTGGAGATCTGGCATCCCCAGACCCACACTTTTATCTTCCTGACCTTCGAGGTGACCATCCTCCTCGAGGAGGTGGAACTTCTGCTCGGATTGAAGAAATTTAAGAGTGACGGGAAGGTGAAGGCTATGCGGATGCTGACATGGGGGACTTCCGAAAGCGTCCTTGGAAGCTTCATGCCGCCCGACGCAGCCAGAAAGGTCCGTACTCAAAAGGGGATCGATCTCCAAAAGCTTGCGGAGTGGGTCATGGACGCCCTGAGAGGGTCACCAGACGATGACTATTTGAAGGGAATCATGAAGGGGTTCACCATTTGTCTGGCGGGTGGTCTCTTATTTCCTTATACCGACAACATGGTGGAGGAAGACCAACTGAGTGCTATCTGCGGGATCTGGCGTGGAAAGAGGGTGGGACCCGCTGTCCTCGCCTACCTGTATAGTGGCCTTACTGCCTCGAGCATGGGTAAGCCTCCTTTTGGTTGCGCACTTGTCCTGAGTTGCTGGATGGATTTGCATTTCAAGTTTGATCACCGTGAGGGAATGCCAACCGCTTCGAAGCTCTTCCAACAAAGCCCTCTTCATCACATAGCCGACGTGTTAGGGTTCGGTGGTACTGTAGTGAACCGCATTCCATGGCTGAAGAAACGTGAAGACTGGCGGTCTCACTTCCGCACCGTGACACAAGGCTTCTTTACTTGCGCACCGGCATGTTTGCTTTCGCTTGATCTCCTCTTGAGGCCTTCCCCCGAAGTTGATCTTCAACTGATCGGCGCGACCGAGTTTGTCCTTTATAACGCGCATCGATGCTACCTCCAGGTCGGCATTCCACGCCATTCGTTCCCACTATCGACTGGCATCGTTCCTTTGAAGAAGAGAGAGTTGGGTACTGAAGCAGATGCGAAGGAAGCGAAGGCCGTCAAAGCACCCTGGAAGACAAGTGTTGCGGGAAAGGCCTTAGCGCACGTGGGGGAAGAATGTGAGCTGTGGAGGGCTTATGTAACCGAACTGGGGAAGTTAAGGCCTAAGGCGCCTAAGCCCCTGATGTAGTTCACTCTGCTTTTCTGATGGAATAAAATCTGGCATTTGGATGTTTTGGACCCTCGTCCCCTAAATTATTATTATCTTTTTTGTGGTTTTTCTTTTTCTTTTTCTTTTGTTTGGATTATATACATACGTTTATCTCTTTTTTTTTCTTTTATTATATATTTTTTTGAAATTTTTATTATGGGGGCGTCCAGGGGCCTGGACGCCCCTAATTTTTTATTTATAATTTTTTTAAGTTTTTGTTTTGGGGGCGTCCAGGGTCCTGGACGCCCCTAATTTTTTATTTATTATTTTTTTTGTTTTTTGTTTTGGGGGCGTCCAGGCGCCTGGACGCCCCTAAGTTTTTGAATTTTGAAAAAAAAATTGTGGGGGCGTCCAGGCGCCTGGACGCCCCAAAGAAGGTAGATTCTATATATAAGGGCTGCCCCCCCCTTTGCTCATTTACTGTTCATTCAGATGACCCAGTCAAACCAGACGACCCATTCTTAGTCCCAATGGAGCAAGGAGGCCCAAGCCGGGGTGGAGAGAAGCGCAAACGATGGGCTCGTCGTCCGAGGAGGCTGAGGGATGATGCCGAGGAGGCTGCAGCAGAGGAGATTGCTGCGGAGGAGGAGATGGAGGTGCCTCTTCTGGCCGCGGAGGCCGCTGCGGGCGCTGGCGACGTGGGAGAGGACGATCACGACCCGGTAAGCCCTTCGGAACTCTCACTCTGTGGTTCAATAGGCTAAACGGACGGGCGAGAGGCTGTGAGAGAAGGCCGGGGAGTGAGGGAAAGGAGGCGTCCAGGGCCCTGGACGCCTCCATATTTTCTTTTTCTTTTTGTTTATTTGTTTATTTACGTAAATAATAAAATAGGATTTTAAAAATAAGGAGGCGTCCAGGACCTGGGACGCCTCCATAATAATATATATATTATTAATATATTTTTTGTTTTGGGTTTTTCTATGAAGAAAAAAAGGAAAATAGAGAGGAAGCGTCCAACGTTGTGGACGCCTCCATAAAAATCCTAAAATTTTTTAAAGATAAGATAACATAAAATAAATAAGTACAATATGTAGTGTTATTGCTTAATATTATTCATGATGCTGATGTGTTCTTTGTTGGTTTTGTGGTGTGCAGGGCGTGATGAAGGGCCGGATCAGCTGGTCCCTAGTGGTGACAGCATACCGTGGGCTGCCAGACTTTCAGAGGGCGCGTGTGGATGCCATGGGCTTTGGAGCCTTCCTCATGATCGAGCCCTTTCGGCTCGACCTTCCTCTTATCCAGGCATTGAGAGAGCGGTGGCACGCACCGAGCCGGGCGTTTCTGATGCCCTGGGGGCACATGGTGCCGACACTAGAGGACGTGGCTCGGATCACCGGGCTACGGGTGGACGGAGAGGCGGTGAGTGGTGTCACCTACCCCGACTACCGAGAGAGTGCCCTGGACCTGCTGTGGTTAGAGACGAGCGTGACTGATAGAGACAGCAGGGTAGTTGGCCGAGTGGAGATTATGGAGGCGCTCGGATTCGTCGACCCGCGCCAGCGGGTTAGCGAGACTGGAGCGGAGTTTCTGGCACGACTGGAGGGAGATGCCCGTGCAGCTTTCACCCAGGACCCGAGCGAGCAGGAGCTGGTGGACCTAGACCTCCGGAGGTTTCTTTTCTTCTTCTTGGGCCGCCTTCTGCTGGGGACGAAGGGGGATGGCATCCACTGCCGCTTCCTCGGGATCCTGGCGGACCTTGACAGAGTGGGGCACTACGCGTGGGGGGCGGCTCTGCTTGCCCATTTGATTGCCGATCTCTCCCAGACTTCAGAGAGGGAGACGACAGTCAGTGGCTTCGCACCTTTTCTCCAGGTACATAATTTATTTATGCATTTAACCGTAGTTAAATATGTAATTACTCGTGCTAATGATGTATGATGGATGCAGGTGTGGAGTTATTACTACTTCCCTATGGGGAGGGCCAGGCAGGGGAACAGGAGAGTCGTTCCTCTAGCGCGATAGTGGAGGCCGGTCGTGGTAGCGGCACCACACAGCTACCAGCTGGCGTCACTTCGTCGGGAGCTGAGCGAGTATCCCGAGGCCATGGTATGATGCGTATGATTTTTTTGTGTTTTCTATGCATGTGACTGAATGGTAACTATCATGATGTATGTATGGTGATGCAGGTGGTGTGGAGACCCTACCTGGGCATGGGCGACGCTGGCCAGCCTTGGGTTGTAGCGGGTCTTCCTCGTTTCAGGCGGGACGTGTGGGTCCATTGCCTGAACGAGATCGAGCCACTTCGGCTGAGGCTGGTTATGAGGACGTTGGGGCTAGC
>JAHNEJ010002234.1:0-239815 GCA_022559845.1 Amorphophallus konjac
AGAATATTTACCGGCTTAGGCAAAATGAGCCATGACGCCGGACAAGGATATTTAACGGCTTAGACATAAAGTCATGACGCCGTATAGCTTGGCTTAAGCGAAAGGCCATGACATCAAGGTAGAATATCTACCGGCTTAGGTGGGGAGCCATGACGTCGGACAATGATATTTAACGGCTTAGACATAAAGTCATGACGCCGTACAACTTGGCTTAAGCGGAAGGCCATGACGCCAAGGTAGAATATCTATCGGCTTAGGTGGGAAGCCATGACGCCGGACAAGGATATTTAACGGCTTAGACATAAAGTCATGACGACGTACAACTTGGCCTAGGCAGAAGGCCATGACGCCAAGGCAGAATATTTACCGGCTTAGGCGGAAAGCCATGATGCCGGACAAGGATATTTAATGGCTTAGACATAAAGTCATGACACCGCACAGCTTGGCTTAGGCGGAAGGCCATGACGCCAAGACAGAATATTTACCGGCTTAGGCGGAAAGCTATGACGCCGGACAAGAATATTTACCGGCTTAGACGTAAAGTCATGATGCCGTACAACTTGGCTTAGGTGGAAGGCCATGATGCCAAGACAGAATATTTACCGGCTTAGGCAGAAAGCCATGACATCGGACAAGGACGGCTTTTGTTGGTTAACGTTCCAGCCTAGACGAAAGGTCATGATGCTGACGAATGGTCTGTACATCGGCTTAGAAGGCAGGTCATGATGTCGATGATAGAAGGGGTCTTTTGTTCTCCAACTGGATGGAAGGGCAGAGCCACAGGTAAAAAGGGTCTTTGTGTTTCCGGCCGGACGAAAGGCCCAAGCCGATGGTGAAGGGGTCTTTTTGTTGACTGACTGGACGAAAGGTCCGAGCCAGAGGTAGAATTTGAACGTTAACCTGACGGGATGTCGGAGTCAACAAACCTTGCCTAGGCGGTATGTCTAGGAAAGGGTAGAAATAAAGCATTGTTGTCGTCTCGACGTCATGTCGAACACGACCAACCTAGAAGAGACGAAGGGACTGGGCCAGGCCAGAATATGGTTGTTGACTTGACAGCCTTGCCAAAGTCAACCAACTTGGAAAAGGCGTGAGGCCTGAACCAAAGGCATAATATAGCATAGGTGTTAGCTTGACGTCCTGTCAAAGTCGACGAACTTGGCGAAAGCGTGAGGCCTAAGCAAAGGACATAATGTGGGATAGGTGTTGACTTGACGTCATGTCGAATTCAATGAAGTTGGCGAAGGCGTGAGGCCAAAGCCAAGAGTATAATGTAGGATAGGTGTCGACTCGACATCATGTCGAAGTCAACAAACCTGGCAGAGACGTGAGGCCTAAGCCAAGGGAAGCATACAGGATAGGTGTTGATTTGACGCCATGTCGAAGCCAACGAACTTAGTAGAGGCGGGAGGCCTAGGTCAAGGGTATAATATGGGATAAGCGTTGACTCGACGTCAAGTCGAAGCCAACGAACTTGGCAAAGGCGTGAGGCATGGGCCAAGGGCATATTGCAGGATAGGTGTTGACTCGACGCCATGTCAAAGCCAACGAACTTGGCAAAGGCGTGAGGCCTAGGCCAAGGGTAGCATGTAGAATAAGCGTCGACTCAACAGAATGTCGAAGCCAACGGGCCCTGCCCCGATAGAAGGTTCGTGACGAGGGTAGACCAGAACGCAGACATATGAGAGGCCCAGACCCAGGGCTAAATATCAATGTCAACCCTGACGAAGTGTTGGAGTCAACCAACCTTGCTCAGACGGAAGATCTGAAACAAGGGTAGAATGTGTAGATGACGATGTCAACCCGACGTCATGTCGAAGCTGACCAACTTGGCGAAGACGTGAGGTCTAAGCCAGAACAGAATATGAACGTTGACCCGTGGAGATGTCGGGATCAACGAACCTTGCTCAGATAGAAGATCTGAGACAAAGTGAAGGAATCTTTTGTTGGTTTATTTGTTTAGAGTGGTTGGGTTTATTAGACTTGTTAGGTTTCTTGAGTTTTTTTGGATTTTATTGGCTTTCTTGAGCTTATTGAGTTTATTGAGTCTATTGCTTGAGTTCATTGGGTTTATTGGGTTTATTGGGTTTGTTGAGTTTTGTTGATTCGATTAATTTCATTGGTTTAAGTGGGTTTATTAAGATTATCGAGTACTTTGGGTTTATTGATTTATTGAGTCTATTGGGTTTATTGGGGGTTTATTTGGTTCGTTAGGTTTATTGATTTATTGAGTTGATTGATTTTTCTTAGCTTATTGGATTTATTGAATTATGTTGGGTCTATTTAAATTTAATTTAAATCATCATTTCCCCCTTTTTTTATTCATCTTCATCATTCATCATTTTTTATTCACTTCTTTCTTCTTTTCATTTCATTTTTTTTGTTAACACTATTTTTGTTTGTTTTTGTTGGGCTCCCTGACGCAGTCTCGTCTGCGATGCGGGATATTTATTTGGTGGGACTATTGATGAATTTGACTGTTTATTATGTCGGTGGGGCCAAGGATCGATGTCCAAGAGCCTCACAGGCTTGGCTAGGGCGGAGTGCCTCGGGCCAAGGAAAAGGATTTTATGAGTCCTGTCCAGTGGGACAAAGGGTAATTTTGGGGCTCGGCGAGGGTGGAGTGCCTCAGGCCAAGGAAAAGACCTTGTGGACCCAGCCCAATGGGACAGAGTTTATTTTCGAGCTCGGCTAGGGCGGAGCGCCTCCGACCGAGGGAAAGCTTTATGGACACAGCCCGACGGGACTGATGGGCAAATTATTGAGCTCGACAAGGGCAGAGCGCCTTATGCCAAGGAAAAGGATATTTTATTGGGCCGACATTGGGCAAGAACTCCGATCCGGTAGCGATGGGAGAGTCCCGTGGGATAAATATGGCACCGCTGCGGCTGAATGCCGAAAGGCCACGAGAGTGGATTGACTGGGAGCATAGGTCCCATATTAAGGGTGGAAGGTTAGTCCTAGTGGGACGAATGGGGAGTATCCCCATAGGATAGGAGGGCGGCGAGGCACCGTGAATTCTGCTAGGACCAGGGGTGCTGAGATAGGCCACTAGAAGTCGAATGGCGCTTATTTGTTGGCTTGATCAGGAGAAAGGAGCCGAGAGTGCGGACAACTCGGCGGGACTTGTTCTTTTCATTCCCCAATAGGATTTGGACCCGTATTTGAAACGGGAGGCCTAATGGCCAATGAAGGTTCTTTAACGTCGGTGGGACTGTTGATTAACATGATCCCCTGGGAGTATTCAGTGATAGCTATACATCAGATCAATAGCTATCTTTTTTGCCATTGATTTCTTTAGGAGATGCTCCAAATAGCTTCGGTACGGGCCTCCGGTGCTTATGCCAAGTGTCCTCCTCTTGACGCTTATTCTTAGAAGCTGCAGTTACAGGGTCCTCCCACCTCCACAGATGATGTAGTCATTTCATTATTCCTTGGGCATTCACCATGCAATGCAACTAAGGACTCTTCTGCCCATGGGGAGGATGGGGAGGCCTTGCCGACCTTACAAGTTCCTTTCCCCCCTTTTTTTGAACGGACAGCTTGGATGACGTTGATATTGCAGTGTAGTGCAAAGCAACTACCCTTCATCTATTTATTTTTAAACAGACCAAGGTGGGTGCATAGGATAGCGCTCACCCCCTCAGAGAAGGGATTAGTGGTTCACTCCACCACACCAACCTCACAATGGTAGTTTCTTATTTGGCATGGACCAAGACATGGGGGGAGTGATATCTCCTTGACAGATGCAGCCATCAAGGCCTCCTTCAAAAGAATTTTTTTTTTGGAAGACCTAACCTTCTGAGAGACGACATATTAGATTCAATAGGTGGAGCCTTATGTCTATATATATGCAAATTTCATTTGCCCTCATTTTCTGCTCATTTTTTTCCTTTTTTTTGGTGCCTGCCCCCAGAACAGGATCTTTCCATTCTTTTTTTTTCTCTCTTTTTTTTTGCTTCAGTTGCCATTCTTCTTTCTGTTGGCAAGCATCCGCATTCAAGCTATGCGGGCTTGCTAGACATCGGCTTCAGCCAGATTTGTGAGGAGCAGTTGAGGCGGTAACGTCGCGCGGGACTGCTCTTTTGAGGATAGATATTTGATGAGGGCACGGTGGGTCCACCTTATACTCGCCCATCTGTAGTTCGCCTTTCTTGATCAGGCCTTCAATAATGTCCTTGAACACATAGCAATCCTCAATGGGATGCCCCAACATTTGGTGATAAGGACAGAATCGTAGATCGTCTTTTCTTTCGGCATCGCCTGGCTTCTTCGGCTCCGGAAGCACTATTTTGCCGTATTCACGGGCCCACTCAAAAAGTGCCCTAGTCTTGTCCTTTGGAAAGTAATACAATTTCATCGTTTTGCCCCTTAATGAGGTCCCTTGTTTTGCCGAATCGGCGGAAGTTGCCTCTTTCATTTTCCTCTTCTACTGCTCGAAGGCTTCAAAATTTGAGGCGCAAACCTCTTCTTGCGTCGGAGGTTTGTTGATTGGTTTATTCTTTTAGCTCGAGGCCGTAGAGGCCGAGCAAAGCCTTGCCAGAACTGCTTCGGCATTGGCTGCGACATCACTTAGCTATTCAAAGGCCGTGACTTCAATGTCAATGACCCATCGTAGAATTTCTATTCTCAAATTTTCTTTGCAGATTTGAACAGAGTCCCCGTAGCTCGGCGGATGTCTGCATCTTTCACGGAGATTCCTCCACCTTCTTACGTAGTCCATGACAGACTCATTATCTTTTTGTTTGGCTGCTTGTAATTTGGGCTCGGTGACTTCCTCTTCGGATGCCTCCATATTCATTGTTTGTTTCGCCTTCAGCTCGTTTGACTGCATGCACGGTCTCATTGGCACCATCTTCGGAGATGCTTTAGTTGGCCCCTGACGTGCCCGGGAGACTGTATGTTTGAGTGGTTGAGGGAGGATACCCCCTGTAAGATCATGTGCTATTCGGGGTATGACTGGCCGTACTGAAGCTTCAGGTGAGCTAGCACTACCTTGTGTCGCCTCATGTAGATGTCCTGCCAGTTGCGGCATAGGCGGACTTAGATTCATTTCATTCAGTTGTCTTTGCAGCATTTCAATTTCCTACTGCTTCTGGTTTAGCAGTGCCATCACAGCGGGGCCTTGCCAAGAGGGGTCGGGAGTGCTATCTTGCACCTCTGGTCTGACTAGGGTGAGTGGCATCCCGTCATTGTTGCTGAACACGCCCGATTTCTTCGAGATGAACTCTCTGGGTTTATACCTTTGAATGGAGGAGGAACGTGGTATTGCCCCCCCTTGTTGGCTGACGGGTGTCCTGATATCCTCTTGGATCTACCAGCATGATGGGAGGCAGAAGCTTTAGCCTGATTTGCTCCTTTTGGCATAAAGCAAATTTCTTCATCTTCTTCATCAGTAGCTTGAGCCACACTGGAGGGTGCCGATAGCATGTTGCAAGAGAGAGCAACATATCTTATTTTAGCTTTTGTATTCTCATTTTCCTTCTCCCATATGGCTGGCATCTGCCCCCGCAGTGGGTTGCTCGGTGCGTCGAACACCCTTGCCTTTTCTTTAATTCCTTTTGTTAGCTCGTGAGACTTATTGTGTCCTTGAGGGGCATCCTTTTTGACCTGCATAGGCTGGCTCTTGAGCTGCTCCTGCTCGTCTAGCATGTCTGTAACAGTTTGTAGCCGTTCCACGGCTGAGTTTATTTCTTCATGCGCCTGTGCCGGGGCTTGTTTCTTTGTGTTATCCACTGGCCTTCTGATAGCCATAGGAGGGGCTATTTGTTGCCAAGCCAGAGCTATAGGGGGGGAGCGGGCCAGCCCATGGCTCCACTAACATGGACTCTTAGAGTCGAAAGGGATGTTGATCTTGTTCTTTTCTTTATTGATGATGCTTGCCAATTTCTTTGCTTTTCTTCAGGCACTAGGGCACAGTCTTCATTGGTGTGTTGGCTGCAAACCTCTGGCACTTCTTCAGGCAGTCGCTGACATATAGATATTACATTAATTGATGCCCCCGGAGTAGGCACTTCATGAGGGCGCGGAGGATCGACTCTGTCCTCCTCCATTTGTAGCTCCCCTCTTTTTATTAAGCCTTGGGCGATGTCTTTAAATATTTGGCAATCCTCAATAGGATGCCCCAAGATTTGATGGTAGGGGCAGAAATGAGGATCATCTCTTCTTTTGACATCATCAGGTTTCTTTGGCTTCGGAAGCCTGATTTTGCTATATTTGACAGCCCACTCGAACAATGCTCGAGTCCGGTCCCAGGGGAAGGCATAGAGCTTATTTGCTTTGCTCTGTGGAGGATGGCTCTCTCGACAGTCAGCAAGTTCATTGAGAGGAGGGTTGTGCACCCATTTGTGCCTTTTCGCCGTGAGGCTGATAGTACGGACTGCTCTTAGCATCGGCCGTTTATTAACCTTCCTGACTTGATGACTTGAGCCGGCAGAAATGGAGGGATATCTTGTGAAGAAATCTTCAACCTCCGTGGCAATATCACTTAATCGGTCAAAAGACCGGATTTCTATTCCAATCATCTTTTCCAGAATATCTTTCTTCAGATTTTATTTACATATTTGTATTGCGTCTTCTGGATGCAGAGGACGCCGACACCTCATGCTGAGATCCTCCCATCTCTTGATATATTCTGCAGCTGTTTCATCATCTTTTTGCTTGGCTGCCAACAGCGCAGCCACAATCACCTCTGCCTCGATGACGTGGAATCTTTCACTGAATTTCTGCTGCATATCAGGCTAGTTGTGGATAGACCCGGCCGGCAGGTCAGAGTACCATTCAAAGGTAAGTCCTGTCAATGAAGACCCAAAGAACTTGAGCAGATATGACTCGTCTGCCGCCAAGTCGCCCATGATTGTCATATAATGTGCAATATGTTCTTTCGGGGAGCCTTTCCCGTTGTATTTGTCAAATTTTGGGAGTTTATTGATGCCCGACAGTAATCCTTTGGCAGCATGATGGGCTGGATATGGCACTTGATATATGTCAAAGGGGGCGTAATCATCACCACCCCTCTTTGCTAACCTTGCCTCTATCATTTGCTCCATCATCAGCTTATTCATCATAACTAGATCTGTTGATTGAGGGTAGAGGTGGGCGACCTGCATCGATAATGCGGCCGAAGTCATAGCATTGGATGGCAAAGGCTCCAACAGGGGAGCCCGCCGCTGCATCTGAAAGGGCATTGGCCGTGTTGGCTGGAGCCACTGGGAATAATACTGGGGAGCAGCCCAGCTCTGATCTGCAGATTGAAGAACAGCCAGTGAAGGAGCACCCGTGGGGTTGGAACCTTCCCGTGACGGCTCAGCTCGTGCCCCCGGTTCCTCGGGCGCCATAACGTGTTCAGCCTTTTCATTTAATTTTCTCTTCAGCAGTTTTATCTCTTATTGATACCCTTGCAGTAGCATCAGGACGGTAGGGTCCATTGTTGTTTTATCACTAATGCCCTCGAGTGTGTTACCCAAATGAGCTTCATTTGAAGGAGGTGGGGATGCTCCCTCTTGCTCAGATGCCACTAGTCCGACAGTAACAGTAGTCATGTTTTCTTCAGCAAGCTGCTTGCCCTTTGTGGCTTGCAATAGCTCAGCCCCACTTTTACCCCATCTTGTCACCGGGTCAGTTCTTTCAGCAATCTCGGCTGGCTCTTCTTGTTCATTTAGTAGGGTGTCAGGTTTGCCCATTACTCCTGTCATGTTGCAGGTGAGGATTTGCACTCCTCTTTTGTACTTTCTGGTTCCCCTTCGGGCCTGACTAGAGGAAGTCAGCCTTTTATACATTGGAATTCTTTTCATCTCTTCATTTTGTGGAGGCCTTTCAAGGCTTCTAGCTTTGGCTTGCCTCCCCTCTTCATTCACCTCAACCGGCGCCATCTTGTCTTTTTCTTTCTCTTCGGCCCTGATGACTCGAAGGGACCTTTGCTGACCCATGACGGGACCTCCAAAGCTATGGAAATATTCTCGGACCATCCTTGTTGTGTCTTCCTGGCTGCATTCTGTAGAGATGGCAGAAGGTAGCACTTGGATTCGTGCTGACGGCATGTATGAAAGCCGTGCCAGTTTGGCCACTTGATTGAAATTCCTTGATAATTTGGAGATGTGGGCTTGTCTTGCGAAACCCTGATGGTGGGCGAAGGGATCACAACCATGGTATCTTCTGCATGCACGGCCCTTTTGCCCCCTCTCTTGGGGACATCAGTAGAATTGTTGAAGTTCTGCGAGGCCGGTGCAGTGTTTTGGGTCTTCTTGGGTACCCACATTTGCTTGAACTTAGGCAAGTTCGGGGTTTGCCTCTCTTGATTGTTGTCATTAAAATCCACCCTTCGACTTGCTAGCATTTGGAAAGTGTTGTAAGTGGGCACATTCGGGATGATCCGATCTGGCAGAACTTTGGCGCTGTGGCCATTAAAGTAGATCCGGACGCCTCCGATCAACAAGGACTTCCGAGACGCCGAGAGTCGGCTTCGGGGAGTAGCAGAAACCCTTCCTATAGAGCTCTTCTTGTTGCCCTCAGTGGGCTTCTTCTTATGTGCCGCAATCGGGCAAATAGTATGGTGGACGTGGCAGCTCACGACCACCGGGTCCTTCAGCACAGCTTCCTTGACATGGCCCTCACTTCGGTAGGTCGCAATTTTGTCATTCTTCAGCTTCGCAGGTTTAGAACTCTTCACGTCTAGGAGACTCACGAATGCAACTCCCAGGAAGTTGGGGAAGCCAACGACCGGGGGAAAGTCGCCAAAGGGAGTAGGTACGGCAAGGTAGCCGTATGCAACATGGTCTGCCACGATTTGAGGACCGAAAATAAGCCCAGATAGTCCGCTTGCCATCACTTCAACCTACAAAGAGGAGAAACAAGATGAATGAATAATTAACATTTGAAATAGTTCAATGGGGGCCCAATGGTCCTTCTATTTTGGCGAAAAGATGAAGGGAGGCTGAGTCCCACCGGGCGTGCCAGCTTGTGGGAGATAGATTTTATTAAGAATATTATTTTATTATGGGTTTATTTGGTTTATTTATTAGAGATTTATTTACGCAGGGCGTGCCAGTCACTGAGTGACAAATTTATTATGCGCACCGTCTGACTAACAAGACGATTATAGGTGATCGTGTCGAGACCCAAAACCCACCGTACCATGAAGGCTACGGCGTTAATTACACCTCTCCAGAAGAGATAAAACCCTTGATTAATCGCCAAAATAGAGAGGCCATGAGGCCCGTAGAATATTTAAAAGATGTGATTGCATGCAAGCACGCAATATGGTAGTATTTATTTATTAGGCCGGCTTCCGGTACAGGACGGAGAACCTAGGTCCGAGGACCACCATCGCACATAGCAAAAGCCTCCGGCCGGGCGTAACCCGACCTTTCGCTAATCACCATTCGATATACCGGAGAGTCAAATCATGCAGGCATGCAAGGTGGTAGCATTTAGCATTATTATTTGTTACTTATTTGGTCATTTATTTGTAAATTTAGGGAAGACTCTCGCAATCCCTGTCACTCGCAGGGCTGTCGATTAGTCGTTGCCTTTTTATTTTGAGACTGTGTATAGCGTTATGGTGCATACACATGGCCCCATGAGGCGGGCCGAGTATGACCGTATCCGGGCAGACTCGTGTATCATTGGGACAATGTATGTCAGGGTATGACAAATTTGATATTTAAAAATTAAGGGGATGCGGTTAAAACCCAGTCGAGACGAATTGAATTCAACGGCTTATCGGCCCAGGACAAGGTCATGCCATGGCCATAATGAGATTAATCCCGAGGTGCAGACACGACCTGTCAGGGGGGGGTCATCAATATTCCCATGCCCGGGGTCTAGGGGAGGTGAGAGCTCCGAAGTGGACACGGCCATGTTCATTTATTCTTTATTTATTTTTATTATTATTTTTAAATGTATGAATGCACTGTATTTATTATTTATTTTTTTCTTTATTATTATTATTATTATTATTTTATTTTGGATGCAAACATCTTTTATTTTCTTTATTGACATTTATTTATTCATTATTTTCTTTGTTGTTCGTTTATCATTTTTATTTACTTTCATTTATTGTTATTTATTTGACCATAATTTATTTATTGTATATTATTTATCTCTCACTTCTTATTATCTTATTTCTCTTTTCTATTCTCTTTTTTTTATTTGCTAATGCATATGAAATATCACATATGTGTAAATATAAATGAGAACGAGTGAATATTGTTTGTTCCTTTTCTCTTGTTTTTTTATATCTAAAGGGGGGAGGAGAGAGAACATACATGTGTATGCTTGTGAGTTTGTGTTGAGTGAGAGTGACAGTGAGAGTTTTATTATTACTATTATTCTTTTTTTTATTGTTTGAATGTGCAAAGTTCATGCATTTATGTGGTTTGTTTTATGTTGGTTTGCGTACGTTGTGTTGAGAATGTGTAACGTGATTGGTGCATGGGCATTACCCTTTTTTTTATATTTTATGCATGCAACGAGGATGGTTTATATATATGACGTGTAGGTGTTGTTCGCGTGGGTTGCTTGTTTGTTACGTGAAAACGGCGCGAGAGGCATGCACCGGGGTAAAACAGCGCGAGTGTGTTCAGTGCTTTTGTTAAAACGGCGGGATCCGTGGTGTTAATACGGCGTGGAAATGTATGTAAGTTAATCCGGCGCGTATTTAGTTTTATAATGATAAAAGGGAAATGGCGACGAGTGGAGAGGAGTTTAAAACGACACGGGAGTACCGTGCCGGGTAACGGTGAGTGTTTTATTTTATTTTGTTTGTTTGTTTTATTATGTTTGTTTGTTTTATTATTTATTATTATTTTTTTATTATTTTTATTTTTTAATTGTTGTTTGTTTGTTTTATTATTTTTTATTTTATTTTATTTATTTATTTATTTATATTCTCTATCATACAAATGGTTAATTCGGCAACATCTCCCCTAAACCCGGGGTGTTTGGGGAAAAGTGGAGGAATACCCATGGAATGGGGTAAGCTCCTTAAAGGCCGGGAGGCCAGACACGGTGACCGGCAGACCCGAATGGATGGAGACCCCTAGGGCGAGCCTACGAGAGATACCGATGTGTCTATGGGTTATCCAAATCGGGGTAGTGTTCGCCATTGAGGCGGTTTAATATTCACTCGGGGAGTGATCATTTAAAACGGCGTGATAAATAGAGCCTTAGAACGGCGCAGTTGCAGTTAAACGGGCGTGGAACGCTTAGGAAAAGGGCTTAAAATGGCATAGGAACCATAGTTGTGGGCTTAAAACGGCGCAACGGGCGCGCAGGTGTAGTGGGGGGCTTTAAAACGGCGCGCACTGTTAGTGTTAGTGTGCTACATGCCAATTTCGGGTCGGGTAGGCCCAATAGTTGTACGATCTTGTTCATTAATAAAGTGGTGTTTGAGCGTAAATATGCGATTGTGTTACTTTACGTTGTCCCTAGGATATGTGGTTGTAAAGTCAGCTCGAGATGAGATCTAGAACATGAGACTTACTTTACATGAACACATACCTTAAACTGTTTCTGGTTGGAGGGTAATCACTCGGGGACTTTGATTACCTATTAAACCAGTACACATGATGTGTCAGTGACCAGTCTCATGGTCATTGGTGCGGGACACCAACACATATGTGTAGGTGTATGTCCTTGGAGGATGTGCACTGAACTGATCTGCTATTGGATCTTCAGATGGTTGATTATACCTAATGTCAACTGAAGATCCAACGGTCACAGTAGCATCGTTGGTCCTTTCACCTGAGCCATTGATCGGATCTTACACGAGGACTGGAATGGTTTAATTACTTGACTAAGTGACTTTAACCATAAGTCATGAGTTGTCGAGTCATTAACCACTCCAGGATATGTGTGAAGATCGTCAATGGTCAAGAAGGGATCGCTCACTGTCGGGTATATATCAGACAGTTAATGGGTCATGACATTGACGCTCCGTTAAATCCCTGGCCAGGGTCGTGTGAGTTCGTTTAGAACGGACGTCATACACTTTAAGGGGGTCATAGTCAAATGGCACGATCATGGGGTTTGACAGAAACCATACCCTCGATCGTACCAGACTCATAGAATGAGCGAGGGATTATATCGATGCGGTAACTGTGGACTTACAGGTACCAGACAGGCTGGTTTAAACCCGGCGTCCTCTAGGATCACGCAGATTTGCTTGACCCAACGTGATCGAAAGGTTCGGAATAAATTAAACTATTATTCGGCTCTTGTAGAAGCGAAGAATATGTTTAATTTACTTCTAATTGGGAATTAGAAGTTAATGGGCCTTAAACTAGAGTGACTATGGGCCTAGAGGATCACACACAATGGATTCTTGGGTGACGGATTATTATTATACAAGTGTATGTATTAATTCCTTTTAATTTCTTTTGGAAAGGAGTGTAAATGGAGCTTAATACATATGTATAATAATAGATAGGACATATATACAGTTTTGATCTTTTGGAATCCTTTTCTAAAAAGCCTAAACTCTATATATAGATCCTACGTGAAGCTCATTCGAGCTTCTTCTTTCCTTCCCTTAAGCTAACCAAGCATTAAGCTTAAGGGAGAGGATTAGTCTCCCCCTTTCTCCCTCTTGCTCTCTCTCTCTCTAGAATGCCGGGGAGGTACCGTCGCTGCGCAAGGGTCCGTGTGGATCGTCTCTAGAGGCCGTACTGTTGTGCGGTTCAGTTTTTCTGCATCAGGCTTAGCGGATAGCGTCGTTCCGCGCAAGGTGAAACACGCAACCCGTAATTAGGGTATTAGAAACACCGATTAGAGCACAGATTAAGCTTTCCACAACACCGGGATCGGGCAAATGAATTTTTGTTATCCGCTGCGTAGCCCGTAGGTGCTGTACGAAATCTTACAGTGGTATCAGAGCCAGGTTCGCGCTCTGGTCGGTGTTTTTATTGCCGTTTAGAACCATATTTGAAAGGGGATTAAATGCTTCAATTGTTAATGCTAGAAGGGGATGTTGGACATCCCCGTTCTTCCAGGATGCTGGGCATCCCTGGAGTAAATTTTTTTTAAAAAAAAATTAGTTGGCCCGTTTTGGGCGCACTGCAGGCGGCGCCGCGTGGCGGGCGCCCGCAACGCTGGGGCGGGCATGCGGGTCAGCGCCCACGTGCGCGGGCGAGGCCCGCGCGGGGGGGGGGGGGGGGGGGGCATTTTTTTATATAAATAATAAAAAAAATTGCATTTTTTTACCCTTTTTAATTTATTGTGCTCATGTTAATAATATATATATATATATATATATTTAAATGCACAGTAAATTAAATCAAATTTTATCTAGTAAGTTAAATAGTGTTATCTCAATGGTAAATGTCAAATGTTAAATTTTATTTAACCGTGTTAAATTTACCGAGGTGAGATAATTACTATTTACCTTGAGATAAAATGGTAATAATTGAAGTTACTTTGGTAAAATTTAAGTTTTTGAATTTTTAATTATTAGATAATTAGAAAATTCAAATTTTAAATTTTATTGAAGTTAAATGTGAAAAATTCAATTATTTGAATTTTAATTATTAGATAATTGTTAAATTCAAATTTTGAATTTTAGAAAATTACTACTTGAGGATAATTGCATTATTTTAAATTTATTTTCAAAAAAAATTATTATATAATTAGTTTGAATTAAAATTTAAATTATTGGCATGTTTAAATTTTGAATTTAAATTAGATTATTGGATAATTAAATTTAAATTTAAATTTAATTAATTATCTCAATTAGATGCCGCTGTAGAAAATGATAGTTCTTTACGTGCTTTACTTTATTTACCTTGTATTGGCCTGCTTGTGTGTTTAATTTTAGTTAATCATGCTTTGATTTTTAAAATTAAACAAAGCTAGCCTGTTTTTGTTTGCACATCCCATTTTTAAATTCAAAAGTAAGGATTATTTTCAGAAAAAAATCCTTGATTGATTTTATTTGAATGGGTTGGCAAGTGATCATGGACTTGGATTAATGTAATTAATTGGGGTCTGCGAACCTCTTTTCTCTCTCTGGTAAAATTCTAATGTACTTCTATCTTCCTCCGTTGTTGTACTCGCCCTAAGGGCTGTTGGAATTTGAGTCACATGTAATTTAATTTTTTCGGCCTGCGTGCCGTGTAAAAGTTGTAATTAATGCGGCATCGGAGTTTGAAAGCGTGGAGCACACCCGATGAGGACGATCCAGCTGCTTCGGAAGCGCGCTGGATGTCTTAGTTACATTAGGGTTAAAGTCCATGATCACTTGCGTTTATTTTTACATTGGATGCATTTATTTTGTGCAAACTACTAGGTACGGTAAATATATTGGATATATTTATATTACCACATAGGGTGAGATCAAGATAAAATTGAATTCCCTCGCGCTTAAATTTTAGATCTGGTAAGCGTGGCTCTAGGAGTCGTCGTGGCCCTCCATCATTATGGAGTGAATGAACGTCTTCATTTCATGGATTTGTTGTGCTTTCCACAAGATTCAGGAGTTTGGGGGCGGGATTAAACTCCAAGGCTCGGCCTCAATGGGGTGAGGAATTGAACTCGGCCTTATTGTACTTTCCACAAGGGTCGGGTCATGAACTCATTGCTATGTAGTAATGATGGTTAGATCTAACCGAGAATATCCTTTGTTGTGCTTTCCACAAGGGGATGATTTTTCGGGGGCCGAATATCGGATATTGCATTAGATGCAAGTGCTTGTTGATTGCCCTTGAGATGGTGTATGGCTTGTTGTGCTTTCCACAAGGTCGTACATCAGTCTCGTTGGGATTCCGACCCACTAGGTTGATCTCGTTGATCTCCCGTTCTATATACTGAGGGTTATATAGTTCGATCGAAAAATAGTGGGACTAACTAAGATAGAGAAACCACATCTAAGTTAGAATTTGAACACATGCTAAGTTATCTTTTATTTCTTATCCAGATCACAATGTCGTCGTCCAACCCCCTCCGTGGCATCTTGGATGCAAATCGCTTAACTGGACCGAACTACTCGGATTGGCTACGTAACCTACGCATAGTCCTTACCGCCGAAAAGATTGCATGTGTGTTGGACACGGTTCATTCTGAGTCGGCTCCTGATGCCGACGAGGGCGAGTTGCTGGCTTATGCCAAGTGGTCTGAGGACTCCTCCCTTGCCCAATGTTACATGTTGGCCTCTATGGCTCCCGAGCTACAGAGGTAATTTGAAATGACTGATTGTAGAAGTATACTTCTCAATCTACGCCAGCTCTTCGGGGAGCAGGGTAGGATCGAGAGGTATGACATCTCCAAAAGGCTTTTCAGGACACGGATGTCTAAGGGTTCTTCAGTACAGGCTCATGTACTGAAAATGATGGAGTGGATAGACAGACTCAATGCACTGGGGTTCAAGTTGGATCTTGAATTGTGCATTGATCTTATACTCCAGTCATTGCCCGATTCCTTTTCTTCCTTCATCATAAACTTTAACATGAATAGAATTGATGCAACTCTCCCGGAGCTGCTCAACATGTTAAAGAGTGCTGAAGGAACTATGCAGAAAGATAAATCATCTTCTTCTGTAATGATTATTGGCCGGGTCAATAAGAAAAGGAAGGCCACCCAGATATCCACCACGAGTAACAAAGGGAAGGGAAAGAAAAAGGCCACGGATAAGCAACTCGCCAAAGTTGACAAAGGGAAGGGCAAGAAGAATGAAAAGGAAGACAAATATTTTCGATGCGGGGAAACTGGGCATTGGAAAAGGAATTGCAAGGCAATTCTAAATGAAGGTATTTTTGTCATAGACCTTAATTTGTCATATATGGAATCCGATGGAGTCAACCAGGGTTACCGTGAGAGCATGCGAGTACTGAAGTTGAGAAACCCTAGTGCTCTGGCGACAGTGAAACCCTAGTGCTCAACGCCGCCCTCGGTGGGGCCTCCCCCCTGGGGGAGGCCATGGCTTCCCCTGGGGTTCCTCCCGGAGGGGAGGAGGATATCCCGCATGCTAGTAAGTCTGGAGTTACTGGAGGTAGGTCTTTTGCGCAGGTGTTGGCGGCATCTCTGGAACTACCTAAAGTGGATATCAAGTTGCATCCCCCGTCGTCCACTGACAGGGGGGAACCCGCTTGTTTCTTCTCCAAAGAAGAGATCGATGCTTCCCTTCAGCCCTTCATGTTCGCTGTTGTGACGAAAACATCTTTTGGCCGCCCGGCCTTCCCTGAGATTCGATCGCATCTTGCAGCCAGGTGTGGGCTGAAGGATTCCTTCGTTATAAGTGCCTTGGATAATCAGCACCTTCTACTGCGGTTCAAGAGCAATGATGATTATCTACGTGTTCTTTTACGTGAAGCCTTGCATGTTAAAGGTAAGTTGTTTCGTTTCTTCAAGTGGACTCCGATGTTCCGCCCGGAGGAAGAGCCGTCGATCTGCCCAGTATGGATCGAGTTTCCCAACTTGCCTGTCAACCTATATCAGAGGAGTTTTCTTATGTCGATTGCAGCGAACGTTGGTCACGTTCTTCAGGTTGCTCATGCTACGGAGTTACTGATTAATACCAAGGCGGCTAGGGTTTGTGTGGAGTTAGACCTTCTTAAAAGCCACCCTGAAAGATTATGGATAGGTATGGGTCCAGATTATGGCAGCTTTTGGCAAGATATTAACTACGTTAATGCACCTTTATACTGCATTGCTTGTAGGCGGCTGGGCCATAATATGGATACCTGTAGATTGCATGCCAAGGTGGATGCTAGAATTATTTCTAAGCCTATCGGAAAACATGTTCCTGATGGAACTTGGATCCCGGTTCCTAAGGACAAAGAGAAGGAGCATCCTTGTCTTGGCAATGATAACTGTGATGCCCCACATATCCTTGGTCGAGGGAAGGAGGTTGCGGTTGATAGCGATTCTTCGCTACTAAAGAGTTCTAACTCTGACCCATCACCGACAGGGGGAAGGTCTATTCCTCTTCAGCATGCACATATCTATATAGAAGGAAACACTGTGAAGGGTGATGTGGTATCTAGAGGTAACCCCATAGGATCCCTGGGAGAGCCGGGCGGGCCATCTGATCGGCAGGAGATTTTGGCTTGTGAGCCTATGACTATAAGAAGTATGGACAATCAGCAGCTACTGACTGGGGAGAGATTAGTGGCTACTCAGATAGGATGTGATATTTCCTCTGAGGATGTTACAGCTGATGATGCAGTTTTGGCTCCACGGATGATGCCTAAGGAAAATTCCATGTTAAGCTTGGGAGCGTCAGACGGATCTCTCAGTCTCACGCATGCTACATCAGTGTCTGGAGATCAGGGAATTTCTAATACAATACCCGAACAATTTGCTATGGGCACTGCTTCCCGAGCAGCTATGGATAATATTCTAATGCCACATTATGCTATACATGTATCCTCTAAAGTCAGTGGGGTCGAAGGTATGATGACCAGATCTAGGGCCAGATCGGTGGATGGTAGTGCGTGTCCTCCCCATCATTGATTATGGATCCTGCATTAATTTGGAACATCAGGGGAATTGGTAACACGGCCTCTAGGACATCCCTTCGTAGGCTGGTTCTCAAGATGCGTCCGATGGTTGTTGCCATTAGTGAACCGAAAATTGATTTTTCCAAGGCGTCTTCGGTGGCCAGGCTGTTACATTTGGATAAGTATGCTGGTAATGATGGGGACAATTCTAAAATTTGGGTGTTTTGGCATGCTTCCTTGCCCATTTCGGTGATTGGTCAATCAGCGCAACATATAACTCTGGGGTATGAGGAAAGGAATTCTTTTACTAAGTATTTCACCTGTGTCTACGCTGCCTGCTCTAGAGACTCCAGACGGAACCTCTTTGATGAGCTTAGCTCTTTTGCTTCCTCTGTTACCATCCCCTGGTTAATTGGAGGTGATTTCAATTGTGTCTCACATTCATCTGAGAAGATTGGTGGGTTACCTTATAATATCGATGCTATGACAGATTTTAATACATTTCTGGGCGAAGCAGGGTTATTCGATGCTGGGTATGTGGGGTCTGCTTTTACTTGGTCGAACAATCGAACGGGTGGGGCTAATGTCTGGGCTCGGCTTGATAGAGTTCTGTATAACCATTCTTGGCAGGTTGCGTTTCCTAATATCCAGGTCACTCATCTTCAGAGAGGACCTTCGGATCATGCACCTTTATATGTTTCTGCTATGGAGCTACCTGCCGGACCGAGTAGGTTTATTTTCCAGGAAATGTGGACTTCACATTCCGATTTTTTACAAGAAGTTCGGAGTATATGGGAAGGGGTCAATGTTACACACCCTAATGCGTTCACCAGGCTTCAGCTTAAGCTTAAAGAAACCAAAGCTAAGTTACGAATATGGAATAAGAATGTGTTTGGTAACATTACTCAGAATGTCCGTATTGCCGAGGATCAGGCTGATAGATGTCAATCAAATTTTGATAATACACCAAATGTTGCTACAAGGATGGAGCTTAATGAAGCTAATGCAAAACTGCGGTTGGCTTTGTGCCAGGAGGAGACCTTTTGGCGACAAAAGTCTAGAATTGATTGGTTGGATAATGGGGATCGAAATACTTCTTTTTATCATTCTGTTGTCCAGGTTAATCGTAGGAGGAACTTCATATCTAGACTGAAAATTGATGATGATTGGTGTTCGGAGCAAGATGTGCTGAAGGCTAAAGCTACAGAGTTCTATTCAGATCTTCTCTTTTCGGCTCCTCACAGTGTGGATCATGACATGTTAAACTGCTTACCTAAGGTTATTACTGAAACTCATAACCAGAATCTTTGTGCTGTTCCTTCCCGGGAGGAGATTAAGGAGGCTGTCTTCACTCTCAAGGGATCAAGTGCACCCGGTCCTGATGGCTTCACTGGTGTGTTTTTCAAAACTTGCTGAGATATTATCTCCGATGACGTGGTGGAGGCTGTGCGGGGCTTCTTTCAGGGGTTTCCACTACCTCGTGGAATCACCTCGTCTATTATCACCATGGTGCCGAAGGTAAAAGAGCCCACCAATTTTAGTGACTTCCGCCCTATTAGTCTTTGTAATTTTGCCTACAAGATAGTCTCACACATATTATGTGGTAGACTGACCCCTCTGCTGCCCCAGTTCATTTCTGAAGAACAAAGTGCATTTGTGAAGGGTCGTCTCATCCTGGATAATGTTCTACTTTCCCGCCAATTAGTAGGTGACATAAACAGAAAAGTCCGTGGACATAATGTTATATTTAAATTAGACATGGCCAAAGCATATGATAGGCTGGAATGGGACTTTTTATTTGAGGTGATGAGGAGGTTTGGTTTCAGTAATCGATTTATTTCTTATATGGGTATACTTGTCACTAATTGTTGGTTCTCTATTTCCTTCAATGGGAACTTAACTAGTTACTTCAAGTCGTCCAGGGGAATTCGGCAAGGGGATCCCTTGGCACCTATTCTTTTCATCATTGCCTCGGAGGCTCTCAATAGAGGTTTGAAGGAACTATACTTGAATGGTACTCTCCAGTACTTCCACTCACCGCGCGGCTGCATGGCGGTTTCCCATCTACTTTATGCTGATGATACTACGATATTCACCAATGCGGCCGACAGAAACATTAGAAGGCTGCTATGTTTCCTGAAACGGTATCAGGACAGCTCGGGCCAACTTGTGAATGCAGGGAAAAGTTGCTTCATTTTATCTTCAAAGGCACCTCGACGAACTGCAGATAGGCTGGGTCGTCACACTGGTTACAAGCAACATAGGGGAGCCTTTAGCTACCTAGGTGTTCCTCTGAAGCCGGGCAAGCTACTGTCTGCTGATTTTCGGCCGCTTCTTGACAAGATCAGCACAAGGCTAGCGGGCTGGCGCACTAGTTTATTATCCCAAGCTGGACGAGCCGTCTTGATCAATTCTGTTCTTAGAAGTATGCCCATTTATCTTGCCTCTTCTATGAATATCCCTGCTAATGTGTGTAAACAAATAGATAGAATTTGTGCCAACTTCTTTTGGTGCAGTGCCATTGGGGACAAAAAGAAGCACTGGATTGCATGGTTGAATATACAGAGGCCTAAGGCTGAGGGTGGTTTGGGCTTCCGGAGGATGGAGGATACCCAACTGTCTCTTTATATCAAGCAACTTTGGAATATTCTTCATGGGAGCTCCCTTTGGTCCAGATATGCTAGATAACGGTTCCTTAGTTTACATATTATGGACACTGTTAAACCTTTTCCCCGTGGGATTTCTAGTCGTAGTTTTTTAAAAGCTAAACATATTCTCCTATCTAATTCGAGATGGATGGTTGGTAGTGGGGAAGAAATTGACTTCTTTCGGGATATCTGGATTGGTGACCGGCCCCTAATGCATTTTGTGAACAATGCCAATTGTGTTGCTAGCCAACAACGGGTTACTGTCAGGGAAATGTTACTCAATCCCCAACATACTCTCCGGAATTGTATCACTCTTAAAGCTGAAGACATTCAGGTTCAGCTGACTAATGAGCGGGATCTTTGTTGCTGGGTGGGTAGTAGCTCTGGCTTGTTTACCTCCTCCTCTGCTCACAATCTAGTAGCCTCACAGGGTATCCAGCGGCAGGCTTGGCATAAGATTTGGCACCATAACTTCAATCCTAGAGCGGCTATTTTTGTATGGAAAATGGTGCACCGGGAAATTCCTGTGGACTCCAGAATTGGTGATTGTGGTATTTCACTAGCATCTAAGTGTGAATGCTGCCATCTGCCTTACATTGAAGATTTAAACCATCTCTTTATAACTAGTGATCTTGCAAAATCTTTATGGGCCTGGATGGCGCCTCTAATAGGGCCAAGGGTTAATATGAGTAGCCAGATTACCATTCGATGTTGGAGCTTTATTGAAAGAACATCTATGAAATCTGCTTTTCAGTTTGCTGCCTTGTATACCTTCATGCTTCTCATATGGGAGATTTGGAAAGCCAGATGTACTGCTCGATTTGAAGGTGTTACTACTGACATTGATAAGATTAAACTTCGGATTATGAATAATCTGGCGGCTGCTTGCAAGAGTATCAATTTTCATCAGTCGATTAACCACTATGAAGCCATCATCTTCAGTAGCTTCAATGTTAGGCCTAAGGTGCAGGTTCGTCAGCCTATCACTGTGTGCTGGACACCTCCCACCTTCGGGTATTGTTTGAATATAGATGGCGCCTCCAGAGATAATCCGGGTCATAGTGGAGGTGGAGGATGCGTTAGGAATGTGAAGGGTGAATTCCTTGCTGGGTTTTCCTTCTACTATGGCATTGGTCCTAGCCTGTTGGCAGAGGCACGGGCTTTACATGATGGCCTCAGTATAGCTTTGGAGCTGGGATACACTATCTCTATTGTTATGTCAGACTGTCATTCCTTAGTCCAGGCGATTCACAAAGGTGCTGTGCCGCACTGGTCCATATACCCTTGGTGGAGGGGGATTATTCGGATGCTACAGCTGTTTCACTGCAATATTGTGCATATTTATCGTGAAGGAAACTCTGTGGCTGATTGCCTGGCAAAGGCTGCTTGCGATCCTAATGTCAGGAGAGTATTCTGCAATGTTAGGGAGCTTCCCTATAATACTAGAGGTGCAGTTTTGGTGGACAAAATTGGCCTCCCCAGTTTTCGACATGCAGCCTAGTGTTTTTTTGATCGTTCTTCAGCGGATTGCACGGACTTCGGCAGCTGACATTATTCCTGCTTCTCTACATCTATGCATGGACCTGCCACTTCGATGGACCCGAGGCGTGTGCATTGGCACCTATTTTGCACTCTCTGTTGATTTTCAGATATAGGTTGTATAGGTCATTTAATTTTCTGTTGGTGTACTAAAAAGGTTGACTCCTTGAGAGGCTGGTTTGTATCTTCTCTTCTCCAATTTTAATAATAAAAAGCATCTAGTGGCTTAAAGGTGGAGTGGGAACATTCCCTTCCTCTGGAATGGGGGTGCACTCTCCCTTTGATCTATTAGATGACTGAGTTTATACAAAAAAAAATATATATATGGAATCAACATCATGGGTATTGGATACTGGATGTGCATCTCATATCTGCAATTCTGTGCAGGTGCTGGAAAATAGAAGGTGATTGGGCAAAAAGGAGATTGAACTGAGGATGGGCAATGGAGCTTTAGTTGCTGCCAAAGCTGTCGGGACTGCACGCCTCAGTTTACCTTCAGGAGTCATTTTGGAGCTGAATTTTTTTTATCTCAAACACAAAGTCATCTAGCCGCCGAAGGGAGAGTGCACCCCCATTCCAGAGGAAGGGAATGGTCTCACTCCACCAAGCAAACCCCTAAATGCTGATTTTATTACTTTTCTTTTTGTGTAGAATCTGTACAGATCAATAGAGACCGAAGAGACCAAGTCTCTAGTACAAATGAGTATGAAAAGAGGCTATACAAAAATTCTATGAAAATTAGGAACAGCAGATGCATCCGCTAAAGCATAAGCTTTGGCTAGTATGGGCAAATCTTTGAAAGAATAAAACTCCTTGTTGCGGCCAATGATTATTGCATGATTGGCAAGGGCATCAGCAACCTGATTAATCTCTCTGTAGGTGTGGGATATGGGGCAGCCACATGACTGAAAATCTTCTTGAATATCTGCCCACCATGGAAGGAGGGACCAAGGGGGATCTTTCTTCTTGGTAAGCATATCAACCATAGCCATAGAATCTGTATAAATGATTGACAGAGGGATAGAGTGCAGGCTGGCTAGGCGTAAACCATCCAGGAGAGCTCTTCCTTCAGCAATCATATTTGTGCCATTCCCATAGAAATAAGAGAAACTTAATAGAACTTGGCCATAAGAATTTCTTATGCAGCCACCCCCTCCAGCCGAGCCTGGGTTTCCCTTACAAGCCCCATCAATATTAAGAGAATAGTTAACAGAAGGGGGCATCCATCTAATGATATTAAATGCCGACTGTTTGATGTTGACCTCAATACCAAATTCATGAATCAATTTCCTGTGACTATGACTAATTCCTTGTCTGAACTGGGAATGCTGCACAATTTGTTTAATCTCCAAAAGAATGATATCAGCCACCCTTAAAATATTGGAAGAACTACCTTCATACCTGACCAAGCATCTGTATTTCCAAATCTCCCAAGTTATCAAAATCACCATCATAAGAGATATAAAACCTTTAGGAGAAGTAATTTGAATTTCTGAAATGAATTGCTTTAGCCACAATCAGAAATTAGATGATGGTTTTAATTCTGGTAAGAGGGGTCCAAACTTATTCCATAGTAAGGCAGCAGGTTCACTTTTCAGAAATAGATGATCATCATCTTCATTATTCTTAGTGAATTGACAACAGGAGCAGCAAGATGCCATCTGTACACCACTTGATTGTACTCTGCTATCAGTGGGAACCGCCTGCTGTATGAGCTTCCAACAAAATAAAGTTGCCCTTGGAGAAAATTTGATATTCAATAGCTTGCTAAAACCTGAGCTGTCCTGTTGAGTTGTTTGCCCCTTTATATATCTGTAAGTAGATTTAATGCTGAATTTTCCAGAATTAGATAATGACCAGATGGGAATATCCCTACCATTTTGTAAAATAATGTTCTGAAAATCCCCTCGGGTCTGCTGATCAGTAATGAAACTCCAAGCATTATGTTGTACTTCTGTTAATACAGCCCTTGCAGAATAATCCTCAACAGAAGATTGAGGAGGAGCCTGAGCAGTTAAGGCTTTATCTTTGTACCAAATATCTTTGAAGAAGTTTATAGATGAGCCATCTTTTATGATCATCTGGAGACCAGAAAGAAGAATACTTTTAGCTTTTACATAATCTCTGGTTCTGATTCCTGCTGGATATGGGGAGGTGCAATCTGAAATGTGACAGCCTTGCAAATATTTGCATCTAACAAACCGAGCCCAAAGAGAATCACTGAATATAGAAAGCCACATGAGTTTTACTTGACAGCAAATCTGAATATCAGCAATACTTCTAATGCCCAGGCCTTCATTGACAATAGGATTACAAATTCTGTCCCATGAAACCCAATGCTTCCTGTGAGAAGTGTCGGTCCCTTGCCAAAAAAAATTGGCACACAATTTTTCAATTTGTCTCTGGATGGTGCAAGGAATTGAAACAGGACTAGCTGAGTATATTGCCAATGATGACAGCACAGAACGAATAAGGACAACTCTGCCAGCCTGAGATAAAAATTTACTCTGCCAACCTGCTAGTTTGTTGTTCATTTTATCAATAAGATATTTGAAATGAGTAACCTTAGTTTTTCCTTTGAACAAAGGAATACCCAAGTAAGTGATTGTATTTGTTCTGTGCTGGTACCCAGACAATTGCTTTAATCTGTTGATAGATGAGGCTGGCATTCTTTTTCCAACAATAAAGCAGCTTTTGGAAGCATTAACTCTTTGTCTAGAGGACATTTCATATTTTGCAAGGAAAGACAATAGCTGCTTAACTGAGGGAATGCTCCCATTCAGAAAAATAATTGCATCATCAGCATAAAGGATGTGAGATAACTGAGGCGAACCTCGAGGCAAATGATAAAATTTGCATTTACCAGAAGAGAATAAGAAACTCAACCCTCTACTCAATACTTCCTCTACTAAGATGAACAATGCAGGTGCTAAAGGATCTCCTTATCGAACCCCTCTAGATGACTTAAAATAGCCATGAATCTG
Organism: Amorphophallus konjac; assembly: GCA_022559845.1. Taxonomy (NCBI): domain Eukaryota; kingdom Viridiplantae; phylum Streptophyta; class Magnoliopsida; order Alismatales; family Araceae; genus Amorphophallus; species Amorphophallus konjac. The sequence continues at coordinate 24,601 of JAHNEJ010002234.1, forward strand.
TCCATTCAAAGATATAGAGAACCAACAATTCATCAAAAGTTGAGCAATGAGGGACACAAACCTGTTAGAAAAACCAAATTTTCTCATTGTATGGAGAAGAAAATCCCATTCAATGCGGTCATAGGCTTTAGCCATGTCAAGTTTAATAAGCATACTATGCCCTCTAACCGGTCTGTCTAGCTCCATAAAAAGTTCCCTGGCCAGAAAAAAATTATCAGTTATCAGTCTTCCAGTGATAAACCCACTTTGCTCACTTGAGATTATCATAGGAAGGATATGCCTCAGCCGGTCACTCAGTATTTTAGACACTATTTTATAAACAAAGTTGCATAGACTTATAGGCCTAAAATCTGCAAATGAAGATGGATTCTTGACTTTAGGGATCATGCACATAATAGTGGAGGTGATTCCCTACGGAAGACCCCACCCTTGGAGAAAACTCTGAATAGCTTTAATCACATCCAAGCAGACAATGTCCCAACAAAAGGTGAAGAATCCTCCTGTAAAGCCATCTAGTCCTGGAGAACTGTTTCCTGACAGAAAGAAAACTGCAGACTTGACCTCATCAGCAGAAGGAGTTGAACATAGTGAAGTGTTCTGATCATCAGTAATCAGAGAAGGAATAGCTGAGAACAAGTTTTCATCAAGATTGTGATCCTCTGAAGCAAGCAATGACTTAAAGTAATCAACTGCCCCGTCAAGTAAGGAGGCTTGATCTTCCACCCAGATGTTATTCACCTTAAGTTTTTGAATGAAATTCCTCTGCTGTTTGACTTTGGTATAATGGTGAAAAAATTTTGTATTTCTGTCTCCGGACTGCAACCACTGAACTCTGGATTTTTGATACCAATATATCTCCTCCCTAGCCAATAACATCTTCATTTCTGCATTTACTTTGTTAAGTGTGACTCTATTCTCAGCAGTAGGGTTTTCATCATAGCAAGCCTGAGCTCTTTCCACAGCATGATTAGTATCTTCTTTAAGCTTGTGAATGTTGCCAAAAATATCTTTGTTCCAGCTTTTAAGATGAAGTCTTAAACTTTTCAGTTTACTTTGAAGAGCATGAAAAGGATGAACATCAGTCTGAGTGACCTTATTCCACTAAACCTTAACGAAATCTAGAAATTCAGGATGAGTGTGCCACATATGTTGGTAAATAAACCTCCCTGGGGTTAACCTGACAGAGCTTGTCGAAATCAAAAGGGGAGCATGATCAGAGGGGCCCCTAGGAAAGTGTTTCACTGACAAACTAACTCCTTTTTCCAACCAAGAGGAGTTGTAGAGAATTCTATCCAGCTAAGCTCTGATGTGAGTGGGGCCTAACTGATTGTTTGACCAAGTGAAATTTGAGCCTGAATAACCAGCATCAACAAGACCAACAGCTGATAGGAAGCCCTGAAAATCAGACATTGCAACCACTGATGGAAGATTACCCCCAATTTTCTCTTCAGGAGACAGGACACAATTGAAATCACCTCCTATTATCCATGGGATTGAGACCCCTTGACTAAAAGTCATTAAGGAGTCAAACATTTCCCTGTGAATATCACAACTACACGAAGCATAAATGGCAGTGAACAGCAAAGAAGTGGAGCCTTCTTCCTGAATGCCCACAGTCAAATACTGAGGATGCAGCTGCACTATTTGCAAATTTAAACTAGAGTTATAAAATAACCAAATTTTAGAAGAGTCACCATTATTTCCAATCACAGACTGCATTTTGATTTTCCTGGCTACTCTAGGAGCACGGTTAAAATTGATGCAAGGTTCAGATATAGCAGCCAATTTAACATCATGAGCTCTAACTAGCTGAGCGAGGCTCCGAATAGTGGCCTTATTTCCAATTCCTCTGACATTCCACACCAATGCTGATTTAATCATTACTAAAAGAAGAGAATGAATGAACAGCCAATAATTTGGCTTTGGCCCTTGTCAATCGGGCATCACTAAATAAAACTCCAGGCAGAACAGAATCAGAATTTGATTTCAGAGGTAAATTCTTTGAACAGTCACCGAATTGATATACCATTTTAACATTCTCAGCAGCTGATAATTTTGAAACCACATCCATATTGACAGCCTTAAGAGTTATCTGATCCATAGCTGAATTTTCTAGACTATGATCAGGGAAAGTCCCCTGCATCTTCCCTGAAACTTGATGGATTGAAGGCAGCTCCTCAGATTCTGAAATACAGGGGAGGAAGACAGGATTTGAAGTTGAGGAAGCTTTGCAACATTTCCTAGGCTTAGAACCATTAATTTCATCATCTTCCAATAAATCAGAAGAAGCAGAAGACAAATCATTGCAAAATCCTTATGTTCCTGAAGGAGCTCTATCAACTTTCTTGACTTGGATATTCACAATCTCCGAATCAATTTCCTCAGCAACCTGATTGAGGATTGAAAATCTATTTGCATCTGTAACTGAAATTTCATCTGTTATGACCTTCTTCGGCTTATAAGCTTGCCGTGTATTCCTCTGTTCTTCATGGATTTCTGTAATTTTCTTGAGGGGAATTTTACCCTTTTTCTTTTTGCATTCCTTGTCCGAATGACCAATTTTATGACAGAATGAACATAACTGAGGGACTCTATGGTAATTAACCGGCTGCCAGAATCCTCCATTGCCAATACCAATCCAAATCCTATCTCTCCTTTGTTTGTCAAGATTCAGTTCTATACATACCAGGGCTTCTGAAGTATTCGTCATCGCAGTTGTGGTTTCATGAATTTGAAGCACCTGACCGATATTGCCAGCTATAGATCGCAGCATGTCATCATGGTAGAAATTAACAGGAAGCTCCGGAAAACCAATCCAGACTGGAATAATTGGCGGATCAGACAAAAAATCGAAATCCTGCTGCCATTTGAAAAATCTGAACATGAAACCTTTTATGAAAAAACTTTTCTGTAAGAGAACCCTCAAGTAGTCATTCTCGTTTCCCAGACAAATTAGTAAATGTCTAGGGTTCATACGACTGATGATCGGCTCGGCAGTCAGATGAAGGTATTGAGCTAAACATGCCTTGACTTCAGGAATCGAAGGACGGCCATATGAACATTTAGCAATTATAGCATACTGGAGATGATCGCAAGATACCTGAATGTCTTCCTGCGAGAAGAACACTGCCGGCTCTCCCTGGTCAGTGAACGCAGGGGGCTTCACCGAAATGCGACGCTGAGGCATTTGACGAGATTCCAGAAGAGATTGAGCATAGGACTTCCGAGGTATAGTAGGAGCATTTTCTGCTAGAGATTCGGTTCCAATTCTGGAAGGTTGTGCCTCCCCCGTCGCACTCACCATGGCCGGCAGGGAGGGAGCTCTGCGATGTAAAGGGAAAATGGAGCGGGAAACGCTCAGAGCTTCTCTCTCCTATTTATTAATACCTGCCAGGAAAGGAACTTTGCACATAAAAATCATTCTGGATCTGAATGACTGTTATTATGTTCCTAATATTATTAAGAACATTATTTCAATCTCTGGCTTGTATAACATTGGATACACATTGACTTTTAATAGCACTGGGTGCTCTATAATGAATAATGGTTTGATTATAGCCAATGGTTCATTAGTCAATGGTCTTTATGTATTAGATACACGTTCTAATGTTATGGAAATTTCCAATGCTGATGAAGTGAATTCTGCATATCTATGGCATTGCAGACTTGGTCATGTAGGTGAGAAAAGAGTCTCTCACTTACACTCAAATGGGTGTTTGAATTCGTTCGAATACAAGCCATTTGATACCTGTGAGTCGTGTCTCATGGGGAAGATGACCAAGGCTCCCTTTGGTGGACATGGTGAGAGGGCTGTTGACCTTCTCGAGCTCATACACTCGGATGTGTGTGGACCCATGTCTATAGAAGCAAAAGGAGGTTATCTCTATTTCATTTCTTTTATTGATGACTTCTCTAGATATGGCTATGTGTATTTAATGAGACATAAGTCACAAGCCTTTGAGAAGTTTAAGGAATACAAGAATGAAGTAGAGAAACAGACAGGTAAAAGTATTAAGGCTCTTTGATCGGATCGAGGAGGTGAATACTTAAGCCATGAATTCACTTCTTATCTTAAAGACCATGGAATAGTTTCTCAGTGGACTCCACCGTATACACCACAACACAATGGTGTATCTGAAAGGAGAAACATGACCTTGTTAGACATGGTTCGATCCATGATGTCTATGTCAGGACTACTCTTGTCTCTCTGGGGCTATGCATTAGAGACTGCAGCTTATTTATTGAATAGGATCTCAAGTAAATCAGTTCCTTCTATACCATATGAGATATGGAAGGGCAGGAAACCAAATTTTAATCACATTAAAATTTGGGGGTGTCCTGTCCATGTAAAGAAGAACGATAGTGATAAGCTTGAGTCGAGAATCGATAAGTGTAGGTTTGTGGGATATCCAAAGGAGACGCTTGGATATTATTTCTATCACCCTTCTGAGCAAAGGGTCTTAGTGGCCAAGAGAGCTGTATTTCTGGAAAGAGAATATCTACTCCAGAAAAATAGTGGGAGCCAGATAGAATTGGACGAGGTCCAAGAACCACAACCCATAGACACAAACTCATTAGATGAGACGGTATTGGTTGATCCTATTCAAAGTGAGACACTAACACTACGGAGATCTGGTAGACTACCGAGAGAACCTGAGAGATATGTTGGACATGTCTCAGAGGGGTCCTCTAGGGTATGTATCAATGAGGATGATGATCCTCAGTCGTACCAGGAGGCGATCCGTAGTGTAGACTCCGAGAAATGGCAAGAGGCAATGGATTCAGAGATCCAGTCCATGTACACCAACAAAGTTTGGAACTTAGTTGATGTACCCGAAGGGAAGGTCCCTATCGGCTGCAAATGGATTTTCAAAAGGAAAATCGGTGCAGATGGACAGGTTGACACATATAAGGCTAGACTAGTGGCGAAAGGATATCGTCAAAGGCAAGGCATTGACTATGACGAGACGTTTTCACCGGTAGCCAAGTCAATTAGAATCCTCCTTGCCATTACTGCATATCTGGATTATGAGATCTGGCAAATGGATGTGAAGATAGCTTTTCTTAATGGAAACCTGCCAGAAGAGGTGTACATGGTACAGCCTGAAGGATTCACCTCCAAGCTACATCCTAATAAGGTATGCAAACTTCAAAGGTCCATTTATGGATTAAAGCAGGCATCTAGAAGCTGGAACTTAAGATTTGACGAGGCTGTCAAATCTTTCAACTTCATTTGGAATGAAGATGAACCCTGTGTTTACAAGAAGGTCAGTGAGAGCTCAGTGACCTTCTTGGTCCTTTATGTTGATGACATCTTACTCATTGAGAATGATGTAGGGATGTTGACATCAACTAAGTCTTGGTTGTCCAAGACCTTCTCCATGAAGGATTTGGGAGAAGCATCCTATGTGCTGGGCATAAGGATCTATCGAGATAGATCTAAAAGGATGCTAGGATTATCTCAATCCATGTACATAGACACTATCCTCAAAAGGTTTAGGATGGAAAATTCCAAGAGAGGTCTCATTCCCATGAGACATGGAATTTACCTATCCAAGGGGATGAGTCCTAAAACTTCTGAGGAGGTGGCACACATGAATAAGGTATCCTATGCTTCGGCGATAGGGTCAATCATGTATGCAATGCTATGTACACGGCCTGATGTTGCCAATGCTTTAAGCATTGTCAGTAGATATCAGGCAAATCCAGGCGAAGAGTACTGGAAGGCAGTAAAGGGTATCCTTAAGTACATGCGAAGGGCTAAGGATCTTTTTCTGCTTTATGGAGGAGAGGACCTACAGCTTAGAGCTTACACAGATTCTAGTTTCCAGTCAGATCCAGATGACTGCAAATCCATGTCTGGATTTGTATTCATGTTGAATGGAGGGGCAGTCAGTTAGAGAAGCTCCAAGTAAGACACGACTGCAGACTCGACGATGGAGGCGGAATATATTGTTGCAGCTGAAGCTGCTAAGGAAGCCCTCTGGATGAAGAAATTCATCTTGGAACTTGGCGTAGTTCCTGAGATATCAGCTCCCATCCCATTATTTTGTGATAATAATGGGGCCATCGCCCAGGCGAAGGAACCGAGATCTCACCAAAGGTCAAAGCATATTCTCAAGTGCTTTCACCTTATTCGGGAGATTGTTGATCGTGGAGATGTGATGGTAGAGCGTGTACCGTCAGAAGACAACATAGCAGATCCACTGACTAAGCCTTTGACACAGACTATTTTTGAGCGTCATCGGGATAAGATGGGCCTCAAAGTTGTGGGCAATTGGCTGTAGTTCAAGTGGGAGATTGTTAGTGTTGGTGTGCTACAGGCCAATTTCGGGTCGGGTAGGCCCAATAGTTGTACGATCTTGTTCATTAACAAAGTGGTGTTTAAGCGTAAATATACGATTGTGTTACTTTACGTTATCCCTAGGATATGTGGTTGTAAAGTCAGCTCGAGATGATATCTCGAACATGAGACTTACTTTACATGAACACATACCTTACACTGTTCCTGGTTGGAGGGTAATCACTCGGGGACTTTGATTACCTATTAAACCAGTACACATGATGTGTCAGTGACCAGTCTCATGGTCATTGGTGCGGGGCACCAACACATATGTGTAGGTGTATGTCCTTAGAGGATGTGCACTGAACTGATCCACTATTGGATCTTCAGATGGTTGATTATACCTAATGTCAACTGAAGATCCAACGGTCACAGTAGCATCGTTGGTCCTTTCACCTGAGGCATTGATCGGATCTTACACGAGGACTGGAATGGTTTAATTACTTGGCTAAGTGACTTTAACAATAAGTCATGAGTTGCCGAGTCGTTAACCACTCCAGGATACGTGTGAAGATCGTCAATGGTCAAGAAGGGATCGCTCACTGTCGGGTATATATCAGACAGTTAATGGGTCATGACATTGACGCTCCGCTAAATCCCTGGCCAGGGTCGTGTGAGTTCGTTTAGAACGGACATCATACACTTTAAGGGGGTCATAGTCAAATGGCACGATCATGGGTTTTGACAGAAACCATACCCTCGATCGTACCAGACTCATAGAATGAGCGAGGGATTATATCGATGCGGTAACTGTAGACTTACAGGTACCAGACAGGCTGGTTTAAACCCGACGTCCTCTAGGATCACGCAGATTTACTTGACCCAACGTGATCGAAAGGTTCGGAATAAATTAAACTATTATTCGGCTCTTGTAGAAGTGAAGAATATGTTTAATTTACTTCTAATTGGGAATTAGAAGTTAATGGGCCTTAAACTAGAGTGGCTATGGGCCTAGAGGATCACACACAATGGATTCTTGGGTGACGGATTATTGTTATACAAGTGTATGTATTAATTCCTTTTAATTTCTTTTGGAAAGGAGTGTAAATGGAGCTTAATACATATGTATAATAATATATATGACATATATACAGTTTCGGTCTTTTGGAATCCTTTTCTAAAAAGCCTAAACTCTATATATAGATCCTACGTGAAGCTCATTCGAGCTTCTTCTTTCCTTCCCTTAAGCTAACCAAGCATTAAGCTTAAGGGAGAGGATTAGTCTCCCCCTTTCTCCCTTTTGCTCTCTCTCTCTCTAGAAGGTGATAGAGTCAAGGATAGTCGTGCCGGGGAGGTACCGTGGACTGTTTCGACCGTCTTTTCCTTCGCTCCTTTTCGTTGGTATTTTTCATTCATTTATTTCGCGGGTCGATCAATCAATTGACTGACTAGTAATCAACTGACTGATTGACGACGCGGGCGTGCCAGTCACATGAGTGACGATTTATGATGCGCTCATTCTGACCCTTATCGGGCGAGAGTGAGGTTCGGTCGGGACCAGCAGTCCGCCATACCGTAAAGGCTATGACGTTAATTACATCCCCCACGAGGAGGGAACACCTTTGATTAATTGCCGAGATATCGGGCTGTCGAAGCCGGAAAAGGGAACTACATGATGATTATTAGTTGAAGGACTTGCACCCCTCTGTGATTAGCATAAGAAATCATCCCATAAGTGGGAAAGGGGTTAGAATGATGCGACGACACGATTCGGAACGAAACCGGTGCAGTGCATGCGAAGACAGGGATCAAAACGCTTGAAACGGCGCCCTGAAACGTAAGTAAAAAGCTTAAAACGGCGCCATAACCGTAGGTAAAGGGGCAGGCCGTTAAAACGGCGTGGGGAGCTGGGGCGCGCCGGGAAGGGCGCGCCGGAAAGGGCGCGCCGGATAGGGCGCGCCGGATAGGGCGCGCCGGGAAGGCCGCGCCGGGAAGACCGCACCGGGAAGGGCGCGCCGTTTTAAAGCGTGATCGCGCATGAACGCGCTGAATTAGCCCGATTTCAAGGAGGCAGGGGCCTCGTTGGTTTATTCATAGATTTATTAAGATTTTGGATGGTTTTGAGAATTTTATTAAGTTGATTATTCATCGGAATCGGTGCCGAGTCATGGGCTCGCGTGAGGCGATTGTTCCGAGCTTAACTCGTTCGAGCCGAAATTTCGGCAGCATCTCCCCATCCCAAAGGATAGTCGGGGAGACGCAGGGAGTACTCACGTGGCGGAGTAAACCCCTAAAAGCCGGGTGGCACAACGGCGGCCGGCAGACCCAAACGGATAGGAAAAACCCCGAGGGCTAGCCTGCTAGGGGCACCGAGTCCGTGGGTAACGGTGAGTGAGTGAGGTGACTCGATGTGGGAGCGAAAACCCCGAGGGCTAGCCTACGAGGGGCATGCAACCCAAATCACCACACTACTCTAGTCGGGACGACCGAGTAGAGAAGGGAACCCCGAGGGCCAGCCTACGAGGGGCACACGCGTCTCACGGCCACCACAAAGTCCATTAAGGACTGTGGATTTATGGTGTTGGGATTACCCCCAATTTCTGTGTGCTCACTGGCCCTCGGAGATCCATTACTGCCAAATAGATCCCTCGAGCCGGGAGGTCAAGATAAAAGAATCAAGGGGGATGTTCCCCTCTCCCCAGTCACCGAATCTCCTTAAAAGGACGGTAACACTACGCGGAGCAACTCACACTCAGTTGATAAACTGATCATGATACGTACAACTATATATATATATATATATATATATATATATATATATATATATATATATATATATATATCTATATGTGCATAGAGGGATTAGCAAGTTAACAGAGCGATCACCGAGCTAACGCTCGGAGAACAACGATGCAGAGAAACCAAACATCAAGCTTATAGGGACAGCCTTACCTCCTTCTGTTTATGATCAGAAACAGGAGGGAGGGGCAAACGGACAGGCCCAGGGTCGACCAGTAAGACATACATGCGCATATCTCTGACGGAGAAACCTTCGACATTCCATGAAAGGAAAAGCCCCAGGGAGAGGGGAAATTACTGTAGCCCATGATGTACCAGGGCGTATCCGGCATCGGAGAAGACGGGTACGGAGTTCGTTCGCGCCATGAAACAGGTAAACATGTAAACAGAGAGTAAAGGAAGCAGATGGGAGAGATGACCCCGACGCCGGGCATGCTCACATCCATCCGTTTGGTGCACAGATCATCGGAGAGATGTGCACATGCGCACATCACCCTCCACGGCGCCGTATCAATGGCCACAGAAAACAAATTCAAGGAGGAAGAGGAGGCAGCGATGCAGAGGTAGAGTAAGGCCATTAGACTCTTTAACCCACTGACATAAACATTCATTCATTCCACGGTAAACAGACAAAATGCATACAAGCATATTCCGACGCCGGCGTTGTCGCACGGTCGCCGTTTTACATTAACAGAGGAAGCTCATTCCGAACGAAGAGAAAGGGGCAGAAATAACGGTGGGAGAAGGGGGAGGAAAGGCTCGTATCATCGCCCCTCCCCCCGTCTCACTTACATTCTATCAGGGAAAATCCAAAAGAGAAAAGAAGAGGGTCGCCGGGAGAAATCGCGGGGCAACCCACCTAAGCAAATGAGAAAACAGGTGGCCTCCTTCGACTTCGGGGAGCTCGGATGGAGCAGGGTGGCGGCCGCCGAGAGGTTCGGACGGGAGCTTCTGCAGATAGACGAAAACCCTCCAACCCTTCTCTCTGGACTCCTCCTCTTTCTTTCTAATTCTCTCTTTTTTTTTCTTTCAAATCCGCCTCTTCTCCCGATCGGATCTCCCTTGATCTCCTCTCCTCGACAGGCTATATATAGCCTTGGGTTAAAACGGCGCCCCAGGAAGCGCGCCGGGTTGACGGCGCCGGGGAAGGCCCCTATTTGGTCTTTGCGCGCCGGATAGACGGCGCCGGGGAAGGCCCCTATTTGGTCTTTGCGCACCGGATAGACGGCGCCGGGGAAGGCCCCCATTTGATCTTTGCGCGCCGGTTTGACGGCGCCGGGGAAGTCCCCCATTTGATCTTTGCGCGCCGGTTTGACGGCGCCGTTTTAACCTGTTTGCCAGGCACGGCCAGGCCGGTGGGTCCGGGGATGGTTCCGGAGACTCCAGTTGACTGTTTCTCTCGTACTGGCTCTCGGGGAGCCTTGACGGGGTGTTGACGAAGCTCTTGACGCGACGAACGGCCTTGATCAGAACTTCGTGTGCTTCCGGTCCGGACACACGGGTGTCCCGTCGGTACGACTTTCGGCACTGTGATTGGTGCCTCTCATCAAGACGGACCTGTGTCCGAAGCTTCCTTGCAGGATGGCATTGCATCCTGGGTAATTCCGCCTTGAACGGCGATCCATCGGCCGCTAATGGGCTCACTAGGGCGAGAAGCCGAACCCGTGTCGGGTGATCGGGATCTTCTTGCTGACAGAACCTCCGGCCCCTTGTTGTGGATGGCCGAGGGCATTCTTCCTCTTTCGGAGAATCATAAGGTAGACCGTCGTCCTTGATCGGACGTCGGATGTGGGGTAGCGGCATGACAGAGTCGATGCCGGATCATTGGGCAGGCTTGATCGCACTGCCGATTGGTTGCGGGTTGACTTTGACTCTCCTGAGGTGAGGTCCCCGGTGTTCCCTTCAAGGTGGCTTGGGGCTTCGTCAGCTCGAGGGACCCTCGATAAGTTGATTTTCATCGGCTTCTGTGCTTCAGTGGGCCGTATCATTCGTCTTTGCGGCTTGGTCGCCAGGGATCATATTTTGAGTGCCAACAAATGCCCCCCAGACGTGGGTGGTGCAAGCGAGGCAGGAGTGCAGCAGTGCCTACGGATGAGCTTCGTGTGATGACGAGAGCTCGAACGGCGCTCAATTCTGGCTCCGGATGCCCGTCGGACGAGGCGGGAAGCCTGACGGCGTTGCTTAAAACGGCGCGGCCTTTGCTTCGAGCGTTAAAACGGCGCGGCCTTTACGGCGCGCCCTGGGCCTTCGGGGTTAAAACGGCGCGGCCTTTACGGCGCGCCCTACCCCTTTCTGGAGTTAAAACGGCGCGCCCTCCCCGGCGCGCCATTTGCTTAAAACGGCGCGCTCCGGGGCGCGCCGTTTTAACGAGATGAGAGGGGGGGCCTATAAAAGGCTCTCTTCTCCATTTTTTCTTCTTCAGTCTTCATTTGCAATATTTTTTTCTCTCTCCTCATTCCTCTCTCCATCTCTCGCGGCGCCGAGTGAGCTCTGAGCTCGGGCGATTTTCGCCTGTGAGTAGGTGAGTTGAGTGGTTTATTGCTTCGGGTTTTGAACCCATTCTTCGGGCCCCGGGAGGCTCTTTGTAGGACTTGTCCTCGGAGCTAGATCCCTCGGGTGTCCCATTCGGCCTTGGCTTAATGCCTATGGCTGCTTTTAGGGGCTGCTCCCTCTGTGGACGGCTTCCGCTTTCTTTTTGGCAAACCCTCGAGCTGAGGAGATGCTGCCGAAATTTCGTCAGAAATATTGTTTCGATCCACTAATTTCTGACTTTTGTTTGTTCTTTTCCGGGTTCTGTTTTGCAGATAACATGGCTTCCGGCTCTTCTTCCTCTGTATCTCGGGTCGCCGTGACATGGGGGAACGTCCATTCCCTTGATCGGGGGCTCCGACGTGTAGCCGTGGTGGCTGAGTCTTCGGACTCAGAAACCGACACAGTCGACACCGGCCATTTATTGATCCTCGACGGCAACCAATTCAGATATGACCGAGGGGGCAATATCAGACAGGATCACCCCAAAGACAAGCACCTGATGGCGTTTCTCGAGCGCTTCAACCTCGGCGGGAAGCGTGATTTAATCCTGGTCCGCCGAGCTGAAGGAGCGCTGCTGGCGGAGCGAGACAGCTTGGCCGAATCTGTCATCTGCGGTATGCCCATGTACATCCCGGGTGAGCCCAGGAAGTGGGGAGCAGTGCTAGGGGTGCAGGAACTGTCTCCGGAGGCCGGGATGCTGACGAGAGCACCACAGTACACACCAGCTCGCTGGAACGAAACTGCTGGCCGTGTTGACAGGGAGAAACCCATATATGGTCTGTTCCTCGCACCGCTCCATTGGGGATATCGAGATGAGCCTTTTCTTTTGGACTGCTTGGCGGTCCGGTTCAAACATCAAATTTCAGTGGGGTGGTTTGGAGAGCTCAAAGCCACCGATGCTCACGCCTTCAGACCGGGAGCGGTTGAATTCACTGACTTTGTGTTGCGGCAATACGCCCCCATCTTGGTGCACGCCGGAATTTATCAGAGTGTATACGCTTCCCGGTATAGATACCCGATCTCCCGAGGCCTATGCTGCGGGATGATTGAAGTCTTCTGCCCAGAGTACAATACTTTCTACACCGCAGAAGGTGAAACTTCATTGGATTTATGGAGCCTTTCTCAGCTGAGCGGCCTGCCGATAGATGGAGAGCCGTATGAAGAAGTTTGCTTCGCAGATTGGCTGAAGGACCAGACAGATGGTGAAGGCAACTACTTCACGGGCTTCGCCTATCGTTATCTGATGAAGGCGTATCGCACCCTGCTGCGCCTGACACTTGACTCGCGGGAAGCGCGAAAGCCCGGCGAAAAGAGGCGCGTGCGGATGGGCACGTGGCTTCAATATTTCTTTGGTGGGGAACAGCACTATGAGGACTTCCCCACAGTGGTTCCGACAGTGGTGGTGCGGAAGAAGAGGGCTCGGCGCCAAGCAACATATCCTGCTATCTCAGGGAGAGGGCGACAGGCCGGCCCGAATCCCACGGGAGTTGACGCAGTTACACATTGTGCTGCGTATTTGACATATTGGCTTTGTTCATTCGCCCTTCCCCAAGGGGACGAGACGGTGATTAGGCCGGAGGCGATTTACCCCGCCTGTTTGATGGCTTGGGGGACGAAGCTGTCCCTGTGCCCCGTGGCTTTATGCCTCATATACAAGATGTTGGGGGATTTGCACAAATCACGTATTCCCCGGAATTCGAGGATAGTTGGTCCCCTCCACTTCTTTAATGCCTGGGTCTGTACCCTATTCCCGGAAGCGGCTCCCCGGTCAATGCAGTCAGATCGCCCGCTGCCGCGGATGATTGAATTTGCCAGTGCTGAAGCATCCTCACTGGCGGATCAGCTTTTTGCCATCAGGGGGAAGTTGACTACAGTTCCAGTAGATTCCCCGGGAGTTCTTCATTTCTGGAGCTTGGCTGCCAGCTCTAGTCCTCTGGTAAACAGGATGCGGCAGTGCCGATTGTTTGAGACAGAGGAGTTCATTCATGAGTTGACTGGGCGCAAGAGCACGAGGCCCATCCTGGAACCGGAACTGGTTGATTGGGCGTTGTCTATCCGCCCGAGTGTTCTTGTTTTTAGAAAGAGCGGCTTGCTGTGGCTGGAGCCGTATTATCCTTTCCGCTTCAGTCGGAATTTTGGGTATGACCAACAAATTCCCTCTTCGGCGGCCCAGTTCAATCTTCCAAACAGGCACCGGGCCGGTCAGACGACTACAGAGGAAGCCCGCACATGGTGGGATTACTTTCATCGCCGGGAGGATGTATCATTCAGGGTGCCAACCCCGGCTCGTCTTCCCCGAGTGACTCCAGACTTCATCAAGTGGTGGAATGCACGAACGGGTTTTTATCGGAATTTCCGGAAAGACTGCTGGCACGTTGCCGAACGCCGCTTTCTAGATTCCCAGCGGGAGCCCATTCTGGACATTGATCCCGCATATCTGAAGAAGCTGAAGTCCTGGTCCAATGCCGAGGTGACGGCATATATAGAGGCCAGGAAAGCTGTGAAGGGCAAGTCATCCAAGTCCGACCCGAAGATGCCTGAAATCAGGAAGGATGACTATGTGAAGACCCTCTGGGGATTGTGTCGGGTCAGCAGTGACCGGGTTGCTCTTCAGACAATTCCCCTTCCAGTGGAAGAACCTCTTCCTACTGTGGCGAGCTGGCGCCCGGAGATTGACCATTTTCATCCTTATCGGACCTTCATCGGGAGGGAGAACAGGCGGGCTGACTTGTACACCACCACCCCCTGGATATTCGCCCTACTTCATTCTCATGGGCTTTCAGTTGACAGTCCATTAGAAGCCATTCGGAACCATCAGCTTCAAATATCCTTCAAGTATGTCGACGGCTGGGGATTCGACCACTTGAGCTTATATCATCACTTGTCCTCCTGCGGCCATGAAGATTTGGCCCAACTGACGGAGAAAAGTGAAACAATTGGTGACGTATGCTGGCTGATCCGCGAGGCGGCTTCCCGGGACAAGGCGCCAGTATTGCTTTACTGGCCACTCAGTCCTCGATATACGGGGATGCCAGGTAATGCTTGTTTTCTTCTTCAGCCCTGGAGTTGCTTCTCCTATATTCAGTGTGCATCTTCTTACTCATGTGTTGTTTTTTTTTTTTTTTTTGGCAGCCCGCCTTTCTGCGGGAGCGACTCGACACTGTAGGGAGCTGATATCTAAGGCGGAGAAGCCTTCATACTTCAACATTCCAGAGCCGGCTCCGACCACGACGCCATTACCCCCTGGGGACTCGCGGAAGCGGACCAGGTCTCAGGTCAGGGAGGCCATTAGCAGGGCTAAGAAAGCCAAGAGGGCAGACTCCCGTGCTACTCGGGCACGTCGGAGGAAGGTCGCTGAGGAAGGGTCCACGGCTCCCCTTCCACGAGTTCCGTCATTTTCTGAATTTGAAGCTGCCCGGACACAAGGGCCTGAAGGCGAAGGTGACTTCTTATTCTTGCATGGCTTATTTGCTTGTTTCGGCCGCCTGGGCTGACCATCTTTCTTTTCAGTAGCTGCCGGCACTGTCCCTGCCGTTGTTGGGTTGGAGGCGGTAACCGGAGCTGCCGCCGGGGAGAGGGAAGTCCCCTTGACCTCTGTTGAGGGCGACTTACCTTCACCGACACCTCATCGAGAAACAGAAGGTAATTTGCAGCTCGCCTATAGAGCTCAGTGACATGTTGTATTTTTAGTCAAGTCTTGACCGTTTATTGTCCTTTGACTCCAGTCGACATTCGGCCCACACTGCTCCCTGAGGTTGGCGCCTTGGTAGAGGTCGTCATTGGAGAGCAAGGGCTTCCAAGGGACCAGCCCCTAGATATTCCGCCAACGGGTGCTCCCGAGACAGAGATCGCTGAGGAGGCTCTGGTTAGAGGGCCCTCCCCTGGCAGCCTAGTTCCCGCTCAGGTACTTGAGGTTCGAGAACAAGCAGAGGAGTCATCCTCTTCTGAACAGGTTGATTATGGCGGCGGCTCGGCCGATGACGAGGGGTTCCCCATGGTTGACACCGAGACTGAGGACGCCGGGGCTTCATCAACTTATGAGAGCGACCTGCCGACGTTTAGCCCTCCGAGGCTATTGGGAGCCGAGCACGGGCCATCATACCCGATTGCAGGAGAGGGGCCTGAATCTTCAGAGGCCACCTTAGGAGGCCTAAATATAGTGCCAGTCGAGGTATGGAGCTTTCTGATTCCCACTTGCAGCACTTCTTTTAATTTTCAAGCCAGCTGGCTGATGTATATACATGGAATGCAGGTTGAGGTGATACCGCCAGCTATAATGATCCGCATACCCCTTCCTGGCACGGATGTGGGTCAGTCAGCCTTCCCGCCTATTGTACGGCCCATTGCCCTGCGGCTTCCACGGACCTATGCTGCTGCAGCGGTCTCAGAGGAGTCCGGCGTGGCTGCCGAAGTTAGCGCTCCGACTGAGGTTGCAGGGGTTCAAGCCTTGGCAACTGGTGCAGAATCGTTGTCGTTGCCTAGTGGTCTTTCAGACATAGAGGCCGGAGAAATTATTGCGGATGAGGCCGATGTTACTCAGGCCTTGTCCATTATAGAGGGGTCTCTTCCCTTGGCGGCTGGCGAAACTACTCAAGAGGAGCATGTGCCTTCTGTTGCCGACACGGCTATTGCAGATTCACCCCAAAGGGCGGGCAAAGAAGTTGTTATTATGGAGGTCCCTCCAGTTGATATGGCTGCAGTGGTCGGACCGGGAGTGGGTGCCGTGCAGACTATGCCGTCGACGTCCCTCGGGGTGGCCGACGACATCTGGGCTGAGGTGGACAGCAGGGTAGACTTTCGGCTCCCCGAGACTTCGCCATTGGGCTTACAATTTTCTGGAGACATGGTATGGCAATCTCTGGATAATCTCCAGCGGGCCATGTCAGCTTCTCCAGACTTGACTTATGCACAGCTGAGAAGCTTGGTGGACCACCTCTCCCGGCCGCTACTGGCATTTGGTTGCCCCATGGATGATTGGACCCCACGGGTTGTGATGTTGCTGAAGCACGCCAACAGGCGGGATTTCCTGAATCGGGAGGTTTCCGATCAGCTCGCTGCTGTGAAGTTGGAGAGGGCAGATTGCCGCACTGCCGTCAGTTCACTGAAGGTGACGGTGGGACAGCTGAGGGACGCCGCTGAGAATATCTCGGAACGTCAGCTGCTCCTCAGGGCACGGATAGATGAATTGCGTGCGGAACTAGCTAAGGCCGAGGCCGAGCTGCAGGAAGGCGAGCGCCTAGAAGTCCAGACGACAGAGGAGGCCGACCTGGCTGAAGGACGACTTGCTTCACTCAACGAGAGGTTATTGCAGCTGACAGCCACCGAGACTCGTCTGGAGGAATTGACCCAGTACCCCTCGCTGGGCCTTTTGGAACTAGGGGACATCTTCCGGCGTCCTCTGCCGTAGTCTTGGTTTCCCTTTGCTTTTTGTTTCCTTTCCTTTTGGAAGCTCTGTTCCTTTTTTTTTTGTCTTTGGAGTTTATGTACCCTGGGGGATGCCCTGGGCAAAAGAATGTATTCTCCACTTTTATTAAATGGAAGCATTTCTTTTCGTAGTCTTGACCACGACTTCTTTTCGTCTTTTCTTTCTTTCGGCTAATCACCTGAACTCGGGAACGAGTGCCAATAACGCAGGAGAGCGCTCACGCCTTCAGGGAAGGGATGAGGTGTTCGCTCCACCGCGGTGTAGCCGTTCCTGGGACAGGGCCTTTGCCAGGTTTGGGGGGAAAGCGACCGATCTTGCCGATGGTGGCAAGGGTCGAAAAGGGTAGATGGTCTTGCCGATGATGACAAAAACCAGAAGGGTAGCGACCGATCTTGCCGATGATGACAAGGGTCGAAAAGGTGGACGGTCTTGCCGATGATGACAAAAACCGTTATAGGTAGCGACCGATCTTGCCGATGATGACAAGGGTCGAAAAGGTAGACGGTCTTGCCGATGATGACAAAAACCGGAAGGGTAGCGACCGATCTTGCCGATGGTGACAAGGGTCGAAAAGGTAGACGGTCTTGCCGATGATGACAAAAACCGGAAGGGTAGCGACCGATCTTGCCGATGGTGACAAGGGTCGAAAAGGTAGACGGTCTTGCCGATGATGACAAAAACCGGAAGGGTAGCGACCGATCTTGCCGATGATGACAAGGGTCGAAAAGGTAGACGGTCTTGCCGATGATGACAAAAACCGGAAGGGTAGCGACCGATCTTGCCGATGGTGACAAGGGTCGAAAAGGGTAGACGGTCTTGCCGATGATGACAAAAACCGTTATAGGTAGCGACCGATCTTGCCGATGGTGACAAGGGTCGAAAAGGTAGACGGTCTTGCCGATGATGACAAAAACCGTTATAGGTAGCGACCGATCTTGCCGATGATGACAAGGGTCGAAAAGGTAGACGGTCTTGCCGATGATGACAAAAACCGGAAGGGTAGCGACCGATCTTGCCGATGGTGACAAGGGTCGAAAAGGGTAGACGGTCTTGCCGATGATGACAAAAACCGTTATAGGTAGCGACCGATCTTGCCGATGGTGACAAGGGTCGAAAAGGTAGACGGTCTTGCCGATGATGACAAAAACCGGGTAGGTAGCGACCGATCTTGCCGATGATGACAAGGGTCGAAAAGGGTAGACGGTCTTGCCGATGATGGCAAAAACCGTTATAGGCAGCGACCGATCTTGCCGATGGTGACAAGGGTCGAAAGGGGTAGACGGTCTTGCCGATGGTGACAAGAACCGGATAGGGTAGTGACCGATCTTGCCGATGGTGACAAGGGTCGAAAGGGTAGACGGTCTCGCCGATGGTGACAAAAACCGGATAGGGTAGTGACCGATCTTGCCGATGATGACAAGGGTCGAAAAGGGTAGACACTGGACGTGTATAAGTGGGATATCGGATGAAGATCCTCGTCACGACCTTGAAAGTGGCCTTTCGGATGGAGGATGGTTCATCACTATTCATCATTTTTTTTTTATTCACATTACCGGCCTAAGTGCCCTTTCGGGTTTTCACCGAGACCAGCCCCCTCTTGCTTTTGCCCACGCGCCCTTTCGGGTTTTCACGTGGCGGGGTACCCGATTTTGCCTGCGACGCCCTTTCGGGTTTTCGCCCCAGCTGGGTTATAGCCATTTTTGCACTCGTCCCGATAGAGGAGCAAGTCTGGCGGGGTATCTCTATTTTTAACCCCTTTTTTTTATTTTATTATTTTTTGAGTTCGAGGTGCAGAAGAGCTGGACCGCGAGAGTGTTGATCGGCCTTGTTGATGATGACAAGGCTCGGATTTTAGTTCATTTCGTCGACACTGGCTAGATGTCGAAGCAAAGGATATGGTTTGTTAACAAGGATGTAAGATCCGAGTCAAAGATGAAGATCGACCGATCTCGCCGATGATGACGAGGGTCGACCACGGGTTTGTTCGTCGACATGAGATATTGCCAAAACAAGGATGGGGTTGTCAACAGGGACGTAGGGTCCAAGTTGAGGGTAGAGATCGACCGATCTCGCCGATGATGACGAGGGTCGAAAATGGTTTGTTCACGGATTACCGGCGAGACTTTGATGATTGTCCCTCTCGGGGTTTGTTAGGTGGAGAATAGGAGAGGGATTTGGAAATTACCACTTTACCGACTCAAGCGCCCTTTCGGGTTTTCGCCGAAGTCAGCCCCCTCTTGCTTTTGCCCACGCGCCCTTTCGGGTTTTCACGTGACGGGGTACCCGATTTTGCCTGCGACGCCCTTTCGGGTTTTCGCCACAGCTGGGTTATAGCCATTTTTGCACTCGTCCTGATAGAGGAGCAAGTCTGGCGGGGTATCTCTATTTTTAACCCCATTTTTATTTTATTTATTATTATTTTCTTTTATTTATTTATTTAATTTTTTATTATTATTATTTATATTTTTTTTTTATTCGGAATGAGAGCCAAAGAAGGATAGCTTGATCAGGACGGAGTGTCGCTAACCAAGGAAAACGTAGCTCGATCAGGACGGAATGCCGCTGACCAAGGGCAGGGATAGCTTGACTAGGGCGGAATGCCACTAACCGAGATAAAGAAGGGTAGCTTGATTAGAGCGGAATGCCACTACCCAAGATAGGGTAGCTCGATTAGGGCAGAGTGCCACTAACCAAGGAAAAGTGTAGCTTGATTAGGGCGGAGTGCCGCTAACCGAGGAAAGGTAGCTTGATTAAGGCGGAATGCCGTTAACCAAGGAAAGGTAGCTTGATCAGGGCGGAATGCCGCTAATCAAGGAAAGGGTAGCTCTGTTAGGGCGGAATGCCACTAACCAAGATGAGGTAGCTCGATTAGGGCGGAGTGCCGCTAACCAAGATAAAGGGTAGCTTGATTAGGGCGGAGTGCCGTTAACCAAGGAAAGGTAGCTTGATCAGGGCGGAATGCCGCTAATCAAGGAAAGGGTAGCTCGGTTAGGGCGGAATGCCACTAACCAAGATGAGGTAGCTCGATTAGGGCGGAGTGCCGCTAACCAAGATAAAGGGTAGCTTGATTAGAGCGGAGTGCCGTTAACCAAGGAAAGGTAGCTTGATCAGGGCGGAATGCCGCTAATCAAGGAAAGGGTAGCTCGGTTAGGGCGGAATGCCACTAACCAAGATGAGGTAGCTCGATTAGGGCGGAGTGCCGCTAACCAAGATAAAGGGTAGCTTGATTAGGGCGGAATGCCGTTAACCAAGGAAAGGTAGCTTGATCAGGGCGGAATGCCGCTAATCAAGGAAAGGGTAGCTTGATTAGGGCGGAATGCCGCTAATCAAGGAAAAAGGTAGCTCCGTCCGATCACTCGGGGAGGGTTGGTTGCGCTGCGTGATACAGCTTAATATGTTTTCCATTGAGGGGAGAGAACTGGATGACTCCTTTGTGGTCCACCAGGACGTAGGCTCCTCCTTCATATACTCGGCGGACGATATACGGTCCGACCCAGTTTTCGACCAACTTCCCTTTGGGGTTAGAGGCCATTACTTCTCTTCTTTTGACCATTACCAGGTCTCCTTTCTTGAACTCTCGACCCTTGACTAACTTGTCAAAAGCGCGGGCCATGCGAGCTTGATAGAGTTGGATGTTTTGTTGCGCCAGGAGGCGTTTTCCTTCGAGCTCAGCGAGCTCTTCCAGTCTTCTTTCTGCATTGTCTTGCTCACCACTGACTAGTCCGTGCTGGATGGCAACTCGCAACGAGGGCACCTCAAGTTCGATTGGCACCACAGCTTCCGACCCATAGACGAGGGAGAAAGGTGAACAGCCGGTTGGGGTTTTATAGACGGTACGATAGGCCCAAAGTGCCTCGTACATCCTTTCTTCCCAATCTTTCTTATTAGACTTGACAGTCTTTGCCAGCAACGTGCATAAAGTCTTGTTAAAGGCTTCTGCTAATCCATTGGCTTGAGGGTTGTAGGGGGACGATGTCCTCCAGTCAATTTTGTATTTGTCGGCTAGCCGATAAATCTTCTGATTTCTGAAATGGCTGCCATTATCAGAGATGATTCGGCTGGGAATCCCAAACCGGAATATTACATTTTGTCGGAAGAACCTTGCAACTAGTTCTCCCGTCACATCTCTTAGTGCTACTGCCTCTGCCCATCTGGAAAAGTAGTCTGTAGCTGCTAAGATGTATTTGCACCCTGATGAAGATGCTGGTAGTGGCCCCACCACGTCCGTGCCCCACTGAGCAAACGGCCAACTTGGTAGAGTGGGATGCAGCGGCACTGGAGGTCTCCTCGCCACATTGGCATGTTCTTGACATTTCCGACAGGCTTTGGCAAACTTGCAGCAGTCATTGAATATAGTGGGCCAATAATAGCCTAATTTCTTTATTTCTATCTTCATTTTCGGACCGGCCTGGTGTGCTCCAGCCGATCCTGCATGAACTTCTTGCATTACTTGTTCCGCTTCTGCTGACGACAAGCAACGGAGTAGGATTTTCCTTCGGGCGTCTGCCATAATCCGGAACAAAGTTCCGCTTCTCATCTCGTAAGAATCCTTGATCCTTAGGAGCTTCATTCTCTGTTCTTTTTCTTTTGGAAGTTGCTGGTGTTGAAACCAGCATAGAAGATGTTCCCGCCAATCGGGTTGCTGGACCCTTTCAGCGACTGCTACTTCTATCTCCCGTTCGTCGGTTAGATCCTCTGTTACACTGGGGACCTGTCGGCGGTTGATTACTGTTATATTCAGGCTTACGTCTGGCGGGACTGCCAACGAACTAGCCAGCTTAGCGAGGGCGTCTGCCTGAGCATTCCGGCCTCGATTGATGTGTTTAACGCTGATGAAGTAAAATTTCGACATCAGGCGAGTTGCCAACTGGTGATAGGGGAGGAGCTCTTGCTTTCGCACCTCGAACTCTCCTTCCAGCTGTTTTATAACTAGCATGGAGTCTCCGAATGCTTCCAGCATCTGAATTCCCATGGACAGAGCAATCTGCAACCCGATTATCAGGGCTTCATATTCTGCTTCATTGTTTGTGCATGGTTTATTTATGGAGCAGGATGTATGCACCACTTCTCCTTCTGGGGATTTCAGGACTATGCCTGCCCCTGCTCTGACTCTGACCGATCCAGTGGCAGAGGTGTCAATTCTGGAAGCGCCATCAAAATATAGCTGCCACGGGGACGGCTGTACTTGAGCGGCTTCCAAAGTTTCATCTTCGGGGAGTTCTGGTTCCCACGGGTAGTTTCCGGGTACCGGATGCGCAGCAAAGAAGTCTGCGATAGCTTGACCTTTAATGGCCTTGCGCGGGACGTAGGAGATATCAAACTCCATAAGGATCACCGCCCATTTGCCCAGACGGCCTCTGAGTGCTGGCTGGGACATGATATATTTCAGGGGATCCTCCTTGGATACCAAGCTGATTTCATGCGACAACATATAGTGTCGGAGTTTCTTAACTGCGAAGACTAGTGCCAAGCAAATCTTCTCAATATAAGTGTATTTTTCTTCAGTTCTGACCAGTCTCCGACTGAGGTAATAGAGGGCTTGCTCTTTCCCTTCTTCATTATTCTGGGCTAGCATTGCCCCCAGAGAGTTGTGTGTAGCTGCTATATACAGTATCAACGGCCGTCCTTTCACCGGTGCGCCTAATACTGGAGGAGTCTTCAGATAATCCTTTAGTTTGTCAAAGGCTGTCTGGCAATCTTCGTCCCAATAGAAGGGAACATCTTTCATCATCAACTTGTGAAAAGGCTGGCATCGCCCTGACAAATTGGAAATGAACCGCCGGATATAAGCCAAGCGGCCTTGTAGTGACCTCAGCTCGGAGATGTTCCTTGGTGGAGGTAACCCCTGAATCGCCCTGATCTTTGCGGGGTCTATCTCGATTCCCCGATGTCGGACGATGAAGCCCAAGAATTTTCCGCTCGACACTCCGAACGCACATTTCATAGGATTCATTTTTAGCTCATGTTGCCTCAGCCTCTGAAAAACAATCCGGAGGTCTTGCAGGTGATCTTCTTTTCTTCGGGTTTTGACCACCAGGTCATCTATGTAGCACTCGACCTTGTGGTAGAGCAATTCATCAAAAATTTTAGTCATTGCGCGCTGATAGGTTGCGCCAGCATTCTTCAGTCCAAATGGCATTCTCTTGTAATGATAAATGCCTTTGGGAGTTCGGAAAGCAGTATGGACCCGGTCGTGCTCCGCAATCCAAATCTGATTGTAGCCGGACGACCCATCCATGAATGACAGGGCTTCATGGCCGGTTGTAGCATCGATCATTACCTCGGTTATTGGCACCGGGAAGTCATCTTTAGGGCAAGCTTTATTTAGATCCCGGAAGTCAACACAAATCCGGATCTGTCCATTCTTCTTCTTCACAGGGACGATATTTGCCAGCCAGGTGGTGTACTGATTTTCTTCAACAAATCCCACATCAATGAGCTTGTCAACTTCAGCAAAGATTCGGGTGATGAGCTCTGGCCTCATACGCCGCGGTGGTTGTTTCACCGGCTCGGCTTCGGGACTGATTGCCAGCTCATGTTGTGAGACGACGGGATTTACACTACAAGAAATAGTGGCTATAGCGACCGAATTAGCGACCGATTTAATCGGTCGCTATTCGGTCCCAAATAGAGACCAATTCGGAGACCGAAATAATCGGTCGCATAACCGAGACCGTTTCAGCGACCGCATGTATATCGGTCGCTAATCGGTCGCTATTATTTCGACCGAATTAACTTCGGTCTCCAGTCGGTCGCTGATGCCGTTATACTTCCTACTACGACCCCCGCCCGCCCGAGCCCCCCCCCTCCCGCCCGAGCCCCCCCTCCCGAGCCCCCTTCCCCTGCGGCCCCCTCTCCGCCCTAGCCCCCCTCCCCGCTCCCGCCCGAGCCCCCTCCGCCGGAGCCCCCCCTCCGCCCGAGCCCTCCCGCCCGAGCCCCCCTCCTCCGCCGGAGCCCCCCTCCCCGTGCTGCCTCCCGCCCGAGCCCCCCTCCGCCGGAGCCCGTCGCCGCGCCGCTCGCGTCGAGTCGCCGTCGCCGCTCGCCCTGCCGTCGTCGCCCTCCGCAGGTACCTCTCTCTCTCTCTCTCTCTCTCTCTCTCTCTCTCTCTCCCTTCCCCCTCCGTCACCGGCCTGCTCCCCTCCCCCGCCGGCCTACTCCCCTCCCCCCTGCGGCCCCGTCGCCGGCTTGCTCCCCTCCCCTCCCCCCTGCGGCCTGCGCCCCCGTCCCCCTCAGATCTCCTTCCCATCCCCATGCCCCTCCCCCTCCGGCCTGACCCCTCTGATCCCCCTCCCCTTCCCGTCCCACTCCGCCTCCCCCTCTGCCTCCGACGGTCTCCTCCCTTCCTCCCCTTCCCGTGTCCCCCTCTGCCTCCCCCTCCCCTTCCCGTCCCCCTCCACCTCTGGAAACCCCCCACCAACTCCCCTTTGTGCTGCACCACCGGAATCGTCTCACCCTCCCAATGCCATCGGAAGCCCCCTCCCCATCCCCCCAGTACTGCGGGCCAATGCAACCCCCCATCACACATGGCGAGTGGATCTACACCTCCCCCAGCTGAGTCAGGTATGTTCATTTGCATATTTATGTTTTTTTGATAGTTTGTTTTATTTATACTATTTAATTCGTATAGTACGTGCTGATGACGAGGCGAGTCATCATGAGGGGGAGGGCTGTTGTAATGAGACGATGCGGGCAGTGTGGATAAATGAAGGGTACGTAATGCATTATTTTTGTTATTTATTCGTCATTGTGGTATTAATATTTTTAATTTCAGGAATAAAATAGAGCCAGCCCAAGCATCACAATTTATTA
This sequence comes from Amorphophallus konjac, assembly GCA_022559845.1. Lineage (NCBI taxonomy): Eukaryota > Viridiplantae > Streptophyta > Magnoliopsida > Alismatales > Araceae > Amorphophallus > Amorphophallus konjac. The sequence goes on from JAHNEJ010002234.1 coordinate 49,449, forward strand.
CAAAGACAATTCAAGCACATTTTCCAGGCCCCATCCATCGCTTTGCTGATTTTCCGATGGGTGTTCAGGATTTATTGTTCTCTATGTTCTTGGTATTTATCTTATTTTATCATATTAAGTCATTTTCAATTATTATTTTAACCCACTTTGTTATGTAACATATAAATTTTTGTTGTTGTTAATATATAGAGGAATCATCGATTCACAGAACATTCAGATGAGTTACGTGCTAGATTTGCATGGACAGCTACTGCAAGAGATAATTTCAAACATCTTATGTACAATGCCCGAAGATATGCAAAAAAAGCATGTGCAAGTACTGATAAGAACATATGGAAGGAGCATGGGCCTGTGTGGATGAGAAAGGAGTATTGGACAGAGCTGTGCAACATTTGGGAAGCGGAGAAATGGAATGCCAATTCAAACAAAGCAAAGCAAAACAGAGCAGCGCATCCTGAAGCGAATTTACACACGGGTGGCTCTGTCTCCTTTGCAACACATAAAGCGAGATTAGTAAGTACACTTCTACATATATAAATTTTTTGTTTCTATTATGAAACTGTGATTTATTTGAATAACAGGAAGCACAGTTAAAGCGGCCAGCTCAATTTCATGAACTTTTTGATCGAACTCATAAGAAGAAAGGGACAAATGCTTACATTAGTGAGAAAGCTCGGGAGGTAGCGGTAAGTGTATACATTAATAGTTTTCATTTAAGATTAAATTGTAGAATAATTTGGTTTTGTTTTTTTTTTGTTTTTGCAGGACTCATATAGTAGACGAATGGATGAGAGGTACGGGGATGACAGTCAGCGTCCAGAGTTGGATCCTGCCATTTGGGTTGCAGCATCTGGGGCACCCAAGAAAGGACATGTTTATGGTTTTGGACATAGCTTGGGCACGACTAGGGTGTTATCATCATGCTCGAGTTCGGTCTCACATGCGACCTCTCCATTTACCACACCAGCAGCCCCAGATGGTTCTTCCAGTGCCGCCCCGACCATGACTCCAGATATGTTTAGGCAGATCGTCAACGAGACCGTCTCTCAGAATATCTCTCAGAATATCTCAACCATCGTCGCTCAGACCGTCTCCCAGATGCTCACATCCTTGGGAATTGATAGTAGTAGAGCACCTCCTGCACCTCCTGCACAGCAGCCTCCGGTAAGTATTTTATTTGATTGATTTTCTATTTGTTAACTCTAAATATCATCTTACAAAATATAAGAATTTAGATTGAGGAGGGGAAAATATCATTTTCTTAACTCTAAATATCATCTTACACCTATCCTCTGGATATTAGAATCAACAGGCAGACTGTTCTGCAGGATTTTCCATAGGTGTATAGAGATTTTGGTTAGAACTGAAAGTGAAAAGATATGTATAAATTCTATTCACTTGAGTGGGGGAGGATACAGATCTATAAATATTCATAAAGCTAGAATAATATAAGGAAAGTAACATGTAGACATGAATAAAATATGCCAATTTAGGTGAAAAGATCTCCCCAAAGTCTGGTAACTGTCATGGCAGGAAGCCAGGAACAGCACCTCTAAGCAAAGGAAGGGCAGTTCATACAAAGGAGCATAGGTCATAAGTTACAAGAAGTGAAGGATATTATATATAGTCGGCGGCGGCCGCCATTGGGGCGTATCCCTGCAAGGGAAAGGCGGAGAAGATACCATACAGAAATGGCTATGGAAGTTACCCAAGTTCTTTTGAATGCACAGTCAATAGATTCAGCGGTTCGCAAGCATGCTGAGGAAAGTTTAAAACAATTTCAGGATCAAAATGTTACTGGGTTCTTGCTATCTCTTTCGAGTGAATTAGCAAATAATGACAAGCCTGTTGTTAGCCGTAAATTGGCAGGCTTGATTCTCAAAAATGCCCTGGATGCAAAGGAGCAACACAGAAAATTTGAGCATGTGCAGAGATGGTTATCATTGGATGTAGCTGTTAGGGCCCAGGTCAAAGGATGTTTACTACAGACTCTCTCTTCACCGGTGATTGATGCAAGATCTACTGCATCTCAAGTTGTTGCAAAGATTGCTGGTATTGAGTTGCCTCAAAATCAATGGCCTGAACTTATCAGTTCTCTCTTGTCAAATATTCACCAACTTCAGCCAGATGTTAAGCAAGCAACTTTGGACACCCTAGGTTACATGTGTGAAGAAGTCTCCCCTGATGAAGTTGATCAAGAGCAAGTCAATAAGATATTGACAGCGGTTGTTCAAGGCATGAGTGCTTCTGAGGGAAACATTGATGTTAGGCTGGCTGCAACTCGAGCTCTGCATAATTCTTTGGGATTTGCTCAGGCAAACTTCGGGAATGATATGGAGAGGGATTATATCATGAGAGTCATTTGTGAAGCTACTCTGTCCCCTGAGGTGAAGATACGGCAGGCTGCATTCGAATGCTTGGTCTCCATATCCTCCATGTATTATGAGAAGCTTGCATCGTATATGCAGGACATATTTAACATCACTGCAAAAGCTGTGAGGGAAGATGAGGAACCTGTTGCTCTACAAGCTATTGAATTCTGGAGCTCAATATGCGATGAAGAGATTGACATCTTAGATGAATATGGAGGGGATTTTTCTGCTGATTCTGACACCCCTTGCTTTTATTTTATCAAGCAGGCACTACCTGCGCTTGTCCCTATGCTGTTGGAGACACTCCTTAAGCAAGAAGACGACCAAGATCAGGATGAAGGAGTTTGGAATCTTGCAATGGCTGGAGGAACATGCTTGGGTTTGGTTGCACGGACCGTGGGAGATGACATTGTGCCTCTTGTTATGCCATTCATAGAAGAAAACATTAACAAACCTGAATGGAGGCAGCGAGAAGCAGCAACTTATGCATTTGGTTCTAAAATCTGAAATACCGGTCGGATGGCCGTGCCGGTCATTCCAATACGACCGGGGAGATGAAAGTGACTTGTCAGAACTGACGGAATCCAAATCGGATGCCCGGTTTGAGCTCGGCGCTCAAACTTCATTTTTAAAATACACTTATTTCAAATGAACTGTTAGGACGGGTCCGGGGGTCTAAAATCTGAAATACCGGTCGGATGGCCGTGCCGGTCATTCCAATACGACCGGGGAGATGAAAGTGACTTGTCAGAACTGACGGAATCCAAATCGGATGCCCGGTTTGAGCTCGGCGCTCAAACTTCATTTTTAAAATACACTTAGTTCAAATGAACTGTTAGGACGGGGCATTTGGTTCTAAAATCTGAAATACCGGTCGGATGGCCGTGCCGATCATTCCAATACGACCGGGGAGATGAAAGTGACTTGTCAGAACTGACGGAATCCAAATCGGATGCCCGGTTTGAGCTCGGCGCTCAAACTTCATTTTTAAAATACACTTAGTTCAAATGAACTGTTAGGACGGGTCCGGGGGTCTAAAATTCGAAATACCGGTCGGATGGCCGTGCCGATCATTCCAATACGACCGGGGAGATGAAAGTGACTTGTCAGAACTGACGGAATCCAAATCGGATGCCCGGTTTGAGCTCGGCGCTCAAACTTCATTTTTAAAATACAAGATGAAATTTGAACTTATATTGTGTGTGTGTATTTATATATATGAAAATGAGCTGGCTTAAACTATTGGCATACTCTTGTTAATGCTTGATTTCTTTATTAAGTCTTGTTAATGCTTGATTTCTTTATTAAGGATTTGATTATAATTTTTTTAAATGATATACAGGATCATCCGTCGCGAGATGTTGGACGAGATGACGACCAGGATGATGTTGGACGAGACGACGACCAGGATGAGACATATGTGGAGGATTTGTGATTTTATTTTAGTTGTGTATGTTGTCATTTTATTATTATGGATGTATGATTAATTTGTGATTTTATTTTAATTGTGTGTAATTTGAGGTTCGTGGAGATTGTGATCCGTGTAGTTGATTTATTATTGTTTTATGAAATTGTTATTTATCAGGTGTTTGTATGTGATGAATTTGAGATTTGTCGATATTGTTGTCTGTGTAGTTGATTTTATATTTATGTTATGAATTTGTTATTTATCAGGTAATTTATTTATCAGTTTAAATAAATTTTTAAAAAAAAAATAATGCAAAATTAGCGACCGCATGGAGACTGAATTGCGACCGAATAGCGACTATACGTTATATTTCTTTTATTAAATAATTATACTTGGCGACCGACTGGCGACCGACTAGCCACCGAATCAATCCGATAGGTTAATTTTATTTTTAAAAATACAACAAATTTAGCGACCGACTGGCGACCGAATTGAGACCGAATAAATCCGATAGGTTAATTTTATTTTTAAAAATACAACATAATTCGAGACCGAATAGCGACCGAATTGAGACTGACTTAATCCGATAGGTTAATTTTATTTTTTAAAATACAACAAATGTAGCGACCGAATAGAGACTGAATGGCGACCGAATTATTAGCGACCGGTCAGGCGACCGATTATAATCGGTCTCTGGTAACGACTGATACTGCGACCGAATTATGTCGGTCGCGATATAGCGACTATTATATAGCGACCGACATATTCGGTCGCTAGATAGTATCTGTTCGGTCGCAATGCATATTTGCGACCGATCTACGACTGAATAGCGACCGCTAGGTCGGTCGCTATCCGCGATTTTTCTTGTAGTGAGACCCGGCATCTCTTTATAAGTCCAGGCGAAGCAATCCCGGTATTCTAGCAGCAGTTGGATGTACAGCTCTCGTTCTTCTGGAGATAGTTGGGCACTGAGGAAGGTGGGCCTAGGGTCCTCCTCATCTCCCAAGTTGACTTCTATTAGTTCATCGACTGTGGCTTGGCCTCCGTCTTCTATCTCCGGAGGTGCCGGCTGGAGGTCAACGAAGTCTGGAATACCGTCTTGAGGGTCGAGTACTTCGACTTCCTCGTCAGACACCGCCAGAGCTTCACGGGGTCTCTTGGTCTTTTGTGCTAGCGGCTGGGCGGATTGTTCTATTAGAAGATCCATTGCCGGTGCAGCTCCCGAGGGCGAGAGGACAGCTTCAGTGCTTGTAGATGAGGTTGCAGCCATGACAGGCCAGCAGTTATTTGCCGCCGGACTCGGACAGCCTATTGGATTGGTAGCAGGAGTTGAGGGAGTCTCGCCTTCTGGGACAGTTGTGTCTTCCACAGAAGTGGCTTTTTCTTTTCTGGTAGCCGGCTCCCCTTGATTGGAGTAAACCGAGGCTCTGTTGACTGTCAGAAAGGGTGTTGAAGTCGTCATTAGCATGACCCCTGCGGAGGGAGAGACTTCTGCTCCTTGAGCATCTTCGGCTTCGCTGCTGCTAGCCGTATCAAATTCGGCCTGAAAGGCCGCTCCTTCAGGATGGACCTGCTCCCAGCATCGGCATGAGATCAAGGTCTCCATTTGTTGATTCCCGGATAGGGTTAATTCAGCATGTTCGGCTTCCGCCGGATATTCATCAAAGGTTGCCCCCAGAGGGCTGTCTTCAGTTGGATAGAAGGTGGAGATGGTGTCCACCTCGTACCGCCCACTGTAATAGTAGTCTTCCAGGGTGAAACCCAGACCCGGGTGTTGAGAGACACGTCTCATTTCTTTATCCAGATTTGCAGGATTCCACATCTTCTGGAAAGCTTCCTTGCGTTTTTGAGGTTGATCGGGAGGGATGTGTTGCTTTTGAAACATCCTGGCCGTCCGATCAGTGGTGAATGCCAGGCCCTGCACAGGAACCCGTGGGTTGGCTAGATCTTCAGGGAGGCTGCAATCCGTGTCTTCCTGAGTAGGATGCTCCTCAGCTGTATAGAATAAGCTGCTGTGCCCATCTTCCTGTGCCACTTCCCAAGCTTTGAAAGGTTCGACGGTGGGACCATCGAGGCCGGAGACAGGCTTGGTGAGGCCGGCCGGGACTCCGATGCGGTCGTGTTGTCGGTCAACATGCACTTCCTTAGCTTTGGGGTATAATGCTGGGGGTGTCACCCTGCCGACATTTCCAGAAGCCGTGATGTGGGAGACCACCTTCGGCTTGACATATCCGCGCGGCGGTGGTGGATACCAACCGTCACCCGATCTATTCTTCGATGCCCCTACGGGGGCTTCAGTTTTAGAAGTCTTCCGGGGAGACCCCGTATACAGATTGGCGTCCGCCAAGTGACACTCAAACACCTCGAATGGGTGGATGTCAGCAAATATCCTTTCCTCCTTCCCCTGGAGGCTGTATTTGATGCATTGGTGGAGCGTGGAGGGCACCACCAAGTTTTCATGCAGCCATGGGCGGCCGAGCAGTGCTTTGTAGGAGGTGCGAGAGTCAATGACGTGAAACTGCACCGTTGTAGTGAAATCTGCCAGAGTCAGTGTGAATTCTGCCACCCCCATAGATACTTCACATTTCTGGTTGAAGCCCGCGATACGCATATCCCCGGCCTTTTCGAGATGCACATTGAAGTGGTACCTCTCGTATATTCTATATGGCAGGATGTTGACTGCTGCGCCAGGATCGACCAGAATCCGGTTCAGTTCTCTTCCATTCAGGTGCCCTTTCATGTATAGCGGCCTGTTGTGACTGGCCGTAGGCAGTAGCATGTCTTCTGGAGAGAAGGTCATACTGGCTTCTGGTATAGCCTCAGCTATGCAGGTTTCAAACTGGGCAGGCGTCTGCAGAGCAGTGATGATTGCCTGTCTAGTTTCTTCACTCAAAGAGAGAATTTCCCAGATCGTAAAACGAGCAGGGAGCTTCTTGAGCAGCTTCATTATTCGGCTTCCAGACTGTTTCGACCGTCTTTTCCTTCGCTCCTTTTCGTTGGTATTTTTCATTCATTTATTTCGCGGGTCGATCAATCAATTGACTGACTAGTAATCAACTGACTGATTGACGACGCGGGCGTGCCAGTCACATGAGTGACGATTTATGATGCGCTCATTCTGACCCTTATCGGGCGAGAGTGAGGTTCGGTCGGGACCAGCAGTCCGCCATACCGTAAAGGCTATGACGTTAATTACATCCCCCACGAGGAGGGAACACCTTTGATTAATTGCCGAGATATCGGGCTGTCGAAGCCGGAAAAGGGAACTACATGATGATTATTAGTTGAAGGACTTGCACCCCTCTGTGATTAGCATAAGAAATCATCCCATAAGTGGGAAAGGGGTTAGAATGATGCGACGACACGATTCGGAACGAAACCGGTGCAGTGCATGCGAAGACAGGGATCAAAACGCTTGAAACGGCGCCCTGAAACGTAAGTAAAAAGCTTAAAACGGCGCCATAACCGTAGGTAAAGGGGCAGGCCGTTAAAACGGCGTGGGGAGCTGGGGCGCGCCGGGAAGGGCGCGCCGGAAAGGGCGCGCCGGATAGGGCGCGCCGGAAAGGGCGCGCCGGGAAGGCCGCGCCGGGAAGACCGCGCCGGGAAGGGCGCGCCGTTTTAAAGCGTGATCGCGCATGAACGCGCTGAATTAGCCTGATTTCAAGGAGGCAGGGGCCTCGTTGGTTTATTCATAGATTTATTAAGATTTTGGATGGTTTTGAGAATTTTATTAAGTTGATTATTCATCGGAATCGGTGCCGAGTCATGGGCTCGCGTGAGGCGATTGTTCCGAGCTTAACTCGTTCGAGCCGAAATTTCGGCAGCATCTCCCCATCCCAAAGGATAGTCGGGGAGACGCAGGGAGTACTCACGTGGCGGAGTAAACCCCTAAAAGCCGGGTGGCACAACGGCGGCCGGCAGACCCAAACGGATAGGAAAAACCCCGAGGGCTAGCCTGCTAGGGGCACCGAGTCCGTGGGTAACGGTGAGTGAGTGAGGTGACTCGATGTGGGAGCGAAAACCCCGAGGGCTAGCCTACGAGGGGCATGCAACCCAAATCTCCACACTACTCTAGTCGGGACGACCGAGTAGAGAAGGGAACCCCGAGGGCCAGCCTACGAGGGGCACACGCGTCTCACGGCCACCACAAAGTCCATTAAGGACTGTGGATTTATGGTGTTGGGATTACCCCCAATTTCTGTGTGCTCACTGGCCCTCGGAGATCCATTACTGCCAAATAGATCCCTCGAGCCGGGAGGTCAAGATAAAAGAATCAAGGGGGATGTTCCCCTCTCCCCAGTCACCGAATCTCCTTAAAAGGACGGTAACACTACGCGGAGCAACTCACACTCAGTTGATAAACTGATCATGATACGTACAGCTATATATATATATATATATATATATATATATATATATATCTATATGTGCATAGAGGGATTAGCAAGTTAACAGAGCGATCACCGAGCTAACGCTCGGAGAACAACGATGCAGAGAAACCAAACATCAAGCTTATAGGGACAGCCTTACCTCCTTCTGTTTATGATCAGAAACAGGAGGGAGGGGCAAACGGACAGGCCCAGGGTCGACCAGTAAGACATACATGCGCATATCTCTGACGGAGAAACCTTCGACATTCCATGAAAGGAAAAGCCCCAGGGAGAGGGGAAATTACTGTAGCCCATGATGTACCAGGGCGTATCCGGCATCGGAGAAGACGGGTACGGAGTTCGTTCGCGCCATGAAACAGGTAAACATGTAAACAGAGAGTAAAGGAAGCAGATGGGAGAGATGACCCCGACGCCGGGCATGCTCACATCCATCCGTTTGGTGCACAGATCATCGGAGAGATGTGCACATGCGCACATCACCCTCCACGGCGCCGTATCAATGGCCACAGAAAACAAATTCAAGGAGGAAGAGGAGGCAGCGATGCAGAGGTAGAGTAAGGCCATTAGACTCTTTAACCCACTGACATAAACATTCATTCATTCCACGGTAAACAGACAAAATGCATACAAGCATATTCCGACGCCGGCGTTGTCGCACGGTCGCCGTTTTACATTAACAGAGGAAGCTCATTCCGAACGAAGAGAAAGGGGCAGAAATAACGGTGGGAGAAGGGGGAGGAAAGGCTCGTATCATCGCCCCTCCCCCCGTCTCACTTACATTCTATCAGGGAAAATCCAAAAGAGAAAAGAAGAGGGTCGCCGGGAGAAATCGCGGGGCAACCCACCTAAGCAAATGAGAAAACAGGTGGCCTCCTTCGACTTCGGGGAGCTCGGATGGAGCAGGGTGGCGGCCGCCGAGAGGTTCGGACGGGAGCTTCTGCAGATAGACGAAAACCCTCCAACCCTTCTCTCTGGACTCCTCCTCTTTCTTTCTAATTCTCTCTTTTTTTTTCTTTCAAATCCGCCTCTTCTCCCGATCGGATCTCCCTTGATCTCCTCTCCTCGACAGGCTATATATAGCCTTGGGTTAAAACGGCGCCCCAGGAAGCGCGCCGGGTTGACGGCGCCGGGGAAGGCCCCTATTTGGTCTTTGCGCGCCGGATAGACGGCGCCGGGGAAGGCCCCTATTTGGTCTTTGCGCGCCGGATAGACGGCGCCGGGGAAGGCCCCCATTTGATCTTTGCGCGCCGGTTTGACGGCGCCGGGGAAGTCCCCCATTTGATCTTTGCGCGCCGGTTTGACGGCGCCGTTTTAAGCGGCGCCGTTTTAACCTGTTTGCCAGGCACGGCCAGGCCGGTGGGTCCGGGGATGGTTCCGGAGACTCCAGTTGACTGTTTCTCTCGTACTGGCTCTCGGGGAGCCTTGACGGGGTGTTGACGAAGCTCTTGACGCGACGAACGGCCTTGATCAGAACTTCGTGTGCTTCCGGTCCGGACACACGGGTGTCCCGTCGGTACGACTTTCGGCACTGTGATTGGTGCCTCTCATCAAGACGGACCTGTGTCCGAAGCTTCCTTGCAGGATGGCATTGCATCCTGGGTAATTCCGCCTTGAACGGCGATCCATCGGCCGCTAATGGGCTCACTAGGGCGAGAAGCCGAACCCGTGTCGGGTGATCGGGATCTTCTTGCTGACAGAACCTCCGGCCCCTTGTTGTGGATGGCCGAGGGCATTCTTCCTCTTTCGGAGAATCATAAGGTAGACCGTCGTCCTTGATCGGACGTCGGATGTGGGGTAGCGGCATGACAGAGTCGATGCCGGATCATTGGGCAGGCTTGATCGCACTGCCGATTGGTTGCGGGTTGACTTTGACTCTCCTGAGGTGAGGTCCCCGGTGTTCCCTTCAAGGTGGCTTGGGGCTTCGTCAGCTCGAGGGACCCTCGATAAGTTGATTTTCATCGGCTTCTGTGCTTCAGTGGGCCGTATCATTCGTCTTTGCGGCTTGGTCGCCAGGGATCATATTTTGAGTGCCAACAAATGCCCCCCAGACGTGGGTGGTGCAAGCGAGGCAGGAGTGCAGCAGTGCCTACGGATGAGCTTCGTGTGATGACGAGAGCTCGAACGGCGCTCAATTCTGGCTCCGGATGCCCGTCGGACGAGGCGGGAAGCCTGACGGCGTTGCTTAAAACGGCGCGGCCTTTGCTTCGAGCGTTAAAACGGCGCGGCCTTTACGGCGCGCCCTGGGCCTTCGGGGTTAAAACGGCGCGGCCTTTACGGCGCGCCCTACCCCTTTCTGGAGTTAAAACGGCGCGCCCTCCCCGGCGCGCCATTTGCTTAAAACGGCGCGCTCCGGGGCGCGCCGTTTTAACGAGATGAGAGGGGGGGCCTATAAAAGGCTCTCTTCTCCATTTTTTCTTCTTCAGTCTTCATTTGCAATATTTTTTTCTCTCTCCTCATTCCTCTCTCCATCTCTCGCGGCGCCGAGTGAGCTCTGAGCTCGGGCGATTTTCGCCTGTGAGTAGGTGAGTTGAGTGGTTTATTGCTTCGGGTTTTGAACCCATTCTTCGGGCCCCGGGAGGCTCTTTGTAGGACTTGTCCTCGGAGCTAGATCCCTCGGGTGTCCCATTCGGCCTTGGCTTAATGCCTATGGCTGCTTTTAGGGGCTGCTCCCTCTGTGGACGGCTTCCGCTTTCTTTTTGGCAAACCCTCGAGCTGAGGAGATGCTGCCGAAATTTCGTCAGAAATATTGTTTCGATCCACTAATTTCTGACTTTTGTTTGTTCTTTTCCGGGTTCTGTTTTGCAGATAACATGGCTTCCGGCTCTTCTTCCTCTGTATCTCGGGTCGCCGTGACATGGGGGAACGTCCATTCCCTTGATCGGGGGCTCCGACGTGTAGCCGTGGTGGCTGAGTCTTCGGACTCAGAAACCGACACAGTCGACACCGGCCATTTATTGATCCTCAACGGCAACCAATTCAGATATGACCGAGGGGGCAATATCAGACAGGATCACCCCAAAGACAAGCACCTGATGGCGTTTCTCGAGCGCTTCAACCTCGGCGGGAAGCGTGATTTAATCCTGGTCCGCCGAGCTGAAGGAGCGCTGCTGGCGGAGCGAGACAGCTTGGCCGAATCTGTCATCTGCGGTATGCCCATGTACATCCCGGGTGAGCCCAGGAAGTGGGGAGCAGTGCTAGGGGTGCAGGAACTGTCTCCGGAGGCCGGGATGCTGACGAGAGCACCACAGTACACACCAGCTCGCTGGAACGAAACTGCTGGCCGTGTTGACAGGGAGAAACCCATATATGGTCTGTTCCTCGCACCGCTCCATTGGGGATATCGAGATGAGCCTTTTCTTTTGGACTGCTTGGCGGTCCGGTTCAAACATCAAATTTCAGTGGGGTGGTTTGGAGAGCTCAAAGCCACCGATGCTCACGCCTTCAGACCGGGAGCGGTTGAATTCACTGACTTTGTGTTGCGGCAATACGCCCCCATCTTGGTGCACGCCGGAATTTATCAGAGTGTATACGCTTCCCGGTATAGATACCCGATCTCCCGAGGCCTATGCTGCGGGATGATTGAAGTCTTCTGCCCAGAGTACAATACTTTCTACACCGCAGAAGGTGAAACTTCATTGGATTTATGGAGCCTTTCTCAGCTGAGCGGCCTGCCGATAGATGGAGAGCCGTATGAAGAAGTTTGCTTCGCAGATTGGCTGAAGGACCAGACAGATGGTGAAGGCAACTACTTCACGGGCTTCGCCTATCGTTATCTGATGAAGGCGTATCGCACCCTGCTGCGCCTGACACTTGACTCGCGGGAAGCGCGAAAGCCCGGCGAAAAGAGGCGCGTGCGGATGGGCACGTGGCTTCAATATTTCTTTGGTGGGGAACAGCACTATGAGGACTTCCCCACAGTGGTTCCGACAGTGGTGGTGCGGAAGAAGAGGGCTCGGCGCCAAGCAACATATCCTGCTATCTCAGGGAGAGGGCGACAGGCCGGCCCGAATCCCACGGGAGTTGACGCAGTTACACATTGTGCTGCGTATTTGACATATTGGCTTTGTTCATTCGCCCTTCCCCAAGGGGACGAGACGGTGATTAGGCCGGAGGCGATTTACCCCGCCTGTTTGATGGCTTGGGGACGAAGCTGTCCCTGTCCCCCGTGGCTTTATGCCTCATATACAAGATGTTGGGGGATTTGCACAAATCACGTATTCCCCGGAATTCGAGGATAGTTGGTCCCCTCCACTTCTTTAATGCCTGGGTCTGTACCCTATTCCCGGAAGCGGCTCCCCGGTCAATGCAGTCAGATCGCCCGCTGCCGCGGATGATTGAATTTGCCAGTGCTGAAGCATCCTCACTGGCGGATCAGCTTTTTGCCATCAGGGGGAAGTTGACTACAGTTCCAGTAGATTCCCCGGGAGTTCTTCATTTCTGGAGCTTGGCTGCCAGCTCTAGTCCTCTGGTAAACAGGATGCGGCAGTGCCGATTGTTTGAGACAGAGGAGTTCATTCATGAGTTGACTGGGCGCAAGAGCACGAGGCCCATCCTGGAACCGGAACTGGTTGATTGGGCGTTGTCTATCCGCCCGAGTGTTCTTGTTTTTAGAAAGAGCGGCTTGCTGTGGCTGGAGCCGTATTATCCTTTCCGCTTCAGTCGGAATTTTGGGTATGACCAACAAATTCCCTCTTCGGCGGCCCAGTTCAATCTTCCAAACAGGCACCGGGCCGGTCAGACGACTACAGAGGAAGCCCGCACATGGTGGGATTACTTTCATCGCCGGGAGGATGTATCATTCAGGGTGCCAACCCCGGCTCGTCTTCCCCGAGTGACTCCAGACTTCATCAAGTGGTGGAATGCACGAACGGGTTTTTATCGGAATTTCCGGAAAGACTGCTGGCACGTTGCCGAACGCCGCTTTCTAGATTCCCAGCGGGAGCCCATTCTGGACATTGATCCCGCATATCTGAAGAAGCTGAAGTCCTGGTCCAATGCCGAGGTGACGGCATATATAGAGGCCAGGAAAGCTGTGAAGGGCAAGTCATCCAGTTCTCTCCCCTCAATGGAAAACATATTAAGCTGTATCACGCAGCGCAACCAACCCTCCCCGAGTGATCGGACGGAGCTACCTTTTTCCTTGATTAGCGGCATTCCGCCCTAATCAAGCTACCCTTTCCTTGATTAGCGGCATTCCGCCCTGATCAAGCTACCTTTCCTTGGTTAACGGCATTCCGCCCTAATCAAGCTACCCTTTATCTTGGTTAGCGGCACTCCGCCCTAATCGAGCTACCTCATCTTGGTTAGTGGCATTCCGCCCTAACCGAGCTACCCTTTCCTTGATTAGCGGCATTCCGCCCTGATCAAGCTACCTTTCCTTGGTTAACGGCACTCCGCTCTAATCAAGCTACCCTTTATCTTGGTTAGCGGCACTCCGCCCTAATCGAGCTACCTCATCTTGGTTAGTGGCATTCCGCCCTAACCGAGCTACCCTTTCCTTGATTAGCGGCATTCCGCCCTGATCAAGCTACCTTTCCTTGGTTAACGGCACTCCGCCCTAATCAAGCTACCCTTTATCTTGGTTAGCGGCACTCCACCCTAATCGAGCTACCTCATCTTGGTTAGTGGCATTCCGCCCTAACAGAGCTACCCTTTCCTTGATTAGCGGCATTCCGCCCTGATCAAGCTACCTTTCCTTGGTTAACGGCATTCCGCCTTAATCAAGCTACCTTTCCTCGGTTAGCGGCACTCCGCCCTAATCGAGCTACACTTTTCCTTGGTTAGTGGCACTCTGCCCTAATCGAGCTACCCTATCTTGGGTAGTGGCATTCCGCTCTAATCAAGCTACCCTTCTTTATCTCGGTTAGTGGCATTCCGCCCTAGTCAAGCTATCCCTGCCCTTGGTCAGCGGCATTCCGTCCTGATCGAGCTACGTTTTCCTTGGTTAGCGACACTCCGTCCTGATCAAGCTATCCTTCTTTGGCTCTCATTCCGAATAAAAAAAAAATAAATAATAATAATAAAAAATTAAATAAATAAATAAAAGAAAATAATAATAAATAAAATAAAAATGGGGTTAAAAATAGAGATACCCCGCCAGACTTGCTCCTCTATCAGGACGAGTGCAAAAATGGCTATAACCCAGCTGTGGCGAAAACCCGAAAGGGCGTCGCAGGCAAAATCGGGTACCCCGTCACGTGAAAACCCGAAAGGGCGCGTGGGCAAAAGCAAGAGGGGGCTGACTTCGGCGAAAACCCGAAAGGGCGCTTGAGTCGGTAAAGTGGTAATTTCCAAATCCCTCTCCTATTCTCCACCTAACAAACCCCGAGAGGGACAATCATCAAAGTCTCGCCGGTAATCCGTGAACAAACCATTTTCGACCCTCGTCATCATCGGCGAGATCGGTCGATCTCTACCCTCAACTTGGACCCTACGTCCCTGTTGACAACCCCATCCTTGTTTTGGCAATATCTCATGTCGACGAACAAACCCGTGGTCGACCCTCGTCATCATCGGCGAGATCGGTCGATCTTCATCTTTGACTCGGATCTTACATCCTTGTTAACAAACCATATCCTTTGCTTCGACATCTAGCCAGTGTCGACGAAATGAACTAAAATCCGAGCCTTGTCATCATCAACAAGGCCGATCAACACTCTCGCGGTCCAGCTCTTCTGCACCTCGAACTCAAAAAATAATAAAATAAAAAAAGGGGTTAAAAATAGAGATACCCCGCCAGACTTGCTCCTCTATCGGGACGAGTGCAAAAATGGCTATAACCCAGCTGGGGCGAAAACCCGAAAGGGCGTCGCAGGCAAAATCGGGTACCCCGCCACGTGAAAACCCGAAAGGGCGCGTGGGCAAAAGCAAGAGGGGGCTGGTCTCGGTGAAAACCCGAAAGGGCACTTAGGCCGGTAATGTGAATAAAAAAAAAATGATGAATAGTGATGAACCATCCTCCATCCGAAAGGCCACTTTCAAGGTCGTGACGAGGATCTTCATCCGATATCCCACTTATACACGTCCAGTGTCTACCCTTTTCGACCCTTGTCATCATCGGCAAGATCGGTCACTACCCTATCCGGTTTTTGTCACCATCGGCGAGACCGTCTACCCTTTCGACCCTTGTCACCATCGGCAAGATCGGTCACTACCCTATCCGGTTCTTGTCACCATCGGCAAGACCGTCTACCCCTTTCGACCCTTGTCACCATCGGCAAGATCGGTCGCTGCCTATAACGGTTTTTGCCATCATCGGCAAGACCGTCTACCCTTTTCGACCCTTGTCATCATCGGCAAGATCGGTCGCTACCTACCCGGTTTTTGTCATCATCGGCAAGACCGTCTACCTTTTCGACCCTTGTCACCATCGGCAAGATCGGTCGCTACCTATAACGGTTTTTGTCATCATCGGCAAGACCGTCTACCCTTTTCGACCCTTGTCACCATCGGCAAGATCGGTCGCTACCCTTCCGGTTTTTGTCATCATCGGCAAGACCGTCTACCTTTTCGACCCTTGTCATCATCGGCAAGATCGGTCGCTACCTATAACGGTTTTTGTCATCATCGGCAAGACCGTCTACCTTTTCGACCCTTGTCACCATCGGCAAGATCGGTCGCTACCCATACGGTTTTTGTCATCATCGGCAAGACCGTCTACCTTTTCGACCCTTGTCACCATCGGCAAGATCGGTCGCTACCTATAACGGTTTTTGTCATCATCGGCAAGACCGTCTACCTTTTCGACCCTTGTCACCATCGGCAAGATCGGTCGCTACCCTTCCGGTTTTTGTCATCATCGGCAAGACCGTCTACCTTTTCGACCCTTGTCATCATCGGCAAGATCGGTCGCTACCCTTCCGGTTTTTGTCATCATCGGCAAGACCGTCTACCTTTTCGACCCTTGTCACCATCGGCAAGATCGGTCGCTACCCTTCCGGTTTTTGTCATCATCGGCAAGACCGTCTACCCTTTTCGACCCTTGTCACCATCGGCAAGATCGGTCGCTACCCTTCCGGTTTTTGTCATCATCGGCAAGACCGTCTACCTTTTCGACCCTTGTCATCATCGGCAAGATCGGTCGCTACCTATAACGGTTTTTGTCATCATCGGCAAGACCGTCCACCTTTTCGACCCTTGTCATCATCGGCAAGATCGGTCGCTACCCTTCTGGTTTTTGTCATCATCGGCAAGACCATCTACCCTTTTCGACCCTTGCCACCATCGGCAAGATCGGTCGCTTTCCCCCCAAACCTGGCAAAGGCCCTGTCCCAGGAACGGCTACACCGCGGTGGAGCGAACACCTCATCCCTTCCCTGAAGGCGTGAGCGCTCTCCTGCATTATTGGCACTCGTTCCCGGGTTCAGGTGATTAGCCGAAAGAAAGAAAAGACGAAAAGAAGTCGTGGTCAAGACTACGAAAAGAAATGCTTCCATTTAATAAAAGTGGAGAATACATTCTTTTGCCCAGGGCATCCCCCAGGGTACATAAACTCCAAAGACAAAAAAAAAAGGAACAGAGCTTCCAAAAGGAAAGGAAACAAAAAGCAAAGGGAAACCAAGACTACGGCAGAGGACGCCGGAAGATGTCCCCTAGTTCCAAAAGGCCCAGCGAGGGGTACTGGGTCAATTCCTCCAGACGAGTCTCGGTGGCTGTCAGCTGCAATAACCTCTCGTTGAGTGAAGCAAGTCGTCCTTCAGCCAGGTCGGCCTCCTCTGTCGTCTGGACTTCTAGGCGCTCGCCTTCCTGCAGCTCGGCCTCGGCCTTAGCTAGTTCCGCACGCAATTCATCTATCCGTGCCCTGAGGAGCAGCTGACGTTCCGAGATATTCTCAGCGGCGTCCCTCAGCTGTCCCACCGTCACCTTCAGTGAACTGACGGCAGTGCGGCAATCTGCCCTCTCCAACTTCACAGCAGCGAGCTGATCGGAAACCTCCCGATTCAGGAAATCCCGCCTGTTGGCGTGCTTCAGCAACATCACAACCCGTGGGGTCCAATCATCCATGGGGCAACCAAATGCCAGTAGCGGCCGGGAGAGGTGGTCCACCAAGCTTCTCAGCTGTGCATAAGTCAAGTCTGGAGAAGCTGACATGGCCCGCTGGAGATTATCCAGAGATTGCCATACCATGTCTCCAGAAAATTGTAAGCCCAATGGCGAAGTCTCGGGGAGCCGAAAGTCTACCCTGCTGTCCACCTCAGCCCAGATGTCGTCGGCCACCCCGAGGGACGTCGACGGCATAGTCTGCACGGCACCCACTCCCGGTCCGACCACTGCAGCCATATCAACTGGAGGGACCTCCATAATAACAACTTCTTTGCCCGCCCTTTGGGGTGAATCTGCAATAGCCGTGTCGGCAACAGAAGGCACATGCTCCTCTTGAGTAGTTTCGCCAGCCGCCAAGGGAAGAGACCCCTCTATAATGGACAAGGCCTGAGTAACATCGGCCTCATCCGCAATAATTTCTCCGGCCTCTATGTCTGAAAGACCACTAGGCAACGACAACGATTTTGCACCGGTCGCCAAGGTTTGAACCCTTGCAACCTCGGTCGGAGCGCTAACTTCGACGGTCACGCCAGGCTCCTGTGAGACCGCTGCAGCAGCATAGGTCCGTGGAAGCCGCAGGGCAATGGGCCGTACAATAGGCGGGAAGGCTGACTGACCCACATCCGTGCCAGGAAGGGGTATGCGGATCATTATAGCTGGCGGTATCACCTCAACCTGCATTCCATGTATATACATCAGCCAGCTGGCTTGAAAATTAAAAGAAGTGCTGCAAGTGGGAATCAGAAAGCTCCATACCTCGACTGGCACTATATTTAGGCCTCCTAAGGTGGCCTCTGAAGATTCAGGCCCCTCTCCTGCAATCGGGTATGATGGCCCGTGCTCGGCTCCCA
This sequence comes from Amorphophallus konjac, assembly GCA_022559845.1. NCBI lineage: Eukaryota > Viridiplantae > Streptophyta > Magnoliopsida > Alismatales > Araceae > Amorphophallus > Amorphophallus konjac. The sequence continues at coordinate 67,513 of JAHNEJ010002234.1, forward strand.
ATAGCCTCGGAGGGCTAAACGTCGGCAGGTCGCTCTCATAAGTTGATGAAGCCCCGGCGTCCTCAGTCTCGGTGTCAACCATGGGGAACCCCTCGTCATCGGCCGAGCCGCCGCCATAATCAACCTGTTCAGAAGAGGATGACTCCTCTGCTTGTTCTCGAACCTCAAGTACCTGAGCGGGAACTAGGCTGCCAGGGGAGGGCCCTCTAACCAGAGCCTCCTCAGCGATCTCTGTCTCGGGAGCACCCGTTGGCGGAATATCTAGGGGCTGGTCCCTTGGAAGCCCTTGCTCTCCAATGACGACCTCTACCAAGGCGCCAACCTCAGGGAGCAGTGTGGGCCGAATGTCGACTGGAGTCAAAGGACAATAAACGGTCAAGACTTGACTAAAAATACAACATGTCACTGAGCTCTATAGGCGAGCTGCAAATTACCTTCTGTTTCTCGATGAGGTGTCGGTGAAGGTAAGTCGCCCTCAACAGAGGTCAAGGGGACTTCCCTCTCCCCGGCGGCAGCTCCGGTTGCCGCCTCCAACCCAACAACGGCAGGGACAGTGCCGGCAGCTACTGAAAAGAAAGATGGTCAGCCCAGGCGGCCGAAACAAGCAAATAAGCCATGCAAGAATAAGAAGTCACCTTCGCCTTCAGGCCCTTGTGTCCGGGCAGCTTCAAATTCAGAAAATGACGGAACTCGTGGAAGGGGAGCCGTGGACCCTTCCTCAGCGACCTTCCTCCGACGTGCCCGAGTAGCACGGGAGTCTGCCCTCTTGGCTTTCTTAGCCCTGCTAATGGCCTCCCTGACCTGAGACCTGGTCCGCTTCCGCGAGTCCCCAGGGGGTAATGGCGTCGTGGTCGGAGCCGGCTCTGGAATGTTGAAGTATGAAGGCTTCTCCGCCTTAGATATCAGCTCCCTACAGTGTCGAGTCGCTCCCGCAGAAAGGCGGGCTGCCAAAAAAAAAAAAAAAAAAAACACATGAGTAAGAAGATGCACACTGAATATAGGAGAAGCAACTCCAGGGCTGAAGAAGAAAACAAGCATTACCTGGCATCCCCGTATATCGAGGACTGAGTGGCCAGTAAAGCAATACTGGCGCCTTGTCCCGGGAAGCCGCCTCGTGGATCAGCCAGCATACGTCACCAATTGTTTCACTTTTCTCCGTCAGTTGGGCCAAATCTTCATGGCCGCAGGAGGACAAGTGATGATATAAGCTCAAGTGGTCGAATCCCCAGCCGTCGACATACTTGAAGGATATTTGAAGCTGATGGTTCCGAATGGCTTCTAATGGACTGTCAACTGAAAGCCCATGAGAATGAAGTAGGGCGAATATCCAGGGGGTGGTGGTGTACAAGTCAGCCCGCCTGTTTTCCCTCCCGATGAAGGTCCGATAAGGATGAAAATGGTCAATCTCCGGGCGCCAGCTCGCCACAGTAGGAAGAGGTTCTTCCACTGGAAGGGGAATTGTCTGAAGAGCAACCCGGTCACTGCTGACCCGACACAATCCCCAGAGGGTCTTCACATAGTCATCCTTCCTGATTTCAGGCATCTTCGGGTCGGACTTGGATGACTTGCCCTTCACAGCTTTCCTGGCCTCTATATATGCCGTCACCTCGGCATTGGACCAGGACTTCAGCTTCTTCAGATATGCGGGATCAATGTCCAGAATGGGCTCCCGCTGGGAATCTAGAAAGCGGCGTTCGGCAACGTGCCAGCAGTCTTTCCGGGAATTCCGATAAAAACCTGTTCGTGCATTCCACCACTTGATGAAGTCTGGAGTCACTCGGGGAAGACGAGCCGGGGTTGGCACCCTGAATGATACATCCTCCCGGCGATGAAAGTAATCCCACCATGTGCGGGCTTCCTCTGTAGTCGTCTGACCGGCCCGGTGCCTGTTTGGAAGATTGAACTGGGCCGCAGAAGAGGGAATTTGTTGGTCATACCCAAAATTCCGACTGAAGCGGAAAGGATAATACGGCTCCAGCCACAGCAAGCCGCTCTTTCTAAAAACAAGAACACTCGGGCGGATAGACAACGCCCAATCAACCAGTTCCGGTTCCAGGATGGGCCTTGTGCTCTTGCGCCCAGTCAACTCATGAATGAACTCCTCTGTCTCAAACAATCGGCACTGCCGCATCCTGTTTACCAGAGGACTAGAGCTGGCAGCCAAGCTCCAGAAATGAAGAACTCCCGGGGAATCTACTGGAACTGTAGTCAACTTCCCCCTGATGGCAAAAAGCTGATCCGCCAGTGAGGAGGCTTCAGCACTAGCAAATTCAATCATCCGCGGCAGCGGGCGATCTGACTGCATTGACCGGGGAGCCGCTTCCGGGAATAGGGTACAGACCCAAGCATTAAAGAAGTGGAGGGGACCAACTATCCTCGAATTCCGGGGAATACGTGATTTGTGCAAATCCCCCAACATTTTGTATATGAGGCATAAAGCCACGGGGCACAGGGACAGCTTCGTCCCCCAAGCCATCAAACAGGCGGGGTAAATCGCCTCCGGCCTAATCACCGTCTCATCTCCTTGGGGAAGGGCGAATGAACAAAGCCAATATGTCAAATACGCAGCACAATGTGTAACTGCGTCAACTCCCGTGGGATTCGGGCCGGCCTGTCGCCCTCTCCCTGAGATAGCAGGATATGTTGCTTGGCGCCGAGCCCTCTTCTTCCGCACCACCACTGTCGGAACCACTGTGGGGAAGTCCTCATAGTGCTGTTCCCCACCAAAGAAATATTGAAGCCACGTGCCCATCCGCACGCGCCTCTTTTCGCCGGGCTTTCGCGCTTCCCGCGAGTCAAGTGTCAGGCGCAGCAGGGTGCGATACGCCTTCATCAGATAACGATAGGCGAAGCCCGTGAAGTAGTTGCCTTCACCATCTGTCTGGTCCTTCAGCCAATCTGCGAAGCAAACTTCTTCATACGGCTCTCCATCTATCGGCAGGCCGCTCAGCTGAGAAAGGCTCCATAAATCCAATGAAGTTTCACCTTCTGCGGTGTAGAAAGTATTGTACTCTGGGCAGAAGACTTCAATCATCCCGCAGCATAGGCCTCGGGAGATCGGGTATCTATACCGGGAAGCGTATACACTCTGATAAATTCCGGCGTGCACCAAGATGGGGGCGTATTGCCGCAACACAAAGTCAGTGAATTCAACCGCTCCCGGTCTGAAGGCGTGAGCATCGGTGGCTTTGAGCTCTCCAAACCACCCCACTGAAATTTGATGTTTGAACCGGACCGCCAAGCAGTCCAAAAGAAAAGGCTCATCTCGATATCCCCAATGAGCGGTGCGAGGAACAGACCATATATGGGTTTCTCCCTGTCAACACGGCCGGCGGTCTCATTCCAGCGAGCTGGTGTGTATTGCGGTGCCCTCGTCAGCATCCCGGCTTCGGGAGATAATTCCTGCACTCCGAGCACGGCCCCCCATTTCCTGGGTTCCCCGGGGATGTACATGGGCATACCATATGTGACTGACTCAGTCAGGCTGTCCCGCTCCGCCAGCAGCGCTCCTTCAGCTCGGCGGACCAGGATTAAATCACGCTTCCCACCGAGGTTGAAGCGCTCGAGAAACGCCATCAGGTGCTTGTCTTTGGGGTGATCCCGTCTGATATTGCCCCCTCGGTCATATCTGAATTGGTTGCCGTCGAGGATCAACAAATGGCCGGTGTCGACTGTGTCGGTTTCTGAGTCCGAAGACTCAGCCACCACGGCTACACGTCGGAGCCCCCGATCAAGGGAATGGACGTTCCCCCATGTCACGGCGACCCGAGATACAGAGGAAGAAGAGCCGGAAGCCATGTTATCTGCAGAACAGCACCCGGAAAAGAACAAACAAAAGTCAGAAATTAGTGAATCGAAATAATATTTCTGACGAAATTTCGGCAGCATCTCCTCAGCTCGAGGGTTTGCCAAAAAGAGAGCGGAAGCCGTCCACGAAGGGAGCAGCCCCTAAAAGCAGCCATAGGCATTAAGCCAGAGCCGAATGGGACACCCGAGGGATCTAGCTCCGAGGACAAGTCCTACGAGAAGCCTCCCGGGGCCCGAAGAATGGGTTCAAAACCCAAAGAACAGCAACACTCAACTCACCCGCTCACAGGCGAAATCGCCCGAGCTCAGAGCTCACTCGGCGCCGCGAGAGATGGAGAGAGGAATGAGGAGAGAGAAAAAAATATTGCAAATGAAGACTGAAGAAGAAAAATGGAGAAGAGAGCCTTTTATAGGCCCCCCCTCTCATCTCGTTAAAACGGCGCGCCCCGGAGCGCGCCGTTTTAAGCAAATGGCGCGCCGGGGAGGGCGCGCCGTTTTAACTCCAGAAAGGGGTAGGGCGCGCCGTAAAGGCCGCGCCGTTTTAACCCCGAAGGCCCAGGGCGCGCCGTAAAGGCCGCGCCGTTTTAACGTTCGAAGCAAAGGCCGCGCCGTTTTAAGCAACGCCGTCAGGCTTCCCGCCTCGTCCGACGGGCATCCGGAGCCAGAATTGAGCGCCGTTCGAGCTCTCGTCATCACACGAAGCTCATCCGTAGGCACTGCTGCACTCCTGCCTCGCTTGCACCACCCACGTCTGGGGGGCATTTGTTGGCACTCAAAATATGATCCCTGGCGACCAAGCCGCAAAGACGAATGATACGGCCCACTGAAGCACAGAAGCCGATGAAAATCAACTTATCGAGGGTCCCTCGAGCTGACGAAGCCCCAAGCCACCTTGAAGGGAACACCGGGGACCTCACCTCAGGAGAGTCAAAGTCAACCCGCAACCAATCGGCAGTGCGATCAAGCCTGCCCAATGATCCGGCATCGACTCTGTCATGCCGCTACCCCACATCCGACGTCCGATCAAGGACGACGGTCTACCTTATGATTCTCCGAAAGAGGAAGAATGCCCTCGGCCATCCACAACAAGGGGCCGGAGGTTCTGTCAGCAAGAAGATCCCGATCACCCGACACGGGTTCGGCTTCTCGCCCTAGTGAGCCCATTAGCGGCCGATGGATCGCCGTTCAAGGCGGAATTACCCAGGATGCAATGCCATCCTGCAAGGAAGCTTCGGACACAGGTCCGTCTTGATGAGAGGCACCAATCACAGTGCCGAAAGTCGTACCGACGGGACACCCGTGTGTCCGGACCGGAAGCACACGAAGTTCTGATCAAGGCCGTTCGTCGCGTCAAGAGCTTCGTCAACACCCCGTCAAGGCTCCCCGAGAGCCAGTACGAGAGAAACAGTCAACTGGAGTCTCCGGAACCATCCCCGGACCCACCGGCCTGGCCGTGCCTGGCAAACAGGTTAAAACGGCGCCGCTTAAAACGGCGCCGTCAAACCGGCGCGCAAAGATCAAATGGGGGCCTTCCCCGGCGCCGTCAAACCGGCGCGCAAAGATCAAATGGGGGCCTTCCCCGGCGCCGTCTATCCGGCGCGCAAAGACCAAATAGGGGCCTTCCCCGGCGCCGTCTATCCGGCGCGCAAAGACCAAATAGGGGCCTTCCCCGGCGCCGTCAACCCGGCGCGCTTCCTGGGGCGCCGTTTTAACTCCAAGGCTATATATAGCCTGTCGACAGAAGAGATAAAGGGGGGGGATTTGGAAAAAAGAAGAGAAGAGAGGAGATCAAGGGGGATCCGATCAAGAGAGGGAGCGGAATCAAAAAGAAAAAAAAGGGAATTAGAAAGAAAGGGGGGAGATCCAGGAGTGTTTCGATCCGACGAGTTCTCTGCCCAAGCGCTCGGCGGCCCTCATCCCGCTCCACCGGAGTCTCCCGGAATCGGAGAAGAAGAGCGCCCGTTCTTGTCTATCGAGGTGGGTTTGTCCGTGTTTCATCCGGCGAATCCTTCTGCCCCGCTTTGAGTTTCTTCCTACTGGCAGAATGTAAGTGAAGGAGGGGAGGGGCGATGATATGAGCCTCACCTCCCCTCCCTCACGATGTTTTCTTTTCTTTCCCTCTTCTCGTTGTAACAGGTTTCGTCTGTTAATGGAAACGGCGGCCGAGCGACAACGCCGGCGCCGGAATGCATATTCCCCACCTATCTATTTGTGTCTTTCATATGAATGAATGAAACGTGGGTCTCTGGTCGATGCCGTAACCCCCTGTTCTTCCCTGTTGCCTCACCTTATTCCTTATAGCCGGTGAAACGGCGCCGTGCGATGATGCTGGCACCGTGGAGGATGAATGCAGAGCACCGCGGGTTTTCTGTCCGAATGATTTCCTTCTCGTCCTGTTTCCCTCGGCGCTACATGCCCTACTACGGTAGGGGCTACATCAATTTCCCCTCCCCGGGGGTTTTCTTTTATTCCGATGCGACGATCGAGTTCCGCATTGCGCGTGCTGTAAGCCTCGTGGTCGGAGACACACTTGTGTGTGCGCATCTCTGTCCACTCCCGCTTAAGGGTTAAACCCTCTGCCTTCCCTTTGCCTTCCTCATAGACCAGAGGGAAAGAGAGGATCGCCTCTGTGCCGAGCCCTCGATGGCTATTTCACAGGCATAATTTACATGCCCCTTTCCCAGGTCGCCATGCCAAACAGATAACATATAAGGATCCACTCATTTAGCCTGCCGGTTTCATATTTCTAACATAAGCTTAACAGCTCGTTTGTCCACTTTCCGTGGAACTGCGTCGTGCATCGCCTCTGCATTTCAGGGAGTCTGCTCTGTAGTACTACTCCAATGTCCGGGGAGGGGAATATTCCTCTAATCTTCCATGTTGGTTATCCGGTTGATAGGGGCTTATCTATCGATGATGAGTGTCCCTGTGGACCATTGGATGTACAGCAAAGGGGGGGGGCTAAGCCCTACAGTTTAAAATCCACAGTCCTTAATGGACTTTGTGGTGGCCGTGAGACGCGTGTACCCCTCGTAGGCTGGCCCTCGGGGTTCCCTTCTCTACTCGGTCGTCCCGACTAGAGTAGTGTGGTGATTTGGGTTGCATGCCCCTCGTAGGCTAGCCCTCGGGGTTTTCGCTCCCACATCGAGTCACCTCACTCACTCACCGTTACCCACGGACTCGGTGCCCCTAGCAGGCTAGCCCTCGGGGTTTCCTATCCGTTCGGGTCTGCCGGCCGCCGTGCGCCACCCGGCTTTTAGGGGTGTACTCCGCCACGTGAGTACTCCCTGCGTCTCCCCGACAATCCTTTGGGATGGGGAGATGCTGCCGAAATTTCGGCTCGAACGAGTTAAGCTCGGAACAATCGCCTCACGCGAGCCCATGACTCGGCACCGATTCCGATGAATAATCAACTTAATAAAATTCTCAAAACCATCCAAAATCTTAATAAATCTATGAATAAACCAACGAGGCCCCTGCCTCCTTGAAATCGGGCTAATTCAGCGCGTTCATGCGCGATCACGCTTTAAAACGGCGCGCCCTTCCCGGCGCGGTCTTCCCGGCGCGGCCTTCCCGGCGCGCCCTTTCCGGCGCGCCCTATCCGGCGCGCCCTTTCCGGCGCGCCCTTCCCGGCGCGCCCCAGCTCCCCACGCCGTTTTAACGGCCTGCCCCTTTACCTACGGTTATGGCGCCGTTTTAAGCTTTTTACCTACGTTTCAGGGCGCCGTTTCAAGCGTTTTGATCCCTGTCTTCGCATGCACTGCACCGGTTTCGTTCCGAATCGTGTCGTCGCATCATTCTAACCCCTTTCCCACTTATGGGATGATTTCTTATGCTAATCACATAGGGGTGCAAGTCCTTCAACTAATAATCATCATGTAGTTCCCTTTTCCGGCTTCGACAGCCCGATGTCTCGGCAATTAATCAAAGGTGTTCCCTCCTCGTGGGGGATGTAATTAACGCCATAGCCTTTATGGTATGGCGGACTGCTGGTCCCGACCGAACCTCACATTCGCCCTACATGGGTCAGGATGAGCGCATCATAAATCGTCACGCATGTGACTGGCACGCCCGCGTCGTCAATCAGTCAGTTGACTACAAGTCAGTCAATTGGTCGATCGACCCGCGAAATAAATGAATGAAAAATACCAACGAAAAGGAGCGAAGGAAAAGACGGTCGAAACAGGGCCTCGGCGCGCTGGAGGAGGGTGATCGGCGCGCTGGCATCTCGGCGCGGGCAATCGTCGGCGCGCCAGCCACTCGGCGCGGAACCCGCGCCGAGAGAGCACCACACCGGGAGGTAATTAGGGCGTCGATATGGGAAATTTTGAGGATTTAGGACTTTATGAGGTTATAGATTTTGGGAGATCTCTTGTGTTCAATCAGGGCTTCATGGACTCTGGCGATGATATTTAGGTAAGTTGAAAGGGGAGGATAAATTCATCCACAGAAGGTTTAGGGAGACCGTATGACAATCAACGGGAAATCTCACAATGATTATATTCCCCTTTTACAGTAGACAAATGGCCATAAGATAGTATGTCTCAGACCTCTACCACACATCAGGAGGTTAATTCATCAATTTAACGAAAACATCGTAGTGAAGCAAAGACCCCTGACACGGCTCACTAATTATCTACTTTAGCCTCGACTACAGCGTAACTTCGCCTCCCGACTCGACCAGACAACAGTCTCAACCACAGTAGCTCTCCGCCACCATCAGCTGCCACCCGTCCATTACTTTCTAGAGCTCCTGTTGCATCTTTATTTTCTTACGTGCCCTATCGATACATCGCAAATATATCTTACTATGATTTTTTAGATGCCAAATACGTACACACAGAACGACCAAATTTTTCTGTCCACGGGGAGTAAAGTTTAGTAGGGTAGCACACTGTCCAGCCGCCCACATGTACATATAGATGTTCACTTCTCTGTGTGTGTGCGTGTGTTTATCCATACGTAGACGTACAAAGGGTTAAGATTTAATACTTTTCACTGATAAAATGACTCTCAAAATAGAAGATTTCAGATTTGTTTATAAACTCATGTCCATATTTATAGTTTTCGATATAAAATCTTATGATCTCTTTTTTTAAAAAAATCTCCGCACCATGTACGTACCTCTCTCTCTATGTATATCCCTGTATTTTTCAATCTATGGCACGGGTTAAAAAGGTGAAAGAGTCGGCTCACACTTACCTCATCAGTACTGACATTCGCGTTTTGTCGTACGTACGTACGTACGTAGACCCATGTCATCGGCTGAGAGGCGTCATTGCACTGCCGACTTAAAAATTGGATCTGTAAAGAGTGTGGACACCGGGAAATGTTCTGTAAAGAGCGAAGAACGAGTCCTTTAATCATGACATGACATGCATCTTATAAATTAACTAGTTTACACAACCCGATAGATCGAATATTTCTCATTCTATTCATGAGATCACTTGAATTGATGGATATATTAATGTACAGGTCCCCGGCCCTGAAGAAGAATTTGCTAAAAAAGTACTATATATATACTAAGTGGTGTGCAAAGCATGTAACATATATGTATATGTATATATAAATCCCCCTCTACGACCTAGATTGCACTCACTTGAAATGGATATGTTTTGATCGTGTTTTTCTGCGTAGCTAGCTAGGCTTATTATTAGATATGTAATTTCCTTTCTTGAGATTATTATTTCATCATTGCCAGAAAAACAGTAGGAACATTATATATATACATGCGCTTGTAAACTTCTGATCATGAGCCTAGCTATACATGCATGTGCTGTGCGGTGCAATTAGTTTATTAACGACATTATTAATTAGCCCGATGCTCGTGTATAATTACCCGGCGGGGGCCCCAGACCAGAGAGGTCACTGTCTGCGGGATAGTGCGTCCGTACATAATTTTTTTAATCGGGCCAAAAGTGGCAGTGGCCGGAGGCGATGGAATGGAATAAAGTGTGCATACAAGAAAAACAAGGGGGTGGGGGTCGGGAGTTTTGAGCATAGAATAGAAGATGTTGTTTTATTTTTTATCTTTTTATCAACTTTTCTGCGATCGATCGATCGATCGATCACGTGAAATAAAAAAAAATGTCATGTACACAACGTAATATAAGAGACTGCTGGGAAATGTGGATTCCTCTCTCTCTCTCTCTGTGTGTGTGTGTGTGTGTGTGTGTGTGTGAGATGATGATGATGGTGGTGGTAATAGCGCTGGCGGCGTTGCTGTTTTGGTCTCTCTCTCTCTCTCTCTCTCTCTCTCTCTCTCTCACATACAACACAAAGACGGGAGATACAGGGAGAGGGAGGGAGGGAGGGGCACACACACACACACACACACACACAACTTGGCCCATCTCTTATCTGTAGTACTAATTAATTGTTTTGTTCATCTGATGCGGCAGCTCTAACTTGGCCCATCTCTTATCTTACCCCAAAACCATTCAGCTGGGAATTTCTCGAAAGAGGTGTAGAATCTCTCTCTCTTTCTCTGTTCTGCTGCTGGTGATCGCCATTAATGAGAATGGGGGGGAGGACTGGAGGAGGCGCATCCAACAATAATTTAACACTCATCTCGCTTGGAGGTCTGCGTCGGGCGGTGCCAGTGGTGGACCGGAGCGTACAGGTTGGGGGGGAGGGGGTGTGGAGGACCAGGCGGGCGACCTCGCCCCCGCAACGCAACACACACTTGCGACCACCCAAGTACAGCTGCTAGGCCGGCTGGAAGAGAGCGTCCCCCGCCCCGCCCCCCCGACCCCCACTCGCTCCCTGCAGGTGCACCATGACCACCACCACCACCACCACCACGGTGGACGAAGAGGAGGAGGGGAAGGGAGCTCCCGCCTCCGGCGCGACAACGGCTGAAGAAGGGATGAGGCCGGCTCCAGATGACGAGGCTTCGTCTTCCTCTTCCTCTTCTTGTTCTGCTTCCCCCTCTTTATCGTCCCCCGGAGACCCCTCGAGCCCGGCTGGAGAAGTTTCCTCTCCGCTTCTGGTTTCAGAGGTAAAAAGCACACCTTTTCTTCTTCCTCGTTGTTCTGATAGCTTGTAGGACGTTCCTGTCTGCCTGGGCTGGGTGGGGGCGTCGGTTCTTTGTGAATTGGCGAGGCGACGACACCGGCTGGGCATTTTTGTGAGTCTCCGTGCGCCTCCCCGTGGGTCACTACCCGATCTCACAACTACCAGCCGCAGCCACCTGGCTCTTTCTGCGGATTTCTCCCGCGGGGCGACCGGTGAGTTGTTGGTGCTCTTGCTTCCACGATGGGCAAGGCGACAACGTTCTGGCCTTCACCCCCTGTGGAAGCCCCCCAGGGGAGGTTGGGGTTACGACATCTGCTGGTGGACTTGATTGTTGCCTCTCTTATTCTCCAATGTTGACATCAAAGTTTCTTCATTTGTTTTTCCTGCTTTTTCCCCTCTGCTTCAGGTTGCCGAGCTGAATGATGGAGGAAGCAACGGAAAGAAAGATATGAGCAAATGTCTCTACAGATCGAAGCTTGAACAGGAGGTGAATATTGTCTTTTTTATTGTTCATCAATGTCGATTGTTTCAAGGTGCTAACATATTTGTTTAACGTGGAGTTGGTTATGAATGAGAATTAAGGAGGGATTCCTTTTCCATTTTTTCTCTGCGTTCATGGCCTGATGTTTTAATACGGTTCTTTTGACTTTATAAAACACAATTTGTGGAGTTCTTCAAACTATTTGACCCATTGCAACTGCATTAGCATCTCAATTACAAGCCCCCCATTGAGTGGCCTGAAGAAATATGGACCCATCTTGAACATCATTTCAAGGGCTGCATTTCTTCTGTCCCTCGGAAGAGGACATTTTCCCCTTACTTTTAGAAACTTTGGATGCGAACGAGAATTGAGGTAATCTTCCCCTTTTCGTTTACACTACCTTGGAGATTAGAAAGAAAGAAGAGAGCAACAGGAACAAGAGCAGAGGGATAGAAGATAATGGGAATAATCCTTGATCTCAGTGCTTGCTACGCTACCTCAAAAATGTCTCATTACAAGATTTCACTATAATACAATCACTGATTCCCTCATAATAGGATTAGTCTGCTAGTACCAATGTGTAACCAGTTACTAGTTCACTTGACGATGCTAGTTGTAGGCCTTTTCCTGGATCTCTGACATGTTTCTGTATCATTTGACTCTTTGAACAGCATCCCGCAATTATTACTCTGTTCATAAAAACTCTTTACTGTCCTCAGGGTGAGGTGTGAGGATTGGATCGTGCTGGTACATATTGACAGATAATGCCCCATGAATGTCATAAAGTGAAGATTAGGATATAAATTATTGTTCTAGATTTAAGAGTAAACTAAAGGCATCAGGCAAACATCCATAGAGTTGTCCAAACGCAAATGTGATTACTTACTTAATTACTCCTTTTTTGTTTGGGGTGGGTGGGGGGGCTGGGCACCATCAGGCATACCATGGATTTCATTTTCCAAAGTTTTTTCTCTCCCATGTTCACTAGCTGCTGATCTTAGTTATCATGGAACAAACAGCAAATTGCTAACCGCAATCTACAGGTTCAGAAATTGCGAGAACAACTACAAGAGGAAGTCGATTTACATGTTGCCTTAGCACATGCTCTAGGTCACGATACTTCCACATTATTGAGTTCCCGGAGCAATCCCCCAGAAAAGGTATTTTCCCTTACCTGTGCTTCTGCAACCTATTAGGCATTTCACCCTGGCTTGTGTCTGTAATTACCCTTGATTTCCCCCCACCACAACAAATCTTTCAGGCTCAGGAGTTACTGGCTAACATCAGTATGCTGGAGATTACAGTCACCAAGCTCGAGGAAGAATTGGCTTTCTTGCATTCCAGTCTTATACAGGAAAGGAATGAACGCTACCTTGCGGAATACAATTTGGGACATTCGCCATCTTCATCACTGATGCCAACATGTTGCTTTTCTGATTATTCATGGGAAGAGGTGATTTCTTGCTTCTTTCTCCAACAAGAGTTCCATTTTAATACCTCAAGCTGTAGCTGAGCAAAGTTGTTATTCATGTCATGTCCAGCACATATCTTCTCTGAGATCATCAAAGAACTGTCAAATATCTCACTCCTTGACCCCGGATGCTGTCATTGGCTGTGGAAACCCACAGTCAGTGACGGTGAACAGCTCCTCTGATATTCATAGGGAAGAAAAGGTATGGATTCAACAGAGTACTTGTTCTGTTTCACAGAAAGTATACTGAGGAAAATATACAGAGTGACAGCATTTGGAACAGCTCTACGGGAGGTCTACAACATTGTGCCAACTCACAACTGAAAGCTAACTTCTACCTTTCTGTCCTCAGGAATCACAATCATGCAGTGCAGAATATGAAGGGATGAAGATGGATATGCATCTTGAAGAAGTGGATTCGATTGATTCGTTGAATGAGAATTTTTTAATCAGAAATCTCTGGCATCAACCTAATCGGCTTTCTGAAGAGATGGTTCGGTGTATGAGGAATATTTTTCTCTGTCTCTCAGAATCGTCAAATGCATCTTCAAAGGTCTCTTCTTCAGAGTGTTTCCCTTCTCCATGTTCTCCAGTTGGGCCCCTCTCCAACTCTTCGCTGACATCTTTCTCAGATTCATCAGCTATACCACCGCTGGTGCATAGCCCCCTGACAGATATGGGTTCCTGTCATGAGGTTATTGCCAAACAAAATACCTTTGATCCGTATGGGGTGCATGGGAAAGTAAATTGGCCAAATATTGGAAGCTACAGCTCAGCAGCTGAGGTGTCTTGGATGGTAGTTGGAAAGCAACAGCTTGAGTATGCTGCAGAAGCTCTTAGAATATTCAGGTGAGCATTCTTCCTTTGCATTTAGCAATATCGTATGCCAGGACAAATTTTGGAGGCTTTAGTTGTATCGAGCAGTCAATGGAACCGGATCAGCTTAGACAAAAACTGGATTCTTACATGTTCACAGATATTTGGAAGGAAAAACTCAGAAGAGGGGCGAAAAAAATCAATCAAGGAAAAAGTTAATAGGGTGTTGGGAGCATTTTTTTGAAGCTGTTTCTCTCTTAAAAATTGATGTATATCAGTTTTTGACTTAATTTTTAAAAATTATTTAAATTGTTAACAATTTATTGGGAAAAATTAATATAATATTTCGAAATTGTGTACACATATTTGGCAGACATGGATTGACGGGTCTGAAGTGGGGAGTGGGAGATCAGATGGCAGGCTTGCAGCCTTGCTAGAGAGGGAGGCGGGACAGCATGTTTGGGAGGCCGGTGCATGCAGCAGCCAGTGCAGGCACGGCCAAGGAGGGAGGCAGAAAAGAAGCGTGTCACACGGCAGGGAGGGGAGGTGGGGCTAGATGGCGGGGGACATGGGGACTGTGGGCATGGGAAGGGAGATAGGGCCAGATGGCAGCGGGCATGGGAGGGGAGGTTGAGGTGGACCACAATGGGCATGGAAGGGAGGTGGGGCCCGACGGCGGGCATGGCAGGGAGGCGGCTGAGTGACGGTGGGCATGGCAGGGAGACAGGGCCGAATGATGGCCGGATGGCCGGGGAGCGGCCTAGTGATGGCGGGCATGGGAGGGGAGGTGGGGCTGAGCGATGGTGGGCATGGGTGGGGAGGCAGCCGAGGAGGCAGGGCCAAGCAACAGCTGGCATGGTGGGGAAGGCAGCCGAGTGGCGGTGGGCATGGGAAGGGAGCGAGGTGTGGCCGAGTGACAGTGGGCATGGGTGGGGAGGTCGCCAAGCGATGGCAGGCATCGGAGGGAGGCAGGGCCAAGTGATGGCAGGCATGCGGTGGGAGCCCCAACACTGCAGCAAAGGGAAGTTGGGAGAAGAAGAGAGGATGTGCAGGGAGCAGTTGTGTGGGATTCTCTTCCGAAAAAAAAAGCATGGGTGGGGTTGTTTTTAATTTGGATGAAGTATTCAAATGGTGGGATTCCATCCTAAAAATTAGGAGAGACCCTACCAAACATGTTTGAGTGGGATCTCTATCCTTAAATTTTATTTTGAGAGAAAAAAGAGCTAAAAAGTGCAACCAAACACCTTATAAGAGTAAACATGTTGAATTTGAAAGATAATATGAAGGAAGACGAAATCAGCAGCATGAAAACAGGTTGCTGGAAACTATGACAATTCGCCCTACTGTTGTTGAAGCATTGATATGCAAGTAGGATGGCATAATTTTTTTAATAAGCTACAAGATACACAAGTCTTGGGTGGCTGAGTATTTAACTACGGATGCTTGTTGCTAGTTATCTGACTACATCTTCCTTATGACATCCCTTGCAGATTCCTCGTTGAACAATTAGGAGAAGTGAATCCTGATAGGATGAATTGCAATCAAAAGCTAGCATTCTGGATCAACTTGTATAATGCTTTGATCATGCATGTAAGTATTATATTCACACACTTTTGCTTTAGGTGCACACCAGTTGTGTTCTACAGGGTCTGAATAAACAACTGTGATCTGTATGATCAATATACTTATCTATCTGTGTGTGTGCGTGCGGTGCCATGCCCTATTGCATGGCCAGGCCACACTCTGTTACAAACAGATGGCTGCAGGCGTTTATGGCCATGCCTTGATTGTCTTGTTTCAACTTTCAAAATGGAGAGTACAGGTGAGCAGGAGGTGCCTGTGTGGGAGCACCATTAGATCACAACCCTGTGCACAAACAGATGGCCCCATGTGCATGCACACAAGGATGGCAGTATCGGTTTCGGTACCGGTTTCGGCCGGTACCGAAACCGATACGTATCGGTTTCGGTATCGGTTTCGGTTTCGGCCGAAACAGGTTCAAAACAGTCGGGAAAGGCAAAAATATTATTAAGCAGGTCTGGTTTCGGCCGAAACCAGACGGTTTCGGTCCGAAACTATTAAAAAATTAATATTTATTGGTATCGGACTTGCTACAGTGACACGGCCCGTTTCGGTTTAACGTATCGGTTTCGGCCGATACTGCCATCCATGCATGCACATGGGGGCACTTGTTCTGTGTGTGTGTGTGTGTGCGCGTGAGAGAGAGAGAGAGAGAGAGTCTAGGGAAGGGGGAGGTGATGGGTGCAGGAGGAGAGAGGGAGAGGGTCATGAAGAGGTAGGGTGTATCACATGGGGCACTTGGGATACTCCCCCATTTCTCCAAGATGACCACCAATGCGTTTACATTGCTCATTTTTTAGGGACTAAAGAGGTGATATTTTGAGGGCGTGTGCTATTAGTGTAGTTACTTCTGGAGGCCCACTTGATATGCCCTTTATCACTTTACTTACATGTATAAGACTGACTGGAAGCTACCTCTCCACTACTCTTATCCACGTTTGGGCCATTTTTACCCTATCAAAAATGTTTGGCGAGCTGTATGGTAGCAAAAAGGATATGAACCAATAGGCAGTGAAAGTGTGACAAGAATGCAAAATTGAGGTGCATATGAACCTGTTGTGGTTTTACTTTCTGAAAACTTTATGATGCATCTCTTCTTATTTCCTTACTGAGTAAAATGGAAGGTTTTAGCTAGGCAGATGTTTCAGTTATGCAATTGTTTTTCATGCCATTGCCCTCCGATTTGTTCATTTCTTGGGCCTTATCAGAATTGACTGAAATACCTACTGGAAACCTGCAGGCTTATCTGGCTTATGGAGTGCCTAGAAGTGACATCAAACTCTTTTCTTTAATGCAGAAGGTTTGGCTTGTGACCTCCATTGAATAGTCTTAGTGAGAGAGATATAGTGATAGACTGTAATGGTGCTGCAGGTTTCTTATACTGTTGGCGGGCAATCAATCAGCGCAGCTGACATTGAATATGTTATTCTAAAGATGAAGCCTCCTATATATCGTCCACAAATTGTATGTCATTTGCTACTAGCCTACAACAGATCCCCAATTTCTCCTTTCATTTTCTAAACCTGTGTCTTCCAAATGTGTTCTTATTCAGGCATTGATCTTGGCTCTGCATAAGTTCAAGATATCTGAGGAGCATAAGAAATTCTCTATTGACAATCCAGAGCCCCTTGCCATATTTGGTACAAGTTGTGGGATGTATTCTTCACCTGCGGTAAGAACTGAGATCCTTATTTCAGATCTTCTTTGCTTCCTATTTGTCATGTGGACAGCCATCAGCGAATATTTAATAGGGATTTTTGCATGAAAACCATTGTTAGAGGTGAATTTGCAAAAAAACCATTCCTATAAATACATTAGCAGACATATCACTTGGTTAATTCAAATAGTGCATAAATGTCATTTAAGCGTGATTTTTTTGCAAGTTGTTGGTAAAAAGAAGTGATATATATGCAAATAAATATGGCATTTTTGCACAATTCAGATTTACACAGTGATATACCTGCTAATGTATTTCTAGGAATCATTTTTTTGCAAATTAACCTCTAACAATGGTTTTCATGCAAAAAACCCTATTTAATAATGCTTGTGTTGAATCTGTCATAACCTGCCATTGCAACAAAATAATCATATTCATTGTCTGTAGTCAGAGGAATTTCACCTATGAGTGGATTGCTTGGATGTGCTCTCTTTGGATTTTCTATGATCAAGGCTGTTAACGAGGATTCTGTGTGAATCTATAGGATTTCCTGTTCCTAAAGAACTTGGACCATTAAAAAAAAAGAACTTGGACCATACAAAATCTGTCAGTAGAGAAGGAAATACACCTTGAGTTGAGAATCAGTTATCTCTATAGCCCCATCATGTGCAGGCGACTTAGGATCCATCATGTGGACAGTGAGAAACATCAGGTATGAGGCCTGGATCATCACCATAGGCCCTGATACCATGTTGAAATTATTGAGCCATCCAACTAAAAAACTTTTTTAAGGCTGAGGGTGGGAGAAGGCACCCTTCTTTTAATGTTGTCTCCATTCAATGTGAGACTATTCTAACGTCACTGAAAGTGCTGATCTGCCATGTTGTTGTATGAAGTTTCATAATTCATTTCAAGCAGAAACTGACCATATTGTCAAGAGCTCTCATACCGAAAATGATGGAATGGCTTGGTACTATGCCTATTTTGAGCTGAACACTCGTATATCATTTTCTGAGATGCAAAGTTTATCGTAATTCACTAACAAAGATATGACGGCCACACCCAAGAAACTTATTCAGCTCAATGAATGTCAGATTCTCTTTTGTTTGTCATTGTTTCTCCCAACGAATGGGTTTCCCCATTGGGTGGTTCAGTCAATAGTTCTAGTCCTGTAAATACCTTATTTCTTTTAAAAATAATGTTAGTACCACATTCTAAGGGATTTGTCTTGCTCCATTTTTATGTTTCACTGGTTGGATCAGTTCCCATAGCCTACGTACCCATCCCCATGGCCACCTGGCAATAGTTATTTTGCATGTCAGCTGACAGATAGGAGGCCCAAGCTTTAACATCCTTGGTAATCCTCTGGAGTCTTAAAGCTCTTCCCAATGTACAGGCTCGAAACCGGCGAGGCCTCAATGTGACTGTACTTAAATTCTAAATTCCCACGGTGCTAGTGGCAGTGGTTTCAGTTGAAAACGACAATATGGAAAAAGGTGGTGAATAGTGCGTTGCGCTCTCCTCTCACCTTTCCTGCCATTTTATAATAGTATCGGCAAATCATTGTTCAGTGGAGCTTTCCAGAGTTTGTTACAGGGAAGCTTCTAGAGAATAAAGAATAATAAAAAATAAAAGGAGACAATGTGTCGTAACACTCCCCCTCAAGATGGAGCGGGTGGAGGCCGAACCATCTTGAAAATTAGAGTGGAAAAAAGTAAATGAGGCAGTGGTTTTGTGAGAACATCTGCAAGCTGGTCTGTGGTGGAGACATGCGCAGTGCGTAGTAAGCCTGAGTGGATGCGTTCACGGATGAAGTGGCAATCCAATTCAATGTGCTTGGTTCTTTCGTGGAAGACGGGGTTAGATGCAATGTGTATGGCCGCCTGGTTATCACAAAATAAAGTGGCAATGCCTGGTTCAATGCCAAGGTCACGTAGCAGGGAGGATAGCCATTGTACTTCACTTGCCGCCGAGGCCATGGCGCGGTATTCTGCTTCTGCTGTTGATCTGGAAACTGTTGGCTGCTTTTTACTCTTCCAAGAGACAGGGCTGGAACCAAGAAAGGCTATGTAACCGGTGATGGAGCGCCGTGTAAGTGGGCATGCTGCCCAGTCGGCATCACTATATATGTGCAAATGGAGTGTGTCAAAAGCGCTGAAGAAGATGCCATGATCAGGAGCACTTTTGATGTAGCGAACAATCCGTAGAGCAGCGCGCCAATGATGTTCTTGAGGATTGTTCATAAATTGACTAAGGAATGTAACAGAATGAGAAATATCAGGCCGTGTAACTGTGAGATATAATAGCCGGCCAATGAGTCTCCTATATTGAGATGGATCAGCCATTGGGGTTCCGGATGCAGTCTGAAGTTTGTGAGATGTCTCAAGAGGAGTGGCAGCAGGCTTGGCGGCAAGGAGCCCTGTGTCCTTGAGAATGTCCAACGCATATTTGCGTTGATTTAAGAAAATGCCATTAGGAGATCTGGAGATCTCGAGACCCAAAAAATATTGGGGCTGTCCAAGATCTTTTATATGAAAGCGAGTAGCTAGGTAATTCTTGAGAATGCCAGTAAGCAAAGTGTCATTGCCAGTAATTAGTATATCATCGACATATACAAGAACCACAGTAAGTAGGTTGCCTCGGTGGTGAGTGAATAGTGAGTAGTCCGCCCGAGACTGTGTGAAGCCAGCTTGTAGTAAAGCAGTCATGAACTCATGAAACCAACTGCGAGAGGCTTGTTTAAGGCCATAGAGAGACTTGTGTAGTCGGCATACCAGATGCTCCCCCTGTTTCCGAAGTCCAGGTGGAAGATGCATATAAACTTCTTCTTGGAGATTACCATGTAAGAAGGCATTGTTGACATCAAGGTGGTGCATCGCCCAATTTTGAACTGCAGAAATGGACAATAAACAACGGACTGTGACTAATTTGGCAACGGGAGCGAAAGTTTCTGTGTAATCAAGCCCTTCCAGTTGGTTGTATCCTTTGGCGACAAGGCGCGCTTTATAGCGAGCAATTGTGCCATCTGAGTTGTACTTGATACGGTAAACCCACTTGCAACCTATGGCATGCTGCCCAGGCGGAAGAGTTGTAATACTCCAGGTGTTATTCATGTGCAAGGCATGGAGTTCCTCATCCATGGCAAGACGCCAGTGGGGGGATTTGGAGGCTTCAGCATAAGTGGATGGTTCTGTTATAGTGAGAAGTGTGGAGAAAAAAGAATGCTGAGAGGAGGGTGTCATACCAGTAAGGTGTTTGGAGATGGGGTATCGTGCTGCAGCCGCGGACGATGAAGTCTGGGCAGATGCCAAAAAACTGGTGACATAGTCTGCAAGGCGAGCTGGTGGATGTCGTTGACGAGAGGGGCGAAGAGGTGGTTGTGCAGGCGGAGGTAATGAGGCGGTAGTGTGAGGAGATGGAATTGGTGATGGATCAGGTGGACGTTTAGGTGAAGTAGAGGATGTCTGGATATCAGGAATAGGTTTGGGTATAATGGCATTGTGGCTGGTGGAAGGTTGGTAAGGAAAGATGTGCTCGTGGAAGGTGACATCTCTGCTGATGAAGACTTGGTGGGTGTCTAAGTCCAGGAGACGATAAGCCTTTTGGTTAGCAGGATAGCCAAGAAAAAGGCAGCGTTTAGCACGAGGGTTAAACTTATCCGGATCCAGGTGACTAGTAGAGGCAAAGCATAGACAGCCAAAGGACCGCAGACGATGGTAGTCGGGTGGTTTGTTGAAAAGAGCTGTGTAAGGTATGCGGTTAGTAAGAGCTTTGGATGGTTGGCGATTAATGAGGTGGGTTGCAGTAAGGACACAATCGCCCCAATAGGGTTTAGGTAAGTGAGATTGTAAACGAAGAGCACGAGCAATATTGAGGATATGACGATGCTTTCGCTCAACAATCCCATTTTGTTGGGATGTGGCAACACAGGTTCGTTCATGTATAATGCCATGTGTATTTAAAAAATTCAGAAAGGTTTGGTTGATGAATTCTGTGCCATTATCAGTTCGGATTCGTTTGATGTGTTTATTAAATTGTCGGGAGACATATGATACAAACTGAGAGAACAGTGGGAAGGTTTGAGACTTAAAACGCATGAGGTGTGTCCATGTAAAACGGGTATAATCGTCAACAATTGTTAGAAAGTAGCGACTACCATCGCGCGATTCAATGGAGTATGGCCCCCATAAGTCACAATGTATTAACTCAAAAGGATGAGAAGTATGTGAGATGCTATGAGGGAAAGGTAAGCGAGGCTGTTTAGCCATTGGACAAGTAGTACATCGATAGGAATGATCAAAAGGGAACAACAAAAAACGAGCAAGTTGGTGAAGCTTTGTTGGAGAAGGATGTCCCAAGCGGTGATGCCATAATTCCATAGGGCTTGTGCTGGAGGTGAGACAGATGGGTGGGGGCAGTTGCAGATAGTATAGGCCACCATGCTCAAGGCCCCGCCCAAGTTCCTTCATCGTCACACGGTCCTGCAAAACACAATGTGTAGGGAAGAAAGTAACGGTGCAATTAGTATCTTGCGTAAGTCGGCTGATGGAAATAAGATTGAAGTGAAATAGTGGAGCATGATAAACATTGGTTAATGTTAGATGTTCGGTGAGGGGAAGGCGGCCAACGCCATGTATGGGTGTCTGATGACCGTTGGGCAGGGTAATGTGCGAAGGAATGGGTGGGTTATTATGCGTAGAATGTAAAAGATGAAGGTGAGGAGTGAGGTGAACTGAAGCCCCAGAATCAAGCACCCAGGAAGTAGTAGAACTCATACCTGTAGCATGCACTTGAGGTGTAGTGGTGGGTTTTACCGTGCTGAGGAGTTTAAGCAATTGTGCATATTGTTCTGTAGTGAATGGTGCTGTAGTTTCCGCAACCGATGATGGGCCAGCCGGTACATGCTTGTGAGGAGTACGTCGGGATGGCTGATAATGAGGTGGGTAACCATGGAGCTTGTAGCACTGCTCTTTGGAATGTCCGATGAGATTGCAATGAGAGCATCTGGGACGAGGGCGTCTGTCTCCTGGTCCAGTCCGAAAAGCAGGGACTGATTTTGAAAACATAGCAGATGCTTCTGTATTTGGCAACTGTTGTATGATCCGGTGTGATTCATCTTGTAAGAGAAGTGCATAAGCCTTTCCAACAGAGGGAAGAGGTTCCATTAGTAAAATCTGGCTGCGAATTTGAGAGTAGGAATCATTAAGCCCCATCAGAAATTGCATGAGCTGTCGTTGTTGCTGGATGGCAGTGGGATCAACAGGTGAAGGGGGGGTATACTGGGCGAGCTCATCCCAATAACCTTTGAGAGTATTGAAATATGTTGCAATGGATGTATTATTTTGCTGTATAGTGGCAATAGATCGCTCTAGAGCATATATGCGTGGTCCATTTGATGGTGAGAAACGATCCTTCAGATCGGACCATACCTTTGCAGCAGTGTCTGTATATAAAACTGAAGGAGCGAGCTCTGGATGAATGGAGTTTAACAGCCATGACAGCACCATATTGTTGACTCGTTCCCATGCATTTCTCTGAGGATGATCGACTGGAGGTTTTGCCAGGGTCCCGTCAATGAATCCCAGCTTGTTCTTCGCCGAGAGAGCAATGGACATGGCACGCTGCCATTGAAGATAATTGCCGCCGGTTAAGAGAGCAGAAACAAGGACAGCTCCAGGATTATCAGATGAATGAAGATGGAAGGGATTCTCCATTTCTTCAACACGAGCTTCCTCAGAATTGGCGACAGAGGATATCTGCGGAGAGGAGCTTGTTGGGGTAGCCATGGGAAAGGTGAAGGAAAGCAGGCCGAGGAAAGGTGGCTCTGATACCAAGTTGAAAACGACAATATGGAAAAAGGTGGTGAATAGTGCGTTGCGCTCTCCTCTCACCTTTCCTGCCATTTTATAATAGTATCGGCAAATCATTGTTCAGTGGAGCTTTCCAGAGTTTGTTACAGGGAAGCTTCTAGAGAATAAAGAATAATAAAAAATAAAAGGAGACAATGTGTCGTAACAGTTTCTTATAAGGTTTTATTTTATTCTAACCTTTTGCCCTTTCACGTTTGTCTTTGGTAGAATTTACCTCACCTGCTCTGGATGCAGGTACGGATATTCACTGCCAACAAAGTGAAGGAGGAACTTCAGAGCTCATTCAGGGACTATGTCCGTGCATCTGTCGGAATAAGCGACAAAGGAAAACTTTTGGTGCCAAAATTGTTACATTGTTTTGCAAAAAATGTGGTTGAAGATTCGTTACTGGTTGATTGGATCTGTCGATTTCTTTCCCCTGAACAAGCAGCTGAGGTTCGGAACTCCACATCGCACCGAAAACAGAGGCTTCTAGGGGCTCGTAGTTTCTGCATTGTCCCATTTGATTCAAGGTTCCGGTATCTTTTCTTGCTTGATAATAAGAACTCAAGGAGGTTTTTCCTAGTGTGAGCAACCAAAATGTCGTCTTATCTTGGTCGGTGAGCACTGTAAAGCATTTGCAGTTCCTTCAGATCTTCAAGAAGAGCCACTCCCATTTGTTCGTGGGTGGTGGACTGTATAAATGCATAGAAATTTGTAAAGAAAACACCCGGGGGGGGGGGGTGCATGTGCATACATCTGCAAATTGAGCAGACACAATTAATGCCTTGGGCTCCAACAAAGTGCAGCATGGTGGGGGGCAACAGCTGCACCGTCGCTACACAAGGAATTACGGCATGCAGTGTATATATATGAAATAATGGCAACAAGAAAAGAAAACGCCTTGTAACTCTGCGGACATCCTCATTCCTCACCGATGCTCTGGGCCTTGGAAGCCGCGATGCAGTTCTGGGATGACAACTTGCACTCTGAAAACCTGCCTGCTCCATTATATTTGCCTCGTAGGAGGTTCGGGGATCCTCATTGAAAGCTTGATCCCGTAAGAATTTTGCGGGAGCCTGTAGATCATTACTCCTAGTATTCATGTTGCGCTTCCAGTAGCAGTAGCTTGGATGATGTTTGTGCTCTTTGTGCAGCTTCTGGGTGTGGTGCAGTAGCGATCTTTTCTTTACCTCCCTTCCTCCTCCACATGCACCTTCTCTTTTAGGATCCCGTGGAGCTGTGTTCATTAATAAATGAAGTTCTTTGTTTGCCGAGTTGTCAGTGTTTCTATTTTAATACGTATATATGGTGCTCAGGATTGCATGCATGCACGAGGACGATGGGTTATGGGAGCTAGCGTTTTTGGCCGAAAGCTTGGGATTTGGTCCGGATTGGGCTGTACGGTGAAGGCGGGTCAACATGGGGGGTCGGCTTTGATGCGTTTGAGTTTGTAGATCGAGTAGCAGGAGACCTCTCTCTCTCTCTCTCTCTCTCTCTAAACTTCCTCCCCGTTGGCAAAAGAATTCAATAGCGGCCGGCTATTGGTGGGTTAACTCCCGTTGTCTTTGGTTGGGGGTGGGGGAGAGGAGGGGATGTTTAGTAGTTTCTTCGGTATTTAACGGATGACAG
The DNA here is from genome assembly GCA_022559845.1 of Amorphophallus konjac. Classification (NCBI taxonomy): domain Eukaryota; kingdom Viridiplantae; phylum Streptophyta; class Magnoliopsida; order Alismatales; family Araceae; genus Amorphophallus; species Amorphophallus konjac. Next base: position 91,824 of record JAHNEJ010002234.1, read on the forward strand.
ATGATGTTCTTATCATTTCAATTGAAATGTAACGACGGAGGGAGTGGTCTCGTACAATCACGGACGAGTACTCTTTTTTTTAGACCATTCCATTCCCATGTGGGTTCATTTTCGAATGGCAGAAACCCATCAGGAGACGTTAGGAACAACTATATATACTTGGATGATTGGAGGGTCGATCCTAAAGTCCTATAGATTTCAGATAACGACATCTAAAAAGCTCAGTTCATCTTTGGTCTTGATTTATGAAACGTTTCACCCTTTTGGAGAATTCTGATTTAAATCGAATCAAACTGAAAAAAGTTATTTGATTTGGTTTGATTCTAGTTGAACTTTTAATCTGATTTGTTTTGATACGAGAAAATTTTTCTTCAGACTTAACCAAACCGAACATTGTTCCACCCCTAGCTAGTTAGTCTGGATTTAGGAAATGTTTCACGTTTGAAAGTTCAGAAGATACGATGAATTTGAGATTCATGCGACGGTATATGTTTTATGGTACTATAGTCATGTCTAATTAATATTGCTGTGCAAATGAAAATACGAACCTTGTTAGATGCCTCGATATTAACCCTACACACTGTCCCCCGTTAGATCGATATTCCGTGGCCATGTAAAATAAAGGATCTGAGAGCAACTATTAAACTCAAATTTCAGCTCAAACGCGCAACTAGAATTGGCTTCTCATCAAACATGGGAGAAGCTTCAGAAGAAAATGACATTGGGTAGGACACAATAGAAGAACGCAAGATGCTCTCTCTCTTTCCACAGTGCTACCAAGATCGTTCTCAGAACGAACACAAGCGAAGCCCTCAACTTGAATGCCACAACCACCTAGAACCCACGGAGCAGAGCAAGCCAAGCGCTCTTGGTGGCTCCTTGCAAGCCCAAAAGAAAAAGAAGAAAACGAGGGAGAGAGGCAAGAGGGAAAGGATTGTGGGAGAAAGGACCAAAAAAGAGAGAGAGAGAGAAGAGAACTAAAAATAAAAGACAAAAAGGGAGAGGGAGATGGTGGTGCTGGGTAGACGCAAGGGGGAAAAGCTGTGGGTGGCGCAAGGGGCAAAGATCCGAGGGGTGTGAGCGGGTGTTGGAGCGAGTAGCAGATGGGTGAGGTAAGACAGGGAAATGTCCACTGACAAGAATGAGATCGCAAATGGGAGAGGTCGACTGTGACTGTGACTGTGACTCTGACTACAAGGGCAGAAGGAGTGTCCAAGGTAGCACAAGTGTATAAAGATGAAAGATAGTAAGAATGGGTTGTACAAGGTAGCACAGTAGCCTTCTATTTAACAGTACTTCATGGTACTCGTTAGATAAACAACTCTTGTTTCATCCTTGTCAGTCATTGGCATATCATTTCCACTGATCAATAGACATTTGCAAATCCTTGTAGTACTCTTCTAGCTAGCTAGTTTTTGTCATGGATATTTCCACTCGTTAGATTTTTACGTGCTTGACTTCTTAAAAAGGGGGCAGGTGCGAATACGCTATTCACCACTGGTTAGGCTGCCTTCTTTGCATCTAGTGCTCATTTTTCTCTATCATCGGGTAAGTATTTACTCTTATCCTATCTCTAAATCAAATAGTACCTAAATTTCATACGAGGGGGTACTGTTACCTGAGAGAAACTTATTATACTATTTGTAATTAGGTTAAAAATATTATTAGCACACCTATGCATGAATTCGAGGCATATATATATATATATATATATATATATATATATATATATATATATATATATATATATATATATATGTGTGTGTGTGTGTGTGTGTGTGTGTGTGTGTGTGTGTGTGTGTCATCAAGGGCCTGGGGGTTACGAGTATTTTACTGCCGAAGCGTGCGTTGCGTGGTTATCGCAGTGGACCCGGCATGTACGTACCCTTGCACTGGACTGGGCTGGACCGACAGGGTGAACTTGGAGACACCAATTAACAGGCCGGGATCCTACGGACCTGCAGTACTGGAGATGGGAGCGACACGTATTACCGCCCACCTGTGTGGCTGTGGGCTGAGGACACAGTCGCTGTCGTCCTTGTTAATTTCCTCCGTTAAGTGTTCCATGTGCTCTCGCTCTCTCTCTCTCTCTCTCTCTAGCTCGATCATCCCCGACCAACTTCTTCTCTCTCTCTATATATATATATCTCCTCTTCTTTACGTCTTTGGCGCCGGAGCAGCTGCTGCGGGTACGTAGATCACATCCACAACTATCGATAGATATATATATAATACATGTCGTGATCAAGAGTGTGGGGAGTTCGATTATCGGGTCCCCATCGATTTACAGTTCCGCTACTTGAAACTGCATACATAATAGACTATATATGCACACAGATGCAGGATCACGTCCGTTGTGGTACGTTGGGATGTACGGATATACGTAACCCCATATATATATATATATATATATATATATATATATATATATATATCGATCATCATCTGTCCAAGTGAGGCACGCCCCCACTTGCACGCTCCAAGTGAGGACACAGTCTGTCCACACACACACTCCCATGCAACGCAGCATTTCGACACTATTCAGATTTTTCAGAGTCTGCTCCTCCTCCCCCTCACACACACACACACACGCACACACACACGCACACGAACACACACACACAGAGATCATCACATTAGACGGGTAATTAATCCCGCGCGCGCTGGCAACTGGCCGGCCAGCAAACGTAATATAAGCAGCTAGGGAGGGCCGGGGAACCACCTGCAGATCGACCAGTAGGGGGTTAATGAAATTAATTTCCTGACCTGACGTGTTTCCTGATCAAGTGAGATCAAAGTTACGGCTACCTGTCTGGTACTGCATGCATGCTTGGTAATATGCATTCGTTGGCAGATTTTGAAGTATCAGATGCGCTGGACGATACATCAAGAGGGATGTCGGTACTGGTGGCCAGCTGCATGCGGCAAATATACATATATATATATACGCCCTTCGACTACCCCCCCCCCCCCGGCAGCTCTAACTAGCTAGCTAGCTATAATACGTACGTATCTACGTAGTCGTAGTAGTAGTAGATATATAACTTTATTAGAAATTCCTTTTGGTAGCATCATCGACAACGACTACAAATTCCCCAGGTCTTGATGATAACACCAACACTAACGTAGATATCGACTATCATATATGTATATATATCTAAGAGTATACCAACTTACCTTCGTTGACATTCACAAAAAACGTCATAATGACTTGGCAACGTCATTTATTTGACTTGCACTTTATTAGAAAGAATGTCTTTACATAGAGACAGCGTGATTAAGTGTGTCAGGCTTGGGATGTAGATGATACGTGGGGAATGGACCATCTATCCCAACACTATGGGTGATGTCCTGATGGGTGGGGCCCTTCCCATTCCGCCATTTCCTTCTTTCTTGCACTTTGTGGGTAGGGTTTCTTTCCCCCACCCCTAACCCCAACCATTACTGAAGCGAATAAGCAGTGTATTGAGATAATTATATATGTACCTTCATTGTTTATCTTGTTTTATTATTGATCCTAATTATGTTTCTATATACCCTCATATTAAGTTGTAGATGTCGGGATTTCGCAACTTCTCCAGACCGTTGGATGGCCCGGAGATTTCATTGAAGGGGATGGATTGCACCCTAATCAGAAAACCTACCATCAAAAGAGGAAGAATGAGATCAGAGGTACTCTCTAGATTTTTATCGAATAAAACCTTTCGATTCTTAACTTAGAGCAGGGTAAGAGGGTAGATTTGCTAGAGAAGATGTCTTGAGTTGTGGAGAATGTCATATCTTCATGAGGTCATGGAGATACCTAAGGAGAGAGAATCCCCTTGATCATCGTGTGACTCTGAAAATCCTGTAAAGCTGAGGGGGTAAGGTAATTTGTGCATAATATGTGCTTGGGATTTCATTCTGACGGCAGTTAAGTGGGATAAACTACGTCACATGTGAAGATCTTGAGATCTCATGCCTTGGTAACACGCGCAAGATTTCCCAAAGGGCATGCGGCGTTGGAAACATTACCTTGGTAACATGTGTGATCTGCTAGAGATTTGTGAGGCTATCATTACGCCCCATCATCATGTGAAGATCCTGAGATCTCATACCTTGGTAACACGCGCAAGATTTCCCAAAGGGCATGCGGCGTTGGAAACATTACCTTGGTAACATGTGTGATCTGCTAGAGATTTGTGAGGCTATCATTACGCCCCATCATCATGTCAGTTTGACAGACAGTGGCGAGAAATGACGGGAAGCGAGACACGTGGAGTAAGGTGGCGATCTGCATATGTCACTTATAATCATGACTTCCACTGTAGGGAGCCACTTGACACGTAGTGAACCATTGAGGGTCGACATGGGAGAGGGCAACAGCTTCTTCAGGCTGAGTTGATGGTTGAGCCTTTCTTGGCTGAGCTATAAGTCATCAGTCGAGCTATATGTAACTATGGAGGCAGGCTATAGGGCCGTCAGTCGAGTTAAGACTGAGATGGCTCAAGATCGAGTTAAGACTTTTTATGGCTCAGGATCGAGTAAATACTCTAGAGTCTAGACGTCTTGATAGCCAGAAATCGAGTTAATACTCTAGACCTCCTGGTGGCTCGGGATTGAGTTAAGGCTCGAGACCCCCCGAGCTAACACTTAGAGACTTTACGTGGTTTACCCTAGAGCTTTCCTTCAAACCTAAAAACTTGGCAGAGAGGCTGGGACTTTTCTCCTGGCTATGGAACCTAATAGAGGAGCCCATAGGCGTACTGGGTTTGACAGCACTTGCTAGGCCTTAATGCGCTCTAAATGAGTTGGACGGCATTAATGGGCTAGCGTCTGACCTATTGGGCCTGAACATATTTGTTGGGCTTTGGGGGAGGAGGAGAAACCCCCTCCTCATAAACCATATTCTATCATGTATAATGCTATACGTACTATTTAACTTATCTTTAGCTAATTTAAAAGAAAAAATAAAAGACTACTGTACTCTTTGACATGTGTATGTGTCATTGATTCCAGCCATGTGGCCCTTATCCTGCCAACCCCAAAATTTTAATTAATAGGCTTGTATATATCACCAAAATCTAATAATATATTTTTAATAGGGGTGTCATCTGCCGACCGGGCTTGAACTAACCTGGGCTCGACCTAGTCCTGAAAAGCATAGCATGAGCCTGGCCCAAGCCTGATAAAGGATCATTTAAGGCCCTGCCCCTCCCTGCTTTAGATATTTATGTGTGCTTTTTATATTTTTCATAATGAATATATTCATTGTCATAGTTTAATAAGAATTAATAAACAAAATAATTTTTATTAACTCATGTACATAACCATGCATGAGAATCTATGCCATACATTGTCCTTTGAAAGTTAACTATTAAGATAAGAAAAGAATGAGCAACAAAAGGAGACAATGATTTTTCATTTGAAATTGTTCGAGTTTAGAATTGAGTTGGGCCCAATTAAGCATATTACTGATCAAATTTGAAGATCGGGCCATGTTTTGTGGCCTTGGCCCTATTTAAATCAGGCCTGGCCCATTACCTTTGGGCCAGTCTGTTTCGATTAACACACCTAATTTTTAAACAGGGCACTTTGTCAATTTTGAGTCTGTTAAAAATAAAGAGATATAACTGAGATAATAGTACTTATCATGAGGGTATAAATTAAAATAGAAAGGATATGGGGATGTAGAGTGGACTAAAAAATATGTGTGCAATTATTTCTAAATATGTGTATCCGCGTAAACGAGGGGGAAGGAGAAAAGGAGGAAGGGAGAAAAAATATCGGAGCAATTAATGCTCGCTGCACCGCTGGGGTGTAATTTACACCCCAACCAAGTTTTCTTTTTTTAAAAAAAAAATTGAGAGGTGGAACTCACCCCCTTCTAATTTGTTGTACAAATTAATGTTGGCATGGAATTATCAAAAAAAACTTAAAAAATAACAGACCGTGTAGATATCTAATGATTTTTTAATATTCACACGTTTCGTTTTTTTTTTGAATTTTTGTGAGACTTTGAATAAGAGTGTGGCGCCGTGCCCAGCCAATTAAAGGGAGACAAGGGTGGTTCCCATCTCCCAAATTGATGGTGCACACTCCGGGGGGGTTTGGGTGCAGCAAGCATTATTACTCGAAACAATGCATGTTGATGCCGACATTTCCCCTCCGAGCACGAATGCACACGAACCACACAATCTCTCCCGTACTCAGGATAACTGAGAAGGCCTTCGTGAAATAACGCAGAGCAAGTGTCTGCCGCGCGCCGTTACAAAGTACAGCAGATCTGCAGGTGAAGTATCGCACCACATATATCACCCAGTCCTCTCTATATATCCACGTAGTACGGCGGCCACGGTGTGCGTACGTGAAAGACTCACAGTACTACCGGGCAGCCAAAGATCCGGCCGGGGCAGCAGCTCATACGGACTACATGTACAGCTTAAGTCGTCCCTCGCAGTTTTGGAGTCGCTGTGATCTATAATGATCGAGGAGGAGGACCAACCCGTTTTAAGTGCCTGGAACAGTCCGGCGACAGCAGTCCGTCCCCGCGGCTGTCCCTCGAGTCATGCCACCGTACCGCCACCAGCAGTATCCATCATCATCATGCACATCTCAACGTGCTGCATTACTCGTGGTTTCGTCCATCCCTTCAGTGTAACCAGCCACGTCCTAGCTACAATATGATCTTTTGGGAAGGAATTAAGAGAAACGAAAACCGACAATTAATACAAGTAGCTAGGGGAAGATAAAAAAAAATGACAAAGAAGAAGAAACACACGCATACCCACACACATTGGGATGAGACAGATGCATGAGAGCGAGAGAGAGACAGAGAGGAGTGCGGACGGTAGCGAACACTATTTTGCCTCCAGCATATATAATCTACCTATCTCTGTCGATCTGTACGTGTCTAGCTATTTAAAGGCCTCTCTAGCCCTCCTGCACCTCTTGAAGTCTCGTCGCCTAACTCCTCCAGCGGCCGGTGCCCCCCCCCCGGCTCCAAAATCTATCTCCTGCCTCGTCCCTCATATCTTGTATCTAAACTCTCTCATCTCATCTCTCTCTCTCTCTCTCTCTCTCTCTCTCTCTCTCTCTCTCTGTTTCTATCCGTCTGGGCTGTTCGCATTCCTCCACCAATTACATCTCTCTCTCTCACTCTCTCTCTCTCTCTCTCTCTCTCTCTCTGTGTTTCTATCCGTCTGGGCTGTTCGCATTCGTCCACCAATTACATCCCCTTTGCCTTTTCTTCTGCCCCTCTTATTTGAATTGAAAAGAGTACGTAATTGCCAACGTCGACGCCGCGCGCGCATGACCATGGGGAAAGGAAACGCCATGAGGCTGCACAAGGCCCTGATCAAGAAGCTGAACCTCAAGGCTCCATCCGTCAAGATATGGGAGAGGCTCAGGGCGCTCGATTCCCAGCTGCCCAGGTCTCCCACCAGCGTGCTCACCTCCCGGGACGACAGGGACGTCAGGAAGGGCTTCTTCACTGTCTACGTCGGCGAAGAGGCCAAGCGCTACGTCATCCCGCTAAGCCACCTCAAGCATCCGGTCTTCCTGGAGCTGCTGAGGAGGGCTGAGGAGGAGTTCGGCTTCGGCGACGGCGGAAGTAGCGGGCTTCAGATCCCCTGCGACACCGCCGTATTCGACCGGCTCCTGTTGTTTATCAGAAGAGACGACGATAACTCGAACGGATTGCCGATGGATCAGCAGCTGCTCGCCCTGTTCACGTAATAATATTGTGCATGTACGGCATCGTGGAGGGGGGCGATCGAGAACAACCGTTGCAAACGCGCGCCCTCATGATCACCTTCAAACGTAGTCGACCTGGCCTTCTCCCTAGCTACGTAGAGTAGAAGTAGAACATGAGCACTACTACAAATAATGTGCCTCCTCGGACACATTAAGAGAATTAAGTTAGCGCCAGAATGATTTGACCAGATAGCTCGTCTGGCTGCAGATTAGCTTATGGATTGATCACACGCTAGCTAGCTAGCTAGCTATCCTCCAGTTCTTCCTTCCTTTCATTCCCCCCCCCTCCCTCCTCTCCGCTTGCCTGCGAGGTTCCCAATGAGGGAAGATCATTGTGCCGGTGTCGTTTTAGCGATTCTTTCTGTTAAGCTCAGTTAGTCATGCAGTTTGAAATCAGCAGCAGAATTAGCATCTGTTACTGTGATCAGCAGTGTCGATATTTATATCGATTTATTTGCATTGTCCGTTATATATATATGTGATCTATACATGTGCTGCAAATTCAAAAGAAGTTGGTTGTACGCTATGTTGTACTCGGTGATAAATATTTCTCTCCCCTTCCGTCTTTCTCCCTCTTAGTTGAGGCAAGCATATATAGATCTCATATATATTGTTACGTACGTACGTATATATTTTGGTTATGGTTCATTAATTTTTATCCCATCTGATGAAAACGAGGATGAGGATGACGGCGGGGACATGATCAGGGTGTACTATATATATATATATATGGGCCTCCAGATCACTCTCACTCGTTAGCTTTGTTATATCCCCATCTGCATATAGTATATCCCGATGATGGAGTGGAGGAGTTGTCAAGATCTGGATTGATCGATTGATATATGAGCCATGGGAGTCGCCCGGGAACATCCTAGCTTTTGCTGCCTCGAGGCTGCCGCGGCCATGCCAAGATATATATATATATATGAAGAGGGGACACTTACACTTCACATGCCTAGTCGCGGCCCGATTAATGACAAGACGCCTTCTGCCTGGGGATTAAGCAGGCAGAGGATTAAGCAGGCAGAGGAGCTCGACTGAAGTGTCTGGTCTAGTCAGGAGAAACCAACTGTGAGAGGATCGAGTATGCAGGGGGCGCGTAGGTTAAGAAGAATAGTGACCCCTCATGAGGACACTGCGGGTCAAAAGGGCCTGGAAGAACAGCCGAGGCCATTCACACTGACCCATCCCATCAACGAATCAGATTTTTTTTCTGCTGACGTAAAGAAGAAGGTGAGAGGAAGATGAAGCCTTAAGTTATGGGAGAGAGACGCTCGCAGATCGGGGGGAGGGAGGAGGGGGGGACATTGTCAGATGTATCTGTGGCTTCAGTTTGCCGTCTTCAATAACTGGCTGATGGGCGTGAGAGGGGGTGATTCAGACAGACTTCAGCATTGTAGGGGCACGTACGTATATATGGAATCTTTTCCCGAGGGGGATATATAGACATGCAAATTAAAGATGCTTCTTTTCCGGATTAATTTTTTAGTGGGTTTTCATGTTCCTAACACAAATCAATTTACATCTTTTTAATCTCTCTCTATATATAATATTATATGTAGATGACATTTTTGAAGCGGATCGCCTCTATCTGTAATTACTCCCGAGGTGATCAATGGCCCGATGGCCCTCGATCGCACTGTTGGAGGACCTGAACAAGAGGGGTGGGAATCGAGCCGATGTAATGGACTGGTCGAGGATGCATGACCTCCTAATTAATTAATGGGGACACGATCGACGAGATGGAGAGGATCCGGAGATGGCTCGCTAGTTGTGGCTCCTACTCTCTCGGTTGGCACAAGCCTGCTCACATCTGCCAGTTACAGGGTAGCAGATGGCTTAATTCCTTGCCCGATACGATGGGGTTTTATTTAATTAACTTGACACCAAAGGCGTACGCATGGTTTATTGACTCGGTCCGACTTGAATAGACTCGGACGTGCCGTATCATATTCAAAAATATCCGATATATTGCGGATCACCCTCAGGATCAGCCGTGTCACAGAGAGAGAGGAGGGAGAGAGAGAGAGAGAGAGTCAAGTCGGGCTGAGTTGGTTGTGACTTAGACGTACCGTATCGGATCAGAGAAGATCTGATCCGAAATGGATCACCGAGTCGACGAATCTTGGACGTACGTAGAGGTGAGAACCGCAAATTGGATTTGACCTAAACCCCCGAGGCCAATTTGCCTTGAGAGAAGACGGCAGACGCAGTTCGAGATCGGGCCGATCGAGGGGTCTGCATCCACTCGGGGTCCGGATATTAAACAATATTTTTCAAATTTAAAATTTTCGCAAAAAACCATCTCACATGTCTTACATGCATATTATTATTATATAAGAGAAAGGGAAAAAATGAATTTAAGAATCTTTTGATCGTGCAACGTACTTCCCCATTTAAATAATTAAAAGGCCTTGCTCATCACTTGATAACGAAATAAAGAACATTGAATTAAATTAAATTTAAATAAATTATTACTATTATTTTACTTTTTTTCTTTTATATCTAAGCCCATTCTATCTTTTAGTTAGAATGAGTTATTTTATAAAGAACTCAAATTAATGGTGAAAAATCTATCCACCTTATCAAATTATATTTTTTTCCTTATTTCACCGTTATTACGTTGTCAAAGCGTCCCTTAATGTTCAGTCTGCAATCGCGTTCTATCTGATTAAGAATCTTTTGATCCTGCAAAGTCTTTCCCCACTTAAATAAAAGGCCTTACTCGTCACTCTTAGACCCTCTTAATTTGATACAGAAATAAAAAAGTGAGTTAACTTAAATTTAAATAAATTATTTTTATTTGTTTATTTTGAAACTTATCCGAGTTAATTAAGATGTATAGTTAGAATGAATTATTTTAATAAAACTCAAATTAAGGGTGAGAAAAACTATCCAACTTATCAAATTGTATTTGTGATTATTCTCTGAGTTAACCTTAATTATTTCAATTTTATTCCGTTATCAAAGAGTCTGTTCAGTCTTTCAACCGCGTTCTGTCTTATTACTTGCATGATTACGCTGCGGATGGGATTTGTTGTGGGGAGGAGGGGTGGTGGGGGAGCAGAGGAGGACAGCCACAAGAGGTGATTCGAGCGGTGCTGGGGCTGCGTAGGAAGACGGACGAAATGCTGTTGGTGGTCCTCATGGCGCAGTCGCGCTCCAAACGGGGAGGAATTCTTGGGCCGCTTCCCCCTGTTCACGTGAACCCTTTCCTCCTCTCTGTCTCCTTCTTGCTTAACTCCATGTACACATACACACACAGAGGAGGAGGAGGGGGGTCCGTGACCGTTAACTCTCTCCCCGGTTGCGTTCCCCCAAACCCTTGACTCTCGCACTCTACTTCCATCTCTATCTCTCATCTGTGTCTGTGTTCTCTCCCTCCCCTCCCTTTCCCGTCACTCTTGTTTCACGCCACTACGTACCAATCCGAATGCTAAAATCGACGACTGCGAGAGAACTGACAGCCGGCGATCATTATTGCCTTTGGACCTTGAGCAAACTTGGCTACTCTTGTAACATGGAGCCTCGACGACGAGATGCCAATGAGAGGCTGAGGAGTCTCCGCACGTCCATTCTTTTCTCTCCGTACAGATCAGAACACTACACACATGTGACCTGCTCCCTCTATCACTGCACCCATGCTTTTTACTAACGTCTCTCTCTCTCACACACACACTTGATTACTTCCCTCTCTGTGTGCCCTTTCCCTTCTCTCTCTATGTTTATATCTGTGGACCTCTCTCTCTCTCTCTCTCATCTGTTCATTACTGCTACATGCCATGGTCTCCTCTGCTAAGAGCCAATTGGCCATGTGACGAGGAGCCGATGCTGCCGGGAGAGGTCCCTCTTATCTTGGCAGCTTCCTCCTGTGTCATCGTCAACCTCACTCTTCTCCTTCTCCACAGTAGCTAGCTAGGCCATCCGTTCTTTTGGTCGAGGCCCGACAGCCGGAGGAGAACGAGGCAAGGAAATTAAGCTTAATTACCGGAGGTGGCTTTTGCTGATGATCCTCATAACTAAACTCCATCATGTATATGTGGACTATCACTCACTCTCATGCATTCTTACATCTCAGTTCTTTGTATATGCATGTACGTGGATTATCACTACACTCTCATGTATTCCTACATTTCGGTTCTTTTGCTTAGAAGATATTCGTTCCGATTCCATCTTTCATCAAAAGCAAAAGAGGATATCATGGTTGATCTCTGAAACGAATAATCAGTATCAACTAGCTAGACTATACGTTAACTTTCCAAGTATATATATATATATATATATATATATATATATATATATATATATATATATATGGAAGGAGAAGAAGCAAATTAACAAGAGATCAATTGATGTAAAATTGATGCAAGGAATGGTTTAACCAAGGAAGGAGGAACTAAAAGCCACGAAACCATGCAGTCTCGCTCTCCCTCATCTCCTCTCTCTCTCTCTCTCACACACACACACAACACACACAAACCACACACAAAACACAAAACACACATGCAAAAATCCCTCCCTCCCCTTTCCCTCAGAAAAGGAAAAAAATGAGGAAAAAAAGAAGTAGAGAAAAGGTTCCTCCGTTGACATGTCCTTCATCACATCTGCAGTTTTGTATGCGGTCTGTCTGGTCCTCCCACCTGGAATGGAAACATCCGTCGCTCAGCATCAATTGATCAACGCAATTCTCGGGCATTTCACTCAGTCGCCGGCAGCAGCTGGCCCCGCGCCTCCATTCCATTCCTTGAGCAGCACCGAGCAAGCCACGGCCTGAGCCCAGTGCCTCAGCCTCGTCTTCACGTCCTGCGGGTTGTCACCTGTTCCCCACGCATGCACACCCCCCATGTATGTACGTACGTACGTGACGAGAAAAACAAGGGCGTACGTTTTAACCAGTGCTTAACCACTCGTATAAGGACAGAGTTAATTCAAGTAAGTTAATTTCATGGAAAAGAAGTACATAATGATCAAGGGAAGGAAGTAAAAGATTGAAAGAGCTAGCAACTACCTAGCTAGGTGGGTCTCTGGGTGATAATCAGAGGCTACTTATTAATTACATGCATAAACATTACGTTAAACGTGCGTGCATGACATATATGGTGATCATGGGATACATACTTGGATTACACCAGATGCAATCAGCATTTTTTTCTCATTTTTTACAAAAAGAAGGCCTTCCTCCCAGTTAGAGTGTCCCCTCCCTCCCCCCCCCCCCCGGCAAAAAAAAAAGAGAGAAAAACCCAGGAAAACGAAATATAAAGAAAGGGCGGGGGATGTTGAGAAGCCATGCATGCATAGGGTTCCAATCGGAGTCTGGTTTTGGATTTGGCGTGGAAGATCTATATATGGTACGTCCGTATGTATCGAATACCCAGGCCTCACCACCACTACCCGTACCCCAGCACCCATTAAACTCACAATACCAAAATAGAAAGAAAGACAAGACCGAAAATCAAGCACTAGTCGACATGGATGGGAAAGATCGGGCTCAGCCATGTCTACATGTGGACATGCATGATACTTATGACACGATGTAATCCATTCTTTGTCTGGGCTCAACTTGAGTTATACACTGACAGGCGAATCTATCACCCCGGGTTTTCACACATATTTTGGTGATGACCTCCAATCCTTGCTAATTAGGTTGACGACTGCAGATTAATGCAATACATAGCATGCATCGATCAATTAAGCGATCTTCATTTTGACAATTCCTTCGTCCACTCAACATGCAGACCATCTGGGCTCATTAAGGCTGGCTAGCTGTTAATCTTGTTAGCATCTAATTGACTTGCTAGGTTTTTTTAGCACACTAGCTAGATCTGGCTATCTCAACTTTATATACAATTGAAAGTTGGGAAAAAGTGAGGGTTCAGTACTTAACTCATATCTAATTCTCTAGAGACGTGATCTTGAGAAAAAAAATGTACATGAGTTAATGAGCACCGTTAGATTTAAACTTAGATCTCTCACACTCCGTGTATCCTTGACTTGAGTATCATTGTAACATGTTTCTTATTATCATAAAAAAATTAAAAAAATATACTCTCATGGGACCAGGAGGAGGCTGGCTTGTCCCAGTTTCGCCATTTTACCAAGGAACCCTTTTCAGATGAAGCATGCATATATCACTGAGTTCCCGTAGAGAAATTATTAATCGCCATCCACCCCCGATCACCTTCCTCCATCATGTCGGTGACTCTATCAAGAACATGTCACATTATTTATATATATATATATATATGTCGGCCGAAAAGACCCATTAAATATGTAGATTGGCAGGTGTTATAATTAGGGCGTCACCAATTCAACAGCTCAAGATATTATCTATCCCACGTCCTTTGACCAAACCTGGCATGCATTCCTCTATCGTGTAGTCTGCCTCATGATGGCTTCCTACGTCACTATTTCACAGGTAATGCTTCAACGAAACTTCAAGTGGCACACTAATGAATTCCTAGCATGCATTTTCGAATGCAAAGATGACGAAAGAAATCTTGGCTCAACCATCGTGCATGCGGAATTAGATGCATATATACCTGATATTTATATATGCTGAAAGATATTTCACAAGAAATAACTGCACGTTGGACAGTATTAAATAAAACTTGCTGAAAGATCACAGAATGCCGCCAAATGTAGTAAAGATCTAAAATATTTGAAAATATATAAGTTAAATTGAGAGTGAACTTCCGAAATATATGCGTACACTAGCTCACGAAGAAAGAGGATACTTGATTTAGTAAGTTCCTACCTTCAATTATTCTATGAAATTAATTCAATAAAAGGCACCCTTCGTTAGAGAACATCACTAATTATTTGAAACCCACACTCCTAGTCACTCTGAATCTAAGATACAAGATAAAATTAGTGATCCACCATCTTTCATATGTCTATTACCATCTTGGCACAACTATGTGTGTGTGTGTGTATATATATATATTATGACCCTTTTTTCCATCTGTGTTTCTTGACTAGCAAGTCTTGCGGATGTATCTTTAGTGTTTTGGAGGAACTTAATCTGACCTTGAAAGTTGTTTTTCCCTTTCCCACCTTCAGTATAAAATATGGTGGAGATGAGAATAAATCTAAGTTCTTTACTCCCGATACAACTACATATATAGGGTCCGTTTTCCGTTTGTGCTTCTTTACTAAAAAGCATTGTACATATAATATGGGTCTTATCTTTTCTTAAGATCTAAGGTGCTCTTGCCAGAATTTTCACCTTGAAAGTCATCTTTTGGATACCTTCAGTCTCAGGGGGTTATTTTTTTTCCGGGTTTACACATCTGGGTTATAATTAAGTTACCCCTGTCTAACCCGGTTTTAGTTCGTAAGCCCATCCGGGTTAAATTATATATCCCACCTGTGAGTTGGAAAATCCGGAGTTAACCCACTTCTAACTGGGTTGTGAAATCCAGTCAATCAAACCAGTAACTCAAGGATAAAGGTCGATTAACCCTAAGGTAACTCCCAATCCAAGCTGCGCTCAATACAGAACTAACAGTACCTAATGGAGAATAGATCCAACTTCATATTGTTAGAATAGTCCCGTATTAAAAATAGGTTAAAATATAATGTGTTTATAACAGTGGAGCCTTTTCCACTCAACACCTTGAGATTTTGAGTTGGATGGCCCAATCAATTATAAACACATTATATTTTAGTGTGTTTTCAATATGAGACTATTCTAACACGTCCCCTCAAGTGTAACCCGATTTAGTCCAAGGTCATAAGCACATAGACCACAACCCATTAATCGATATGAAACTAATGTCTGGGGACTATGCCTAAATTCTAACACTCCCCCTCACGACGAAGATGCGCCGTGAAAATTAATTGGATGGAGGTGACGAGATAAGAAAGATATAGGGTTGGGCCCAAGACTATGCTATGATACTATGTAGAAATCCACAAAACCGCGGTGTTTATGAGATACACAGGCCTAAAGTCATAAGCACATGGACCACAATCCATTAACCCATATAAGACTATTGTCCGGAGATTATGCCCAAGTTTCAACACATATTGTCACATCAATTACGCACTCTCCCATGCCCACTTTCCTTCCAACGTAGGAAGCTCTAATCTGGAGCTAGCACTTGATTGAAATCTAAGAAGTTACTAGATAGCACCTTCCACTATATATCTGACATTGTTTTTCTATCAAGATGGTTGGATTAAACGGTTAGGAAAGTTCAAAAATGCTTCTAGCTGGCTAATTGGAAGCTATGCTAAGGACGTACGCACGCATCTTGGACTCTGATTGATGGCCCCATTCTTTAATATTTGAAAGAATGGAGTGCCTTTTCTGCACGTTTGATGCATACTTGCTTCGAAATCCTTCCTGGCTAGGTACGTACGTAGGTCTTATTCTCATGAGACCGACAGTGGGAAATTAAGAGGGCTCCTCCCTCGCTCGTTCTGGAAGGCCCCCTTGGAAGAAGGAGACTCGTTTTCCAGGACCTTCTTCATTAATTTTTCCGTCTGCCGACCCGTTAATTAGTTGACTCTTGGATTCTTCTACGCGGATCAGCTATCACATATAGATATAGAAATAGAGTACTGCTCCAGTTTGATACGGAAGGTCAAACGACTAATTATATGTTGTCGACGACGGATCATCACCGTCCCCGGTGTTATTATGTACGCCGGGTCTGGACTAACTTTCAGTACTGTATCTTTCCTGACCTACCTACGTGATGCATGTAAGCATGTTGCGCCCTCTTCCGCTGAGAAGGAAAAACCCAGCAAGAAGGGACATGCACTTGGGCCACGCGGATTGCGTACGGACTCCGCCTGAACGCGGCCTCTCTCATGCCCTAAAACACATCCAAATTAGCTGCCGGAAATTAATAAATAGGGCGCGCGCGTCTGTTTGGCGACGCGTGCGGCAAGCTGTACCCAAGAAATGTTCTGAGGATGCCCAAAGAGAGATCCAGCTGCAGCGTTTGTGTCGCTGTGATTCAAAGGTTTAATTGATCAATGTCCAAGTACCTGTGTTCTACTTACGTGCGTGCGTACGTACGTACGCACGTAGTTAACGAATTAGTGCAGGTGAAAAGAGCTAGCTAGGGCTTTACCATATTCATTTATGTAGATATATAGATAGATAGATAGATAGAAACATTACTTAAGCAACAGATAAAGGGTGCATGCAGTGTCGAATTATTATGTATGACGGATCATTCTATGTACCTGGGCTGCAGATCTTCCAAGGCGGCGAGTCGGCTGCGGCGGCATTGGCGTTGGCGTGCGGGGGGTTGGGGCTGCCAGGGCTCGGGGTGTCGATGACGGATGAGGAGGAACCGCCGCCGACGTCGGTGGTGGGGGTGGAGGTCGGGCTGGGGGAGGAGAAGTGTATCTTGGGATCGGAGAGCTGCCGGTTGACGGCGAAATAGAGGTCGAGCGCCGGCAGAGTGTGGCAGAGGTCGTGCCCGCCGTCCTTCTCGCTGAATCCGAAGCCCAGCTCGATGGAACCCCGGAGCTCGTACAGGTCTTCGTCCGTGAGAGTACTCCTCGCCCTTGCCAGCTGACGACGGTTCCTTCCGGGAGTATAGCAGTCGGAATCATCCTCCTCCTCCTCTTCCTCGGCCTCTAATTCGTGCTCGTCGTCTGTTGTCGGCACGAGCACCGCCGCCCGTGGGGTCCTCCGCCGCTGCCGCTGGAGGATCTGCTGACGTCGCTTCTCCCAGGACGCCTCTCTTGTCGTCTCCCTCATTGACAGCTGCTTCGACAGCCTCTTTTTCCCGCTGTTGCCGCTCATCGACCATGTGGGCGGGGGGTCCTCCCCGGCGAGGCGGCGCCCTTCTCCGTCGCTTTCCGAGGACGACGGCGGTGTCGAGAGCAGCAGCAATTCCCTCTCCCCGTTCATGATCTTCTGCTATATAGATATATATGTAGTTAACGTCTATGTTAACTTCTCCTGATCCCCCTGCTGTTCGACCCGCATGCATATAGCAGCTATTGTTTTCCCTCTCGCTCTCCCCCGCCCCTAGCTCTTGCGCGCCGGCCGGCCCTCGATTGGGTGCAGGATGTTGCTAATTAACGTCGTCTCTGCTTGCGCGCGTTTCTTCACTGCATATATGCACGTACGTACGTATATACGTCCAATGGCAGTAGTGAGCTGATCGAGTGGGGGCGGGGTGGGGCGGAGGAATCCGGGGAGCCCCCAGCCCCTGTGAGTGAGTGGGAGGGGAAGAGGGCGGAGGGTGGGGGCTGGGGGGAGAGAGGAGAGGGGAAGGACGAAACCCACCCGGCGTTGATCAACAATATGTACCCCCGTTCCTCTGAGGGAGGCTGCATGATGTGGATTCCCTTCTCTGTTTTATACCACAGGAACGTACGATGGAGAGAGAGAGAGAGAGTTGAGGAGAGCTTAATTCATCAACGCCTTCCTACGGTAAGGCGGTTAAGGGTGGATATGGCGCGCGGGGTGGGCTGTCCATGCATCCCCACGAGCGTGCGTCTGCACCGTCTCTCTCTCTCTCTCTCTCTCTCTCTCTCTCTCTCTCTCTCTCGGAGACGTACGTCTATAGATAGTTAAGAACTCGGGCCGGGGCAGCCGCTTGCCATTAATTAATTTGTTGCCCTTGCAGGCCGCTAGCTTGTTGTATCTCTCCTTAACCCGCAGCTAGCCATTGATGCCAGAGCTTCTCCCCTTCGGCCGGTTTGCCGTGTGCTGTCGATCGTTGCGCTGCGTCCCTCGTTCCTCCAAATATAGTAGACGCCAATATATAGTTATGTTCCGTATATAAATAGTTGTGCTGTATAAATAGTTATATATATATATATATAGTTATAATAGATATAATAGAAACCCACACGCGCATCGGTGGTTCACCCCCATCTCCCCTCCCCTTCCCCAGCACCCCCATAGTTACCTAATTAGGTCGCGAGTTCGATGGCGCTCCCCATTATATATATATATATATATATATATACAGATTGTCGAATCCCCGAGTGCCCTCTACGTACGTACGTTAACCCAATGTTTTCGAGTGCACTTCACGTAACCGTGTGCACTCTCTCCATACCAAATAAAAAATGCGTATCATCCGTATAAATGTTCCCCTCATGGCCGCCAGGTTAATTTGGATCCCTGTTATCTTGCTCTCTCTCTCTCTCTCTCCCTAATTCCGTAAGCATCCAAACAAACGTCGGGCTATTCAAAATATGTATATATATACATATTTATAATATAAGTGTAATAACAACATAATAATCATAGCATAGTTAAAATAATATTAAAAGTAATATAAATAAAGACTAAATATAATTAAAATATATATTTAACAGAATATTAAATATTAAAAGTAAATAATAATTAACATAATGTAATAGTATTAATATATATATAATAAATGAAAAAACATTAACAGATTAGAATGATAAAGATACTGATAAAATAATAGAGTATTAAAATAAAATAATACATGTTAAAGATTAAAATATCAAAAAAGTTGATTCACGATCTTATTCGGGCAACTCGGATCGTATTTGGGCGAATGCGATACGTGTGATCCGCTAAGGACGCTAAGAGTCGCTACAAATTATTAAAATAGTAATATAATATTTTAAAAATAATATAAATTTGTAAATTAAAATATATAATAATAATATAATGATATAACACCCGTCGTGGATCTTGCATTTCATAGATAAAGAATACTAAATTCTATTGTCAAAGTTTATTCATATTTTAATTATCTAATAATAATATAATAATTAAAAATAATTAAAAATAATAATAGATTAAATGTTGCGTACATATATACTCTAGATTGACACCATAATAATTATAGGGTAAACAATCCAAACATTACAAAAAAAAATTATAAGAAAGTAACAAAAATCTCAAACATATGACTCAATCGAGTAGGTCCGAGTCGATTTGACTTGTACAAGATCAACAAGGATCCAATGCAAGTCAAATCTCCAAATTGGCGAATGTTGGACACGACAACAATAATGACCATGAGAATAGGGGAAGAGGGCGAAGGAGATTGAATGTAATTTTGGAGTGGACGACTAACTAAAAACTAGTAATTTCATGCAGTGTCTGTCATATCGATATCCCGGCCTTAATTTAGAGTACGCTTTGAAAATAATTAAAGAAAAAATTAAAATCTCTAGAGAGAGAAACATCAACTCTTTGATAGTTCTTAGAGATTTTGAAAGTATCCTATTTTTTTTCATATCTGTTTTTAACTATCAAAATCTCTGTAAGGCAAAATTAAGTTGATGGGACAAATACATCTTTGGAAGGGATTGTGAGAGGGTAGGGATTACAATCAAGATTTTAATGATTGAAATCTTTCAAAAAAAAATCAAACATTATTTCCAAATTTAACCTTAGGAAGGCTGGATCTAGGAGATAGGCTAGCTAACTATAGCGTCCACAATTAAGTGGTTGGTGCACCTGCAATATAGCAAGTCGAGAGGGAGAATGTGAGGGCTGTCGCCTGCGCGCAGGCCGACATGGCTCTTGATGAGAAGCAGAGGTGACGACGGATGTACATACGCACTTCTACGACTCCTATCGAACATTTGACCCCATCCATCTTTGGTGGCCGAATTAATGCTCTCATGCATGGATTTGCGCAGTTTGGGTCCAGTTTATAGATGAACCAATATGAGGAGGCTATCACATCCCCATATTCATGCAAAAATAGTGGAGCCAAAAGAAATGAAGCATGAGATGTAACTGGGTGTGTCACTTTGGCCATATAGACGAAGAATCAATTGCAATACAGTTTAAAGTTTCTTGTAACGCCTTGACTCATGGAAAGCACAGATACCCTGTCTACAGTTGGGAGAAGAATGTTAATCAAGCCCACATTGTCAACCCTCCCAACTCATGTGTTAAGCACCATCCACCAATCAAAGAAAGTGCCATCTACACTGGTGCAAATCCAAAGAAGCTTTGAATTATGCAAATGGAACACTATAAAGAAATATAAAATGTTATGGAGACTAGGAATTAGAGATATAGAGGATGCCAGGATAATTACTATCATGAAATTAACACGAAAATTTCTGAAGAATGGATTGTCAAGATGGATCCAGCAACTAAGGGCAAAATACCTTAATGAAACATCTTCCCAGACTACTAAAACAAATGGGAACCTATCTAAAACTTTGCAGACAATGCTCAAAGTATGAACATGTATCAGAGACTGCTCCCTCGAGATCATCCAATATGATAGGGGATAGATATATAGGAATTAATTAGACAATTGGATTCCAGGCCTTGCTATTCCCCTAGGCAGCATGCACAATGCATAGAGGACCATGCATCTTCAAGAAGGTATACTGGCTAATAGAAAATCACAAATGGAACCTAAGAGCTCGGGAGAGAAGCTTCTCAAATCATATTATGAAGAACATTCAGAAAATCTAATTACCCAGCAACCCGGATCATGTAGGAGATTGCTTGCTTGGAGACTTGATTATAGTATATGGTAACTTTTCCTTCAAATCTACATACTGGTGGTTTAATGCAGCAATAGATCCCCCTTATAGCTTCCTCTACCCAAAGTAATGCTTGGAAAGCCATTTGGAGCATAAAAATGTGAAGGTTAGTCCCTTCCACGGTTACATATTTGTTGTCCAAGTTCTCTCTTTGATTTTGATGATGACAAAATAATCTGTGTATCTAATTAGTGAACTTAGAAATCATGGTAATCGATCACCCTCGAAAAAATGGTGGACTGTTTTGAGTCTAAATTTCTTTATAAACCCCGTAGATCTAAAATTCAATTTTCTTTACTTACCCCATGCTTGAGGGCTGGCTTGATACATTTTTGGGTATAAATGTAACTTGTTTCTCGTGCTTCTAACCCTAAGGAGTGCGACTTTAGTGGTGGCTCTTGTGTTCTGTAACTTTCTTGCTAAGTCTTTGCTCCGTATTCCTCTCAGGACATAGAAGATGAACCGGGGGGGGGGGGCAATGGAAGATGACCCTAAGCACTCAAGGATGAACCTTCTAGTTGCTACGGAATCACATGAACTAAAGAGAAGCTTCTTTTATGACCCATATTCATCCTATTGATTCTCTTCTCATCAGTTATATTCTTTGCACTTTAATGCATTAAGAGAGGACACACTAGTGGTGTACAAGTTGATTTTGTGTGTGTGTATGTGGTTGATGCCCAAGACATCGTGATTGGGTATTCATTTGATTCATAGTGTGTGGAAAAAATCTCACCCTCTATTGGAAGAGTGGATGCATAAGGTCTCAAAGGTTGAGACTGAAACACTATAAAAATCTCTATGTTCACAATTGCTCCTTGTTTCCTTCCCTCACTTGTGCGAATTAGAAGTTAACATGTCATCACCTTGAGATTGAGTTATGTTACATCGTCAAATCACCTTCAATTTAAAATTAAGATTTGCATTAAGAGAGGTTGTTTTTGCATTTTGAGAGAACCTTTAAAAATTGGATAAAGTTTTTGGAGCAAACCCAATCCACCCCCGCTCTTAGTTTGCCATATCTTTGGCCATAAATTGATATCTGAGCTAAGACTTAATTAATTCTTTTGAACAAGTCTAACAATCTTGAGAGATCCAATCTATGGCAAACAAGGGAATACTTCTTGAGGGTCACTCCATTCATCATCCTTCATTCTTCAATGGTTTGAATTACGCCTATTGGAAGAATATGATGATTGTCTTCCTTAGGTCACAAAAATACAATTGGAGAGTTGTGGATAAACCGATAAAGGACCTTACAAGCTCCGAGAGGATGAGGATATGTGGGATCATGAACATAATAGGTGAGGAGGGTAAATCCGGTTTGGCCCAGGAACGGCCCAATACATGCAGACCCACTGAGAATTGAGCGCAACAAGCCCTCCCAAGGGACGAGCACACGTGCTCGGCCCAATAAGAGGAGGTCCAACCTAGAAGGGCATCGGATTCTACAATGCGGAACGGCTACGGCTCAAGCGCAGTTATAGTCGAAGGACTCTCCAGCGACTGACCGTTGCCCTCACGACGTCGGCCTTGACCCCATAACGGGCAAGCACGCCCTATGAGCGCCATAATACTCGCCCCGGGACTAGACAATGCCGGGGTAATCGCCCTCTAACTGGAAATTCCTGCCACGATAGCGGAGAAACGTTACTCTACTACGGACGTCGTTCCCTATCATGGGATGAGGCTCCTCGCTCCAGGACAACCCCCTATAAAAGGGAGATAGACATAAGGGAAGAGCATGGTGGTTCATTTCACTATTACGCTATTCAAGAGAATAGAGTTACTGGCCCTGCTACACAGCGAGAAGAAGAGAGCGAATGCCTACACCCAGAGAGAGGTTACTTCCGGCGACCTTACCACCCAGCGAGCACTTCCTGAGTGAGCACTGGGACCGGCGGCGGCGAGCACTCGTTTGGGAGACCTTCACCAGCTCTTCGACCTCCTACGGTGATCTCTCTCTCTCTCTCTGTCTCCCTTGCTCTTCTCTATCCTCTGTTTTCCTGTCGCTGACTTAAGCATCAGAGGGTTGTCCCCTGGGGTAACACCCGGGACTCCTTCTGACGCCTCTTTGGCTTCCGGTGTCTGCAGGCTTCTACGGGCGCGAGACGACTTCCCTCAACAAATAAATAAAGAATGTGGTATGTGGCCTAGGAACCATTTTTCAACCTCTACAATAGGTAATTTATAATTAATTTTAATGCCATGAATATTATGTAGTGTGTTCTCCATCCTAACTAATATTCCAATATTTCCATGTGTATCAGTGGGAAGTAGATGTGGGACAAGTTCAAGTTCATCTATGAAAGAACTATGCAAATCAAGGAGGCAAAGACTAATATGTTGATTCACAAATATGACTTGTTGAAGATAAAGCTAGAAGAAATAGTTTATTAGATATTTGCTCAGTTTATAAAAATAACTAATGGTCTGAAAGGTTTGGGAAAAGATTGCACAAATGCTGAATTGGTGAGGAATATGCTGAGATATCTTCCCCCGTCTTGGGGCACCAAAGCAACCGTAATTGAAGACTTTAAGGACCTATCCACATAATCACTAGAGTAATTCATAGGATCACTTATGACCTATAAAATCAATGTCAAGAGAACTGAAAAAGATGACAAGAAGAAAAGGACCATTACAATTAAATGTTCTCAGAGCGTGAGAGAATCAAATGAAGGGGAAGACTCAAAAGAAGATGAGGAAGACAGTATAGTGATGATCACAATATAAATGAAAAAAATCTAAGAAAAAAAAGAGGTTTCAAGAGAACTTTAGGAAGCATATAATAAATGACTCTTCAACCAAAGGGGGATGGAGCAAGAAAGAAAAAGTGATTTGCTATGAGTACAAGAAGCCCGGACATATGAGAGGAGATGTCCAGAATTCCAAAGAAAATACAAGAAAAAGATAACAAGAGAATCTAAGACGATGGTGGCCACTTGGAGTGATGAGGATGAGGAGTCTTCATATTACATGGAATATTTCATTTGTAATATCCCAGATCTTTCGGATATTTTTCGGATCTAGATCTGTGAGTTTCGTATTACTTTTGGGGGTCCCAAAAAATATTTTATGGTTTACGCGTATTTTTCCCTGACAAGCCTTCGGAATCCTGTACAGATTGAACCATTGCATTCTCCGACTGCGGGACGTTACCAGTGCGATGTGTATTTTTCGAGGATTGCGGGGAGTATTTTTTCCTATTTTTTATATTTTTTAGATTTTTTCAAATTTTCTATATAAACCCCCTCCCTTTTCTCTCTCCCCGTCTCTCATTTCTCTCCCTTTCCCTCTCTCTCTCTTCTCTCCCACGTTCTCCCCTCTCCCCCTCTCACTCCGGGCGACCGACGGAGGCGGCGATGCTCATGAGGTGAGGAGTGATGCGGACGGGACGAGGATCGCGATGGTGGAGGCAGTTCGTTGGTTCGCGAGCCGGTGGCGAGTTAAACGGTATTTTCTTAGCGGATCGGCGGCCTCGGTGTGTGGAATCTTCGGTAGAGGTAGGGGGATGGTTCCCTATCTCGTGCACTTCATTTCTCGCGAGTTTGGTAGCCCGAGACGAGCCGAGAGGGTTTATTTTCTCGGTAGGGTGAAAATGCATAATTTTAGGGTGTGAGCCGGATTTCGCGTTTTGATCGAGTTTTTATAATTTGAATGGGTCCTCTCTATGCTAGAGAGGCTGGGGAATGGTTTCCCCTTGTTTTTCCCATCACATGGGCGTGATTGGGACGTGGAATGAATTTTTTTACAGTTTTTGCCATTTTTGGTCTCGGGTCGAGATCACGATCACCACAGTGGTCGCGTTCTTCAAGAAGGTGACATATCACACCAACGCGTTCATCGAGGAAGATGAACCAATAAGATGGTTGGGGTCACGGTGGTGAGACCAACCGCGACTAGGTCGCGGTCGCCTGCCCAGTCGCGTTCATCTCTGGACGGGACCAGGGGACCCGTCGCGTTAATTCGTGTCGCGACCCTAGGGGAGGTCACGTCAACCTGTCGCAACCCTAGGGGAGGTCGCATCAACGCGTTGACGTGACCCATGTGTGGGGCGCGTTCCGATCAGATCACGACGCTTGCCGAAGGCGCGTTAATGATCGCGATGCTAGGAGTGGGCGCATTCTCACTCTCCATTTTTCGTGTTTATTTCGAGCTGTCTTGGGCCCCGATCGACCCGGTTGTGACCAGTGGTCGACCTTAGGCCTTAGGGATGTCTTGGACACCCGTGGGTTATATGTTCATGTTTTTGGGGGTCCGAAAGTGTCGAGTCACCTCAATTAGTGTGCCCGTGGATCTTGGGGGTCCGGATGACCCCTTGTGTTTCGGGCTTTCGTGCTCTCGCTAGATCGAGTCCTCGTGAGTCGGTACGAGTGTGGAGGGCCTTCTTCGCACGACGTGGGTTTTTCCAGAAGGTGGTTTCCGAGTGGGCCATGGGTGTGTGGTCTTGGACTGTGAGTCCAGTTAACCAGCCTGGGGCTGGAGGTTTTCCGTGTGTTCCGTGAATGAGGGATCAACTCGGCTGCTTGAGAGCTATCATGGAAATCGTGTTACCGTGATTTCATACCTAGGGATTAGGCCGGATTGACGACATTGTGCCGTCACCTGCGACGGTCTTGACCCGAGTCTCGTGACTCAAAGACCGTTGGGTCTGGTAGGTCTAGAAGGCTATCCCAAGTCTGGTGGCCACGAGCCACCTGTTACTTCGTGTTACTCGCGATGGGTGCGTGCGTGGTTTTCAGTGTTCATGTTTAGTGAGCCCCCATTAGTCGTAACTTTCCTGCGCATACGTGTGCGAACCCACTTGGGAGTGGTGGAGAGCGTGACCTGAGAGAGACAGTTTTTAGGTTGGTTACCGTAGGGTCCCTCCGCACAGCCTGAGTCCTGGTTTTGTTGAAGAACCAACTAGAGGATTTGACCTAGGGCGTATGGTCTATGTGTGCATACATGGCTGGGGGCGTCGGACCCGCGCTGATGAGCGCGACCCCAGCTAGTCCTTGTTCTATGTTCCTGGTTACTGTAAGGTGTCTCAGTCTCTGTCTGGGGCATCGTAGAGAGACACCTGAGGCTGCAGACTAAGTCGTCAGTGGACGCTTCCGGCCTTACTTCTAGTGGGCAGGTACTCCCGTCACATGGCGTGAGCTTGTCGTGACTCGAGGTTTCGTTTCTCGTCTGCGAGACGTAGTTTTTACGTGTAGTTCGAGGTGTTTTCCCATAACCAAGGTCTGGGGTTTCTGGTGAGCGTCACCGAGGGCTTTCTCTTAGATGGCGTAGAGTTCATGTCGGCGAGGTCGTGATCGGGTTTCCAGATCGCATGGTTTCGGAGTGGGCCTTCGTGTGTGAGCACAAGCCTCCACGATAGAGGTGTCGTGACGTTTTCCTAATAGCGTGACTAGGATGGTTTGTGATCCAGTGGTCCCCCAACCGTGGGATCGGGGTGTTGGTTTTCATTCTGATAGGAGTAGTGGTAGAGCCGTGATTTCATCAGCCGCCGTGTTTTGGGATTCGTGTATGGCCGCACTTTCTGTCATTGTTATTGTAGCCACACCCGATGTTGCTGTTGTTCTTGATAGCACTGTTTGTTACCGTCGTTGTTTCCAGTCGAGGTTCCGCGGAACCTCTACTGAGCCAGTGATAGGAGGCGCACCTCTACTTTTCAGGTGTTACGATTCTTCCTCGAGGTTTGAGGGTGCAGCCTGGAGGTTCTTAGTTGTCAGCTCGCCAGGTCGAGTGTCCACTCGGTGTTGGGTACGCTTCTCTGCCTTTGACTGTACTTCTATTATAGTTATATTATTTATTTATGTTAATTGTTGAATTATCCTACTTTATTTCTTATTTCTATGTACACCACACCTACGTTGTTTGCTCTTCCGAGCCCTCCTGCTCGTGGGCGACGGGCCAAGATTCGAATGGTATCGGGTTATTATCGGTATCTAGATCTTGGGTCGTTACATCATTGCAAACCTATTTCTCATGACTCATGAAAAAGATACAACGTATGTAAATTCCTAACCTAATTGTATCTCCAATGAGCATTGAGAAATTATATATGTCACCTTATATGAAAAATATAAGAGAAATTAAAATGAAAAATAAGACTCTAAAGAATCAAGTTGCATGCATACAGAATAATCAAGAATTGATTGATAGAATAGAGTCTTTAACTGTAGACAATGGCACACTTAGGTCAGAAAATTATTCCTTGTTGATCAAGATTTCCATATTTAAGAAAGGCCTTGTCAATTTAAATGAAAAGCCATGTAGCCTACTAGATTGAAAAGTTGAAATGTCACTTTGTTTAAATTTGTTAAACAAAAAAAGTAATCATAATGCCATGCTCGAAATGAGAGTGAATTTCCAAACAGAAGGACTTGCATACACCCCATCTAAGAAAAAAGATGTTTGAAAATAAAATGGCTTCATTTGTTTATACGTTATGTAATCATGTTGCATCATCTTCAAGAAGTATCTCTCATGTGAATTGTTATTATTGTGGGAAACATGGTCATTATGTCTTGGCCCAAGATAGGGCAAATCAAGAGAGGGGTGAATTGGATTTGCTTTACACAATGGTCCATTTTTATCAAAAGTATATGATCTATTCAATCTAGTTTAGAGAAAATCTAATCACCCTATTGTAATATTAACAAAGTTACAAATCCTTTTGTAAAGACCCGAGATCCGAGTACCAGAAAGGAACCGGCACGACTAGAACCTTGGCCCGTCACCCACGAGCACAAAGACTCGGAAGGGTTAAAGAATGGTGTGAGGGTACACAAGAAGCTAAAGTAACTGGAGAGATAGCACAATAATCAACAAAATAATAATGCAAAAAATTAAATAAATAACTAAATTGCTACAAAGTCCAGTGTATCTCATGTCCAAAAATAAGTACAGTCAAAAGAAAGAAAAGTACAAGCACACGAGACATACTCTAGCTCTAGAACCTGACAACTAACCCTCGGCGAACGAACCACGGGGAACCTCGGATGCACCTCTCGACAAACCCGCCTCACCTGAAAATATAGGGGTGAGCCTCATTTCATAGGCTCAGTAGGGATCCTCTGGACCCCACCTCACGCGAAAGAAACAAGGCGAAAGGTGCAAACAAGCATGGAAGGTAACACTACCTAACGAGCATACGGCAGAATCAACAAACACCAATAAATAAATGGAAAAGCTCGCTACACTAGCCGTACCGTACAAATCAACTCCGGTCGGACAAAACACGAGTCCGTACCTGCCAGGAGACATGAGCTCTACTCACTAGAAGTAACCGGATGCGTCCCCTGACGTCTTTCACCCCGCCCAAGTGTCTCCCTACTCGCCCCAGGCAGAAATTAAGACACACTCAACAAGTACCTTGAACAAGGGCTAGTTGGGGTCGCGCTCGTCAGCGCGGGTCTGATGCCTCCAACTACGTGTGCACACACAGACCATGCGCCCTAGGTCAGGCCCTCTAGCTGGTTCTTCTCCCGAAGCTCAAACTCGGCTGCGCGTGGGGGCTCTATGGTAACCAGCCTAACAACCATCTGTTCGGGTCACGCTCTCCACCACTCACAAGTGGGTCCGCACCCACGTGCGCAGGAAAGCAATGACTAGTGGACATGTCACTGGAGGTAAGACTCTAACTCACGGAAACCACCGCTCGTCACGCTGACAAGGTACGGAACTAGCGTTCCACAACACCTGGGTCCTCATGGACACCCTACAACTCAAAAAACAAGGTAAGCAAAGAAACAGGAACGCGCCCACCATAGGTGTCGCGATCATGAATGCGCCCTGGAAGGGGCCATGACCCTAACAAAATGCACCCCAAGCGTGGGTCACATCAACGCGTTGACGCGGTGCCCCTGGGGACCGCGTCTACGATTATGACGCGAAGAACGACCCACGAAAAAACCTTAACGCGGTGGTCGCCTCCACCGCAACGCCAAAGATGCGATCGGCCGATAAGGCGCGATCTCAACCGCCTTACTGTTCATCTTCCTCGATGAACGCGGTCAGTTGACGCGTCACGTTCATCAAGAACGCGACCCCTGTGAGCGCCGCGATGCGGGCCCAAGCCGAAAAATGGCGTACATGCGCAGAAAACTCAATCCACGACCCAATTATCGCCCGATGGTAGGAAAATAAAGGGGAATCCATCCCCAACCCTCCTTACATGATTCTACACCCTTAGATCGATCAAAAATCTCACGATACGGGAGATCCGGTACTCAACCCCAAAACATGGATTTTGACCCTCCCGGCTCAAAAATACCCCTCTCGACCTTCCCACGGCCTAAAAATCACGGGGAAAGTAGTAAAGAGTGTAGGGATCCGTCCCCCTACCTCAAAGAAGTCCGAAAGCCGCCGGGTCACTGCCGATCTCAAGATATTGCTTTTAAACCCACGATCTCCATGCCCCACACTGCAGGTATACCACCGCCACGATCACCATGCCACAACCATCGGTTCACCGTCTGCAGCCGGAGAAGGAAGGGACGTTGTGGGCCTCACACGGGGGGAGAAAGCAACGGTCGGGGAGGGAGCTTTCCAACGGGAAGAAGAAGGAGGAAGAAGAAGAGGAAAAGAAAAAGGGAAAAAGAAGGGGGTATTTATAGAAAATTTAGAAAATCAAAAAAATCGAAAAAAATTATTTTCTCGATCCTCGGAACACACTCGTTGCACTGATACCGTCCCGGAGTAGGAGAGCGCAATGATTTGCCCTACACAAGGTTCCACAGGTCTGCCAGGAAAAAACACGTGTGAATCACAAAACACGCTCCGAGACTCCCGAAAGTGATCCGAAACTTGCGGATCCTGATCCGAAAAATATCCGAAAAACTCGGGACATTACATTAACCATGTCCGACCTAAGTTAAGAAAAAAATATCAAATAAGGAATAACTCACCTGACCCCAGTTAACTCACCCTAACCCGACTTAACCTGTTACCAAAGTGCCCCTGAGGGTTTCTTTAATAGAGAGGCATTTCCCTCTTCAGAAATGGAAATCCATTTGAAACTTGTCCCCGATCCTTGTGAAGGTGTGTAGAACCAATCCCAGTGCTCCGAGGTAGGTGTTTGTGCACTCAATAGTTCCCCAGAGTGGGAGATGTCACGAGAGATGCTCCCAGAGTGGATTGAGAACGTATGACGTGGGGTTGATGAACGGTTGTTGGAACGACCAGAAGGAGGCCAGATATCTGGCCTCCTTCAATAGAAGGCTAGCCGGCTAGCTAGACACCTTGCCTTCTTCCGACTAAGGTGGCCATCAACATTGCCGCCTCCAGTCTGGTGGGTGGCGATTGACCTGGGCACCCAGCCAATGAAGTACTTAACCCAATTTTGGAAGTGTTTTAGCCCAATTTGGTTATTGGGCTGGATTTAGACATTTGGGAGTGCAAGCATCATGAAAATAGCGTTGCTCTTATGAAGGCTAAATTGTGGTCCATAGGATGTCTAAAATTAGGTGTCTACGAATACCCTTCTGAAAGGCCTATAAGGGAGTCTGACGGACTGATAAATAGGTGTTTCGAAAAACATGAACCTAATTTGGACATTGTCTTGAATGGGCTGTGCATTTTCTAATTTTAGAGTCTCAATAGCTCTATTTTCATCATTTTCTACTGCCATAACATTCCCTTGAGCATCAATCCTTTCTTCTCATGCAGAGGGCATGTCATCAAAATTGGAGTTCCTAGGAGTGGGGAAATCCTTTCGATTTCACTTAACATTGATGAATACTCACCCTACATCATGGCAATTTCTACAGCTTCTGTTATTGTAGATACTTCTGTTGGGATTGTTGATGGAGCCTCCTCTTCCATTCTTTGCTCAACAGCTTGTGCCATTGGTGGAACCTCTGCAACAATCTCCTGCCTTTGTTCTACCTAAGATGGTTTTGCAGTAGCTTCTACTGCTGCTTGCACGCGAGAGGCTTTAGCAGTAGCCACCTTTTCCGTTCCGTTGGCCTTCACCCATTTATTCTCAATTTAGGTGAAACCAGACTTTCTTAAGGTGGTCTTACTAATTAATAGGGTTGGCTTGGACACTATCTCCTCTAGGCAAGTCTATTCCATAGTATCTGAATATGACACTGAGAATCACCCCCATATGGCAAATGCATATATACCTTTCTTGCCTCCTCCTTTTTCTTTCTCTCTATCCTCTTCATTGTGGATGTCATGTCATTATGTACAAATGTCCTATCTTCTGTTTCTTTGTTAGGGCACTCATGACTTTTTAGATTGTCTGCACTAACACGATCAAAACTTCCTCCGTTTGGGCAGACGCAATGCGTAGAGATGAAGTGGAGGATTCTTAGATTGACATCTACATCAGCGATGGCAATCTTCTCTGACTCTCTTTCAATAAGATATCTGATCATTTCTTCTTTCTCCACCTTGCCCAACCCGTCCTTGGGGCTAACAATTGGTTCTCACCCTCCACTATCAGAGTGAGTGTTTCTATTACTAGGGTGATCAACCTTCCTTTTATAGATGCTGTCATGGACTCCCTTCCTTCCTACCTTAAGATTCCCATAAAATGCCCTCACTACTAATCTAGGGTACAAGGGGCCTGTGGAGGTATATAATACTGATCAGCATCCTGTTGCTCTTAGACAGTCTTCCCAGTCCTATTGTACCAAGGCCTTGAGCATCTACTCTCTTCTTTGGGAGTAGCTCCCTCTTCTCATATCAAGCCCTAACTTGTGCAGCGGTGAAATCTATAGCCACATGGCCAACTACGACTGCCATTTCTTAATTCTGCAGAGTAGTTGGGAAGGTGATTGGAGGGCTCCGATGGGGAAAAAAAGAGAGGTAAAAGCTTCATGGAAATGGCTAGCTACGATTGCCATTTCTTCTGCAGAATTTGAATTTGTTACTTTATTCGTGCCACCTCTTTACTTTCTCGCTTAATTTCTTTTAATCTATCGTCCAAGCATGCATGCGACTTGGACGACTCTTATTTTGTCCTTATATATGAATATTGGACATTGATAACATATGGTTAAATTCATTGAAACATATAAAATCAAAGTATAAATCTTAAATGGTTGACAAAGTATCTCAATCTCCATGCTTTTCAAAAATAATATTTCCACATAAAAAAATCTAAACTAATGATCTTAACATCAGTCTCCATGCATGTTCTCGAAACTAACTCATGAAATTTTAACCATTCACCCACGGCGTTCTTAAAGTACGATTTTCAACAAAGTGTAGCTTCCCTTGATTTTTATTTTGCCCAACATAGTAAGTTGCGAAGTTGGGTAATTAAGCCATGTAGAGTTTTGGGTCAATCGTCAACAATTTTCAAAGGGGATTTTATCTTAACAAAAGGGACCTTACAATTGTCAGGGGTGTTATAATGACAATGTCATGATTTTTCTTGATAAGTTGCAAAAAAAATTTCAAAGTATAATTCAATTAGGTACAGGACAATAAATGTTTGCTTTATCATACACCAACTTCTTGGTGGGACATTCACACACACACACACACACACAATGGGCTTTGAGACGTCATCTATCAGCCGTCCTCACATCCTCTTGTCGATCTCATTGTCCCCTTCGTAGTGTAAATGGGTTTGCATTGGTTAACGTGGTACTAAACTCTCCTGATTTTAATTTTTGATCTACATCCACCGAAAATCAAAATTAGAGAAAAAATAAGTTAAAAGTATAATAAATCAATAAAATATCTTATTTTATTTTATAGTTAGTCAAATAAAATACTCTCAGTTTTAAAATAAACAACATATGAAACCAACTATTTTAAAATCGAAGATTCGAATGGAATCATGGCTGAAAGGTTTCTCCTCGTATATAATGTCTCGTTGCGATAGTCGGCAGGGGAAAATTAACATGCCACCAAATGAGTGGCTGCTAAAAGTGTAGTCATACGATGTAACGTGTACATATACATCGATTTTGTCCACGTGTCTCAGTTATCGCTTGATCCGGAACTCTCACTTGATTTTGAGATTTTAACATTGCCATCATGACCGACTAGTGTCAATAGATCTGCGTCTCTTTATGATGCCGTGATCCGTTTCACATCCCATAACTATCACTGCTCTGACTATTGTGCCACTCCGTTCAATATTTTTAGGTACATAAATATTATCATCTCCGACGTTTTTCACCAGCTCCCGATTATAAAAGGAGGTCTCCGTAGTCTTCCCCAGGTATGCAAGACTATGCAATCCCAAGCATAAGAGAACTAGGGCTATGCCATCTCCATGCCAGCTCTTTTCCTTCCCTTCTATCATGCTGCCTCTGAGCATCTTGCGCATCCCCCCTCTCTAGAGAGCCCTCTCTCCTTTCTCCCGATCGCTTAATGACTTAAGTATTGAAAGGTTCTCTCAAGGCACCCATGTCCCGATGAAAAGTTCTTTTGGCAAAAAGTTCGAAAAGATCATCTCAAGGCGGTAGGCATCTTGGATGACTTAGTTTAGAAGCTCAATAAGCTCCTCTCAAGACCTCAATTGAAAGTTCTTACATGGTCAGTCTTAGTCCTACCAGCGACAACACGTGTCTATCTCCAACCATCAGTGAGGTTTCGCCTTCAAGAAGGTCCCTTAACGCAGATCTCTGTGTGCATCACCTAGGACGGTGATATAGCTCCTATGCTAGGCCTTCACTCAAGTGTCACTCCAAATGCACCCTAGGGCAAGGGTCTTAGCTCATACTCACCGTTGTTGTCCAGTACCTTCAACTGGGTCTTTCCTCCAAGACGACCCACACAATAGCGACTCAAGTCTTTGCCAACTAAGCTAGGATCTTTGGCCTAGACACCTTGAAGATTCGTGCTCTTTCAAGTCTCTTCCCTTGGCCTGAGTCCGATTGGCCGAGCCTCATGGATCTCATCTAGAGACGCCCTTAGATAGTGACTCAATTCTCAACTCTAATGGTTCCCCTGTCTCAACAGCTTAGTCCAAGTAGCTCAACACACCAATAGAACTTTTTTTTTATCAGTAAATAGCTATGTATTAATTAAGAGCAAAATTGTACATAGAAGTCTGAAAATCAGAACTAGCATGCTCAGAGCCACACAGGTTGTGGTCTTAGAGCTAATTAGGAAAAAGAATGAATCTTTTAAAGATATTTTTTTCTCTCACAGTCAGTGATTTATGGGTTTGAACTTCTATAACTCTTCTTGCATCCTCAAGAATATCTATTAAGATGTTAGCTTCCATAGAATGGATGCCTTCAAAAATTCTTCCACATCGTTCCTTCCAAATCTTCCAAATAGTGATTCGAAGGAGAAGTCTGGCTAAGATGACAAATTGCCCTACTTTTGGAAATTCATTTTGTAGCTGCATCAATTCATGTGCTACTCCAATCTTTGGTTGTCTTGAAAGGTAAAACCGAATGAGTACTTGTTTCCAAACCCATCTTGAAAATGCACATTCAGAGAAGATATGGTCTTGATAGTCTATTCCTTTATTGCATAAAACACACATGCTTGGCATATTGTAACCTTTCTTTTACAGATTCTCGGCTGTGGGTAATTTATTAAGTGCAGCTTGTCAAATGCAGTTAAATGCATTTTGAATGGTTGGATTTTTCCAAACCCATTCATAGAGATGAAAAGTAGGTCCCTTTTGTCGAATCTCTTGCCAGATTATTTTAGTCTTGAGGTCCTCCACATGATTATGCCATCTTAATATATCCGAGCCATTGTTGTGGATTGGTATTACTTCAATATTTTGCCAAAGCTCTTCCATTTCTACAAACATGGTAGTGGGCAGATTCCATTGCCCTTCTGAAATCAGCAGGCTCACTTTAGCTCCTTTGTCAATCATCAAATCCTGCCTTATATGATCTCCATACATTTGATTAATGCTATAACCATTTATCCAAGGGTCTGTCCATAGGTTTATATGCTGGCCATCAGAAATAATGTAAGATATATGGCCTCGTAGTACACTTCTGGCCTTCAGAATCCCTTTCCATGCTGATGAATAATAGGGCTGGATTTTATAATCCCAAATACTTTTATTTGCCATGTATTTGTTCCTGATCCAATCATTCCATAATGACTTTTTATTAAGGAGAATGTCCCACAACAACATACCTCCTGAAGCTATGTTCCATTCTGACAAGTTTTTAATTCCCAAACCCCCTTCTGCTTTAGGCTTGCAGATATTTATCCAGGACACCATATGATTAGTATATTTTGATGAGTTGCCATTCCAAAAGAAGTTGCACAGAATTCTTTCAATGTCTCGAATGAGCCCAGCTGGTAGATGAAATGCAACAGTCCAATAGATGGAAAAAGAAGAGAGAACAGACCTTATAAGTTCCAATCTGCCCGCTTTAGAAAGCAATCTATATTTCCAAGCATTCATCTTCCTTTTGATCTTCTCCACAATAGGATAGCAGTTGGATTTTCTGATTGAATTGGAAAGAAGAGGAAGACCCAGATAAGGTACGTGTAATTCTCCTTTAGATATCCCAATCTAATTTACAATAGCATCCTGATTTTGCACAGCCCCATCAATGTAAACTATACTTTTATCTGAATTCAGATTCAGACCAGACAAGTTTGCAAAACTTCTGAGTATGTGTCTCACATTACTAATTGAGTTTTGGTCATCATTCAGAAAAAGGATGAGATCATCTGCAAAGATGATGTGAGAGATATGCAAGAGGCCTAATGAAGGACAATGAAGATCACCAATTTGTACTGCTTTATTCATCAGATATGTAAAGCCTTCCATTACAATTGTAAACAAATATGGAGACAGTGGGTCACCCTGCCTAAGTCCATTTGAACTGTTGAAGAAGCCATGTGGAGTGCCATTCACTAGGACTAAGAATGTAGGTCCCTCAATGCAGCTGGAGATCCATTTAATATAGTTGTTTGGGAATCCCATTTGGTTCATCAGAAAATATAGAAATCCTCTGCTAACAGAATCAAATGCCTTTTTGAGGTCAGCCTTCAAGCAAATGATTTTCCCTTTGGACTTAGAGTGTAAATTCCTTACAATGTCATTTGCCAACAACACATTACTGTGTATATTTCTTCCTTTGATAAAGGCAGATTGATTGTGACTGATAAGCCGAGGCAAGACCTTTTGAATTCTGTTAGCTAACACTTTCGAAATGACTTTATGTAAGAAGTTACAAAGAGAGACTTGTCTATAATGTTCAAAAGAATCAGCACCTTCCATCTTGGGAATCAAAGATATGAATGTACCGTTCCATTGCTTGAGTAATTGACTGGATGAGAAGAATTCCTTAGCTGCAGCTATAACATCATCTCCAATAATAGACCATGTAGCTTGGTAAAATTCAGCTGGGTAACCATCAGGTCCAGGGCTTTTATTTCTAGGGGCTTGCATAATAGCTTGCTTAATTTCCTCATCTGAAACCATGGAGCCTAACACATTAGCCTCTTCCTCGGAGACAGTGGAGTTTGGGATAAATTCCTTGTTTCCTGAAGAAGGATGTTGTTGATTTAGCAGGTCCTTGAAGAACTGTACAGCCATTTTTTTGATTACCTCGGATTCAGTTGAATAACTGCAATCTTGAAGCTTGCACTTCCTTATACAATTAAAAGTCTTTATACTCTTGAAAGCTGCATAGAAGAATTTAGTGTTTGAATTTCCAAGTGATAGCCAATTTTGCCTTGCTTTTTGCCTTGCATAGGACTCCTCATCCTGCTGGGTTTTTTGATATTTATTTCTGCACTCTATTTCCTTGATGATGTTCACCTCATTCATAGGGTCATCTTTTAACAATTGTTGAGCAAGTTGCAAATCTTTGCTAGCCTTGTCAATGTTGCGATGCACATTGCCAAAGTTGTTGTAGTTTCATTTCTTCAAAGTTTCCTTGAGTTTCTTAGGCCTCGACCAGAGAATAAATTGAGCTGTGCCCCTGACCTCCACTTGCCAAGCTTCTCTAACAATAGAAATAAATTCTGGATGATTAATCCACATGTGAAAAAATTTGAATGGCTTACTATCTTGCTTTATTTCTTTTTCAGTGATAATTCTCAGTTGGGAATGATCTGAAAACATTTCACATGAGAATTCAGCATATGAGTCCGGGTAGTTGTCAAGCCATAAGACATTGGTCACAGTCATGAGTATTTCTTTGTCATGACTAGGCTGAGTAGGATATCATGGGTGTGCAATTTTTTGGTGTCCACAGTCATGCATCTATCCAACTTTGCAAGGATTCTATTTGGTGGCAGAGAACGATTACTCCATGAAATTTTTCCTCCAGTGATCTTAAGATCACATAGATTTGCTGTAATAATCATTCTATCAAACTTTGCAAGAATAGCCTCTGGCACATGATTACCTCCACTTTTTTCAGATTGATATCGGACAGTGTTGAAGTCACCCATAACCATCCATGGTAGATTATTGGAAAAACCTGACAGATCGAAAAGGTTATGCCACAGAATTCTTCTTTGAGATAGAAGGTTAGAGGCATAAACCGCAGTTAAATAGAATGAATAACCTCTTATAATATCAGTTGCCAAAACATGAATAAACTGCTCAGTCTGCCTAATAGTCTTAAAATAGTACTTTCCAGGATCACAAAGAAGCCAGATTCTTCCTCTGCCATCTTCAGTGCATGTAAAGCTAGCGTCTGGCCAAATACTCAGTTTACAATTAGCAGAGTTTATTGACTTTATTTTAGTTTCAATAAGTACGGCTATATCACATTTAGCTTGACGAAGAATATTACTTAGCTGGCTACGCCTGCCAGTCTTAGTAAGTCCTCTCACATTCCAACTAATTATCTTCATCAAAATCAAAAGTTGGGATGGAGGTTTATGATACTAGACGTGGTTTATGGAGAACGTCTATTCTTATAAGAATAAACTGACTGGCCTTTCCTTTTTGATCGCCTAGGCAACCATTCCTTATCAAGCCACTGAGAGTTACCTTCCTGATATTTCTCAACCTCCTCCATAAGATCAGGGACATTTTGTGCAGATGCTCGATTATTTGAATGAAGGTTGTTATCCACCACAAATTCTGGAATAGTTACTGCCCTCAGAATGGAAGTTGTTGCTGAGGAATTCAAATTCTTCACATTAGAATTACCCAACGAAGATTTATCCTGCTTCTCTTTACCTTGAAGCTGATTATTCTTAACAATGACTGATTCATCACCATTTTGGCCCGTCCGAGAAGCTAGGACATTAAATTTGTTAGCTGACATGACTGATTGCGAATCCTCTGAATTGGGAACAATCTTTTCCTTATGTGGAACTTCCTTGCTTGGAATTGGATATTTCCGAATGCGATACCCTTGAGAGTGGCCAAAAGACTTACAGGTTGAACAAATACCTGGCTTCCATGGATATGAAACAGAGATACTACGTTGCTTACCATCCAAAGCCTTGTAGAGAACTTCACTTGGTAATTTCGAATATGCAGAAACTAAAACACAGGCCCTTGCAAATGATAATCGCTGCCTAGATGCAGTGAGTTTATCAAGATGTAGAGGAGTACCAACGATGCTACAGATTGAACTAAAGAATTTTTTAGTCCATAGGTGCAAAGGCACACCATGGAATGTGACCCAGAGTGGAATACTTCTTAGACTATCAAGCTCAAAATTCACATCAGGAGACCATCTTCGAAGGATCACAGGATGACCTTTGATTGTCCAAAAGGTATATTGAATGCACATTAAATCATCCTCCAAATCAAACTTGCAAATAAAGAATCCATTGTCCAGCAGATGCAATTGAAACCCATTTGGACTCCAACGCGTTTTAATGACAGAATGAAGAGGAACATAAGAGGTGGAGAGACCCACCACATAGCCCACTAAAGCCCGAGACCATACCTCAAGCAGCTCAGCAGAATCCTCTGCTTCACAAACAGCGACATTTTTTGTATCAATACAAGCCGGTTGCACAAACTCCAGCTTAAGGTCTCCATCATGGCTAGGTTCCAGAGCTTTAAATAAATTCGTCCAAGGTTGAGGATTGGATGAGATGCTAATAGTTGGCCTTGAACGAGATCTTGATCTTCTTCATCATTCTAGAACCGGCCCTGAAGTTAAATGATCTCCTTTGTCATTCAGAAAAGAAGTAGCTGGTTGGGTGCCAATACACACATCACGCCCTCCACGCTGAGGTGGAAAAGTAACAGCAGCAACTCCCTTTGTGCCAGCAGTAGAGCTTCATCCCTCCAGCCCCTTATGTAAAGAAGCCTTTGGCAGTACAGGTTGATGTTGAGAACCGGCTCCGTCACCCTCCACAACACGCTCCCCCTTAGCCGGAGTAGCAGCTCCCTTCACGCCCGCTCGATCCCCTCTTCCCAGAGCTCCTCTCTCTTAAAGGTGGAAAAGTAATAGCAGGAACTTCCTTCTCGCCATCAGCAGAGCTTCCTCCCTCCAGTCCCTTCTGCAAAGAAGCCTCCAGCAGTAAAGGTTGTTGATGAGAACCGGCTCCGTCACCCTCCACAACCCGCTCCCCCCTAGCTGGAGAAGCAGCTCCCTTCACGTCCGCTCCCCTCTCGCCGGAGCTTCTCTCTCTTTGATGGGAGGAATGGGCGGAGCGGTCGATGGCTTGGAGCTCGCGGGCGGGGAGGCAGGGGAGTAGCGCGGCCTCCATCGCCGCCACGCACGATGCCATCTCATCCTCCGGCGGGGATCCTGACGGCGCCTACTGTTGAGACTGGGACTGGTCGTGCGGCGACTGCAGCGCCGCAGCGGCCGCTGACCCCGGCTCCGAGTGCTGCTCCGCCATCTTACCCCTTTTTCCTCAGGTGGTTTCGGAACTACTCCCACACCAATAGAACTTATTCTCCTTTTTCGTAGACTCTGTATTCTAGTATCACTCTTCTTTTCGGGCTCTATGTTGTCGCTATTTTAGACTATGTAATTCGGTTCTCTTGATAATAAATGTAAGTGATGTAGCACACTCAACACAATCTCTCTACAACTTGTTGGTCCCTTTCCCATCCCATCCATTGTGACCTTAGTGTAATTTCTCTTAACCTTACTCTTATGACCTCCATACCCACTCTAATGGTTAACGTCAATTGTTGTTATGCTGGTCACATCCTCTGCGAGAGGGACATATTTTTATTTATCTTCATTCACATATGTCCAATATCGCGAGGGATAATTTTTAACGTCATAAAATGAAAAATTGACTCTTTCATCTGGAATTCCATCTGACGTAATAATAAAACACCCAACGTGTTGTCCACATTAACTCAATGTTGGTCAATAGAGAAATTAAAACATCCCACCAGTGATACTGTCACGCCAAGACATGAGACGAATAGATCGTGGAGAGAAAATAATGAAATGGCTACTCTGCTGCAAATGCAATGCAATGCAAATTATACTCTAACCTAGTCAAAGAATCATGGGATCTCATGTTAAATTTAGTTCGAAAGATTTATCCCAGTCACGTGCTCAATATATGCATGATCACATACTTTATGATTGGAATATTGCTCATATAAACATATACATATATAATTTTAAATCCAAACCTCTTACAATTCATATATAATAGAGTATCACGTTATAATAATAATAATAAAAAGTGAGAATCCCTTAAGTAGACTTGTAAACGGATTAGATACAGAATAGATAATGTGATATCCGAATTCGTATCCGATTAATAATCGAATTATCTATCAGATATTTTATTCGAATAATTATCGGATTAATACGAGTTTGAATTCGGTTCGAATTTTAAATGGATAATTGCTATACCTACTTAGAGGTGAGTCGTGTGAGCTGTGTAAGAGCGTCGTATATTATTTTCTCAAAAAAGAAAGGAAGAGTGGAAGCTATTTTTATTTTAAGAGATGTTATCAACCGATTAGACTTCGTCTTAAAAAATAAGAGATAACTTACTAAATGGGTGAAAATGGATTTCTTATTTTTAAATTATATCTTGAGATAAAAAGAATAATAAAACAATATATTAATATTTGAGTTAATTATATATGGAATATGTGTATTCTTATATTTTTATCTAAGGTTCATATTCAGTTGGATAATATCCCGCACGGATATCTCAATATCCTAATTCGTATCTGATTAATAATCGGATATCTGAAATTTAATTAAATTATATATCAAATATTTTAGAGATTTTTATATATATACCCTTACAAAGTTCAGTTTTGTCAAATATACCCTTCATCGGAGCATATTATCATGAATATCCTCGAAGTATGAGTAATATTATGATTATGCCCTTGTCGTAAATTCCGTGTGTTTAACCCGAATTAAGTGTGAGTTAAAGAGTAAGATTTTTGTATATATATCGTTGTAAAATTTGATTTTGTCAAATATACCTTAGATCTAATGACCGTAGATGAGATATTTTATGGAATCTTTTATTCAGTCAATGACAATAAATTAATAGCGTATGATCATAATATTTCTATCTAGATGAAGGATATTCATGATAATATGTTAAGATAAAAGGTATACGTGATAAAATCACACTTTATGAGGATATATGTGTAAAAATCTCAATATTTATTTTATTTAATTATTACATGAGTAAACGAATTCGAATTCGAATTCGAATTCGAATTCGTTCCGTTTGAATTTTAAACATTGAATTACCGAGTCTACCCCCTAGACACGTGCCCGCGGACCCCTGATGTACAAGAACCACCGGATAGCATGGTGAACATGTCGATGCCGGTGGCTGTCACGGCCGCCGGTTCCTTCTCGCAGGTCCAACCCTTCCGAAGCTGCCTCGGAAGGGTTGGCCCTCGGAAGGCGGCGAGGGCAAGACGATGGGAAGAGGGAATCAGGGGTGTAAACGGATTCGTTATTTGATCCGTGACGGGGCGTTCCGGGGCGATGTTTTTTTGACCCGAAAACCTCCTCCGGCCTCCCATCCGGGGCGACAGGTTTATCGGGGCGCCATAAACACACTATGGGGGCCAGCAAAACCTCCTCCGGCCTCACATCCCCACAGCGACAGCGCCGCTACCCTTCTGCTCCTCTCTAGGGTTTCATCAGCGGCATTTCGACGACGACGATCTCCTTGGCCACCTGCGACCCCGACGGCATCGATCTCTTCGGCCACCCGTGGCGGCGACGTTCTCTACAATCGTCGATTCTCTTTCTTTCCTCTCTCTCTCCCGTGTACCCTCTAGGGTTTCTGCTGAGTCGGCGATGTTCCTGCTTGGTCCCGACGATAGCCATGAACTGCGGTGATCTCGACACTGACGAAGGCGATCTGGGTATGCTCTCTCTCTCTCTCTTGCCCTTTCTCTTCTTCTCTCCGGAACCATCTCTTTACTCTCTCTCTCCCAAATCATTTGATGTCATTTTGAAAAGTTCAATTTTTCCCTTTCACGGATGCCTCATGTGCCTTGTTGCCTCTCATGCCCTGAAGCCGCTAGGGTTATTGTGTGTTGTAGTGAGAAGACGCATCGACTACTCCACTCTGGCCTTCACTACGCTGCTAGAGCTAGGGCTGGTCTTTTGACACGGCGTCGTTCGACCTCATCCGCTGACACACATGAATGTCCTGCAAGTGTTCTATATTTGCTCTTTATGAATGCTGCGCTACATCAAACTAATATCAGAGGTTAGGGAATTGATTTATTTTTATAAATCAGGATCCTTATTGTTCATTGCGTTATGGAGACTCTGACTATATTTTGAACAAATGTTTCTCTATCTAATGAGAAAATCATCAAGTTTATTTTCAATGAGATCAATCATCATAATTATTTTTCTAAGACTGATGTTGATACGCCTTCTAAGACGGTTGAAATTATTGTTGAGAATGATGATGTTTTTGTGAAGTTTTACAAAAGATTTGAGTTTGGCCCATATTTTGATAGTGTCTGGACTTGTATTGATCCATCTGATTAGTTTTTTATTAATGTTGGTTAGATGATATTGGTTACAAGAATGATATCTTACTATAGTATTTGACAAGTAGTCATTTTGCTCTCTCTAATTTTCTCATCTAAATGGTAAATTTATTTTCTCATTTGTCTCTTCTTATCTTACGAAACCCAAGACAATATTATAGAAACAAGGAATGGTGCACAATCAAGAGAAAGATATTGTTACATTGTATGTTGAAATCACGGACAATCATGGCACAATTTTTAAAATAGTTGATTCATGGGATCATAATCTTTTTATAAAATCTGAGTTATATCTTAGTGCGTTTGAAATGAGTTCATTCTATGAGCTATGGTGATGACTGTGTTATCTTTGAACTCTTGATGGATGATCTGCTGTATAGTTCTCAGTTGCAGAATCGACTGAGGCTGTTGCTTTATCAAGCACAAGAATGCTGCTCCTCATATTTTCCAAATTCAGCAAACATAGTAAGATTTTCTACAGTTACACATTATTTTACAGGTTTAACAACTTAGTCTGGTAGGGGATGAGTGGAGGGAAGATTGTTTTTTTTTCCACTGCCTTTGGGTTTATTTTACATGCCTACACTGTAATGTAGGATTAGAGTTCAACTAGTTTAGGTGAGGCAGGCTAAACTGTTCTCCAAGAAATGAACCGTAACCAAATTAAGTGGGATATTGTATGTTTCACTGCAAATGATTCTTGTATACAGTTTCAGAAGGGTGAAAATTTGGCTTCCATGTTAGAGTACTTGATTGTTTCTAATGTATGGATTTCCTTTGTTTCATTTCTAAGTAACAAGTTATTTCATCGTTGGAGATAACTTAAAAAATGAACGCTGTGCTGTCAAATATGGGGTCTGCATGGAAAATTCATTTCCTCTGTGATGCAGGGTTCTGTGGGTCAATTGAGCCTTGCTCTTGTGTAGGCTGATTAAACTTAAAAATAATCCCTTCCAATGCATGAAATTACTTGCCAAGGTAGGTGGATACCTTTTGGGCCCTTTTCTATTATCACACAGTTGAAGTGAGTTGATAACCTCCTTGGTCTGCTTCGGTGGATCATATTTGATATCGGTGGATCATATTTGATATAGTGAGATGCTTGTAGTACAGTTGCACAATGGTAGTTGTAACATTTAGAAAATTCTGATTGTTTCATCCTTAAAAGTCCTTCGGACCATTTTCCTTTGTGCGTTGGAAGAAAATAAGAGAGTATTACGAGCCACGCATGCAAAGAAGCTGTTGAAACGACCATTTATTCAGAAAACTTAATGCATGAATTAAACATATAAGCAAACAATTTATGAGACATCGTGTGGTATCAAAGGAAGTTTTGCTATTTAATTGGTTGAATTATTGGATCATGCACCGCTTATAAAAAATTTTAGTCCCTACTGCACAATTTTGACATATGTCTCTTGTCTGTCAATGACTTATGACTTCACTGTGACATGGACTCTGGGCATC
Organism: Amorphophallus konjac; assembly: GCA_022559845.1. Taxonomy (NCBI): domain Eukaryota; kingdom Viridiplantae; phylum Streptophyta; class Magnoliopsida; order Alismatales; family Araceae; genus Amorphophallus; species Amorphophallus konjac. Next base: position 136,336 of record JAHNEJ010002234.1, read on the forward strand.
TTAGCTTACCTGTGGTGTTGTCTTCAGATTTCTCTTTTAAATGTGGAAGTTGCATTCTTAAGTTTGCTAAGGATTGCCTGAATAGAATCTATTTCTTGACGCTTGGAACCTAACGCATCTCTTACAGCTCTGTCTTCCTTTCTTGCATCTTCAACCTTTCGCCAATATTCAGCACAAACAGCCTAGGAGAGATACAATGTAGATAGTTTGAGTAAATGTGGCCAGATGAGAAATATAGGACCAATATTTCAAGCATTCATACCTTCTGCTTTTCCTTCTCAGTAATTGGTGTTGCATCGTTAGCAGGAATGGCAGACACATTTTCTCCACTTTCTTCCTCAGTAATCGGTGCTACATCATTAGCAGGAATAGCAGATGTAACTTCTCCACTTTCCACCTCAGTAATTGGTGTTGTATTATTACCAGAAATAGCACATATAGTTTCTCCAGTTTCCTCCAATCTGGTTCCCACTTCAGGACAAGCAAAGACATGATCCTGGCTTTCTAATGAATCAATTATTTCTTCCGTCTCAGGTTCTTTTTCATTTACAGGGGAAGGAGGGTAATTTTTGTCTTCAATGGTATTCTCTTCGGTGACAGTTCTGGAATTCGTGTGATTAGTAGAACAACCAGAAGCATCTTCCCTGCTTGCAGCCAATTCATTACCAGCTTCGAGCTTAAAACTTGTATTGTCACCAAAACTGAGAATTGATAACCCTTGTGGATCCAACAGGCTTGGTTAAAAGTCTTGAAGATTCAAGTAGCTGCATGAGATTTTTTATGTAAAAGAATTAGTTCAGTTTGAAGCAATCCAAACTAATTTGGTCTCTGGTAGTGGTCTTGTATGTAGATCCGAAATTTTAGATCCGAAAATATACAGTTTACATGAGTTTTGGTGCAATGTGATGCTTTGTATGTAGATCCGAAAATTCGGATCCGAATTCAATACCAATAGATTTGGATCCTCTTAATAATTACACATTAAAAATTTTCATAACAATATTTCGGGTCAGATCCGAATGTAAATTAATATATTACTTCAGATTCGGATCCGCATTCGGATCTATAGTTATCGGATTCGGATCTTAAAAGATCCGATCTGGATCCGGCCCGTTTACACCCCTAAGAGGGATGTCCATGTCTCAGAAGATCACGCTAGGGTATGCCACCCTTGTTGGCGGTGAGTGAGTCACCCTGGTCGTCTCTCCCCTCCATCTCCTCCCCGCGTACATGCTCATAACACGCCTGCGTGTCTTGATAACTTTCCTGTTTGCCTGTTCCTTCCGTAATTTCAATTAGTCGTAGGATCTATTTTGATGTCTCCCTGCATTTCGGTGTCACTAGCTTGTGATCCGTTTGTTCTGACGGATAGCAAAAACCCTCCTTTATCTAATCACTCGTGGATGCGTTTAACTTGTCTGTCAATGAGCTGCTGGCGGCTTTTGATTCGCTCTGGTGTTCATTATTGCTGGGTTTTGATCCTTGGTGTTAGCAGAGCGATATTCAATCCAACGGATATCTAGTTCACAATCCTCGTCAAGTTTTAAGTTTAATCCTGGTCAGCAGCTATGCTATCAAATTTTGAATGCTTCTCTTGTTTCAGGAAATTGCGGAGGCAAATCACTTGGAGCTTTACATGTTGACGAGTATACGAGGTCTATTGGATGACCATGGAAATGATTAACAATTGGTAGCTTTAGGGCGCCTTTGTTAGATAAATTTTTTCTATATCAGATGTGACTCAAGGAAGCGAGTGTAAGCGGCATGTTGGAAATTATGAGATTCAAGAAAAAATGGATTAAATTGGTAGATCAGTGCATACAAAGTGGCAAATTTTCAATCTTAATGAAGGCAGGCCATGAGGCTGGCTTGGTCGTAACCGTGCTCTCTGCTCAAGGGGACCAATTATTTCCAGTGCTGTTTGTTATCGTGGCTCATTTGTTGTCTGTTATTGTGGCTCATTTATTGTATCTCAAGTTCTCAGCATGATGCAGAAGAGAGTTAGTAGATGAGGTGTAATTTAAGGTCCCGAAGTGGATAGAGGCAATATAGCCATCTTTCCAGTAAGCAGATGATACCTTTCTATTCCCTTCAGGAAACTTGAGAGGAATATTGCCAAATTGAAGATCTTACTCCGGATACTAGGAGATCACAGGCGTTAAGGAGAAATTTCTAAATGTGAGTTCACTGGATTTGGTCTGTGTCAGAGCAAGGGGAGTAGATAAAATGTTGAGTTACCAATGGTCACAGCTCCCAGTTAAATACATTGGACTCTCTTCGATGGATAGGCCTATAAGCTTGTGAAGATTGGGGTACCATGATCCAGAAGTTTGAAAACCAGATAGCAGTACGAAAAGCAATGCTTCTGACAGAAGGTGGAAGATGGGTTCTCTCCAAGTCTGCTATCTGGTTTTGCTGTCCATTACTAATCTATTTTTTAGGCTACCAAAGACTGTAGAGACTAGAGGAGATTAGGAGAGCTTTCTTCCGAAAAGGCAAAGGACCTACAGAGAAAATAGTTCATCTCATCGAATGGCAACAAGTATGAAAAACCAATGAAGAGGGAGTGATGTGGAACGGGGGGCTAGGTTTTGGGATAGAAGGGGAAGAAGGATAGGAGGTGGGGTGTAGGCTTCACACCCTCTCTCTCGCAAGGACCACCTAGGGTTGCCTCATCCCAAGGCTCTTTTCTCTACATTGCTGAGAAGGGGGAAAAATTTTGTAAAATCGCAACTCAATATTCTTCATTAATTGGAGAAGAGAGATTACGAGAATATTTATAGGAGTTAGACTAACCCTAACCCTAACTCTAACTCGACTTTTTTGGATGACTTTGTCCCTAGACTCAAGAAATAGTGTGAAAATCGCACCAAAAATTATAGAAAAATAGAAAGACATTAAGTTGCCTCCCAATGAGCCCAATACAGCTGTAAAACTGAAGTTAACTTAGGAAATTGATGACTATGACATTAGAATCAAATAAAGGTTTACATAATAAAATAAAATATGACACTACTACGACTCCGATCGTTGTTCGTGTAAAATTATTTTACCGTGTAATCAAGTCCATAGTCCGACGTCTCGAGTCTCGCTCCGCATCTGAGAGGGCTGTGATTGTTTCCATTGAGCATGTTGAGCAGCATCTAGATGGTTATGGCAGATAGGTGGGGATATAAATCCACTGTAGCAAGGGTTGGGGATCTCTAAGGGCCGCTTTGACAATAGAGTTGTCGGGCGATTACGCAAACAGATGAGAGAGAATATTGCGGCGGGACCCACCTTCTCCTCACACTCATACATGTTAACCGGGGTCGGTTAACTTACTCGACCCTTTAGGGTCGAGTAAGCTAACCTCAACCGGTTAGCAAACAGGGCCTAATAGACTTGAGCTCTCTCTCTCTCTCTCTCTCTCTCTCTCATACACACACACACGCACACCCTTCGTCCTCTGGACTTCTATTGTTATCCTCGTCCCTGTGTCCTCCTTTATTCCACTCTTCCCTTCTCCATCTCATCTTAAGCTAGTGATATGGGGCACTCGAAGAGATGGAGATCCTGAGAGATGGCAAACCATGTGCTCTAGATGAAATTGGTAAGGGAGAAGTACTGCAGAGGATGGAACATGTGGAATGTTTTGATTAATAGACGTAGGTGATTGTTGTTTACATGGAAAGCCATCAGCACTACAATGGAGTTCTCTTGGTTTGAACTTGCAGTGTTGGAAATGGAAAGCATGTTTAGTTCTGGGATGAATTTGGTCTGGAAAGATCTCTTTGGAAACAGGATTTCAAAGGCATTTTTTTTTTAAATGTAGAGGACATTTGGCAAAGCTTTTCAAACAAGAGGCAATGGAAGATCTTGCGATCTGCAGCCAGGAAGGGGGCTGCATGACACAGAAATTGTCATCTTTGGAGCTCACAGGTCTGTGACTCTAGTCACATTAAATCTGCACATGGTGAGCAAAGGTTTTTGGAGATGAGAGCCATGAAGAAACTTTGTAGTTAAGTCAGCAACAAGAGTCCTATTAGAGGGAGGTAGGGTTTTTTTTTGAAAGTGGATAGTACCATAATTGTATTAAAAGTAAAAGAAAGATGTACAAGTGTTGTCCATGAGTTCTCAAAATTTCTTTGTATGGTCAAAATAAAAGCTGTCCACACCAAGTAGGTGTGGGCCACTCTAACCCCCAAACAATACAAAAATAGAAGAATATGCAAATTCACATTACAAAGGAGGCCTGATGTCTCTCTTACTCTCTCACAAATAAAGAAGACCAATCTATCCACCGTTCTTGCCTTATGAAAATTCTGTTGTTTCTTTCTCCCCATATTGCCCATAGTGTGGCATGAAGGATAATCCACCAAGTAAGTCTATCTCCTTTTAGGGTTCAGCTTCTGTCCCATTGCCTAATCAAATGATGCACACTTCCCTAGTGATGGATGGCCCCTTGAATTTGATGTGGGACAAAATCCTCGGTTCTTATGATTTTATTCTTTTCTCACCTTGCTGTCTATTTTACCCTTTTTATGTTTTTATTTCTTTTTTTTCACTAATTTTGAAGTAAGAATTGAGTTCAATCTTATACCTGTGCAAAGACTCCAAAGAAATAAAATTTGAAGCAAATCTGGTTGGCCATGCACGGATGATATCTCGCCCCCCACTTGCATGCTCCCTGAACATGTTCAATATCCTAGGATGGCCATAAATATACTGGGTAATCTTGTGTGCCCTTTCAACTGTCTTCTTCACATGATTGTCCTTCCCAATGTCTTCAAGAATCAAATCTAGACAATATGCAGCACATGAGAGCCAGTATAAGTGACTGCGCTTCTCCATCAATTTCTTTTCTGCAACCTTATAGCTAGCTTCATTATCAGTCACTACTTGGTCAACATTGTTCTCTCTAATTTGATCTACCATCTTATCCATCAAATGAAATAAATAATTGGCATTTTTTTCATAGTCTGATGCATCTACAGATGTTACAAATACTGTACCTTTGATGCAATAGATCAAAAAATTAATTATGGATTTCTTCGTGATACCAGTCAAGCCATCACATATAATAGTGCATCCTCTCTTCATCCATATATGCTTGAAGCTTTCAACCCAGTCATGGAGCTCCTCAACCTCTCCCTCAAGGCCACGCCCGTATATGTCTCGACGTGATGGTGCCTTCAAGCCATGGTCAACATCTGCTATGGCATCTAGCATAGGTTGGAAATATTCACTTTCAACTGCATGTGCAGGGACACCTACTTGAAAAAATCATTTACAGATACTTTTAAATGCATGCCCTGCAACTTCTGATGATTTTTTGACCCCTCTCAATGCAGACTTGATTTTAGGTTGTGTAGCATGGGGCCTTCTGTGGAGATAGCTGTCCATGGGGCCTGTTCTCTGCGTTTGCGGGGCAGCACCAGTGATTTCACATTCATTCCCCATTCATTCTCATTCATTCACAATCAAGGGAAAATGAAGAACTCAATAAACTTTTCTTTAAAAAGATTTTTGGAACATGGTTCATATACATTTACAAATAAAGAAAAGTAGAAAGTATAAGGCCTCATGGTCCATTCCTATTTTTGCTCCCCACTCTCCCCCGTGCCTTCTTGACACTGCTCGAGTGGAGGCCCCCTCGCTAAGCTGCTCTCTTCCCGCCGTCATCGGTGCTCATTCCTCCTCATTCCTCCGCCGCCCGGAGGAGCTGGTAAGGTACTCCTGATGTGAGCCGCTCCGTGCCTCGCTATAACGTCGTCCCACCAGCTGGAGTGCTGTTTGGAGTCCGTCAGCTCGAGCCTCGTGGCGGAGAACCTCCCTCTCAAGGCGTTCTCTTTTCCTTCGTAGTTCGGTAATTTCATACTGCAATTTGGCCACCGCCTCATCCCAAGCCTCGGTCCCGATCCGTAGCCTCAAAATCTGATTTCGCTATTGGGTCACCACTTTTATGGATGTCTGGAAGTCCTGCTCCTGAAATCTCATCCCAAGTTAATTAGAATTCAAGTTAAGGAGAATTATGCTTAAATCAAATCTTTCCTGCTCTGCCAGGGAGGCCTCTGCTGTCCCAGCTCGGGAGATTGCTCGGGCCAATTGCTCGTCTGTCTCGGCTTGATTGGCCGGTGTCTGGGCTGAGGTTGAAGGACCCCGGGTTGTCTAGCGCTGTGTCATCTCTACCCACTGTTTGATCAAGAGGTTATTTTAAGAGGGTTTATATTTAAAGAAGAGGGAAGTCGATTATCTCATCAAGAGATCCAACGTACGTTGGAGCTCATCCCGTTTTCCAACTGTGCTGTGGTGTAGGCCCTGTAGCTCTGCTATCCTTCCGGCTAGATCAAACTGCATATGAAATTCATTAGCCCGCGATTCAAATCGTGATTCATAATTCATACGAAGGTTAAGATTATCTTACCGGTCGGCGCGTCCCACGGAACACCAGATTTCCGTAACGGCGGGAGTATGCTTGAAGGCACTCATCGTCGGATTGAGCATGTACTGTCACGGGCCGGCCTCGGTGCTCCTAGTCCCGGATCTGCTCCGCCACCCGTATTCTCCAGTCTACGGTCCCCTGGAGTCCTCTGAATTGCCGTCCAGGCCTGACTGTCCTCTATCGAGAAGGGAACTCCAATAGAGCTTGATGAAGCCCCAACGTCTTCATGATCGATCAGCCTATAGTGGAGGGGCTCCACGACGTTCAGTGAATGAAGGCAGATCTCCCTACCGAAGTACGGAGAGCCAGCCGTCACCCACGGCTGATCCTTGGCCTCCTTCGTGTACGGTGTCCAGTTCACCTGCATTTTCAGAAGACAGCTAATTAATTAATATAAAGAATGGAATAAGGCTATTTTTTTTTTAAGAGCCGAGTTAGGGGTTGTTATCGCAACCATACGAGACAGTGTCTATGTTGTCCTGAATTGCGGCCACTTAGTGTTTCAAACAGTGACTATCTCGCTCGGCGTCCATCAGCACACTATGGGTACTAGCCTGGGTCAGACCTTTATCCCGCAACAGAGGGAGGGTAGGTAGAGGTAGCTCCACACCTGAATAAAGAAAGTCAGTACAAATAATTTGAAAATCAAAATCAAAATGAACAATTGCATATTTTTGAGCTTTGGGTGTTTTACCTAAATCAGAGGGTAGAAGCCGCTGAGCGAAGCCTGTCGTCCGGAGATCGTCAAGCTGTCATACAAGTGGGCCAGCAATACAGCTCCACACGCATACCCTCCTACTCTGCTCAAGTCATCGAGCAGGGACAAGTGCTGGCAACTCACCATGTCCCTGCAGGTCCCTAGCAGAACCCTCTCGATAATGAGGATCAAGAAGCACCAGACGACTCTGTCTCCCCTCCGTCCTACTGCCTCGCCCACTTTTGCCCGCGCCCCCTCCACCAATCTCGGCAATTATTGGGCTGGTCTCTCCCACTCTCGCCCCCGTGTCTCTCAAGCCAAGACTCTTTTGCAACCTCGCTCTGGAGAGGAAAGTGGACCATCCCTCTCCCTCCACACTAAGGCCCAGGAGTCTTTGAGCCATCTCCCTGTAGTCTCCAAACGTCTGACCACTCACTGCTTGGCCATGAACTCGCAGCTCAGTGATTCGAGATACATCTTCTAATGTCAGGATCATGTGACCCCACGGAAAGATAAATACCTTACATTCTGCATCCCACCTCACTTTTAAAGCCTAGATAAAGGCTATGTCTACCCTCAATATATCTATGCCTAAAAATTCTCCAAATCCCATTTGTTCTAACCTTTGCCTTTGGTAATGGGGTAAGGCCAGGTATACCGCTCTCATAAGTAGCCAAGAGATGCGGGTCCGAGTAGCTCCCTGCACGATAGTGGTCTAAGAGAATATATCATCATTAGGCTTACAAGTTTCCATCGCATTCAAGAATGAACGGGCAAATTGAATCCTATATAGAAGAGGCGGTTCCCAGGATCACCGTGTTCATCATGAGCACGGTATCGTTGGAGACCACAATATCAATCGTGAGTTTGTCCGATATCCCTGTTGTGGAAGGTGTCCACGGGGCTTGAAGCCCTATATTTTGGGTCTTGGAGGCTCGATTGGCCTCTTATCCGCCCTCATTCACTATTTTTAGAAAGAAAAATACAATCTTTTAGGATTTTGGGTGATCCTACCTCGAGTTTTGCTCGAACCCTATCGGCTCCCGCCACTTCTTCCGCGCCCTTTGCTGCCTCCGGGGCCTCTTGTGGTCCTTCTTCGTCTGCTTCTTCTCCTGTTTGCTATGCTTCTTCTTCAGGGATGGCTGCGGTGGCCGCAGTTTCTTCTTCTTCAAGCTGTTCTTCCTCGTGCGTTACGGTGGCCGCAGTTTCTTCCTGTCGTTCTTCCTCGTGCGCCTCCTCTTCTGCCCGTTGTTCTTCCTCGTGCACTGCGGTGGCCGCAGTTCTTCTTCTCCCCGTCGTTCTTCCTCGTGTGCTGCGGTGGCCGTTGTTTCTTCTTCTTCCCATCCGACACGGCGTGGGCGCTTCGCCACCCTTTTCCTCGTCTCTAGTGCCATTGCACGAGTTGCTAGGGGCTCGGAGGATGGGAATATTTGGGAAAGGGGGAGCTTTTGCGTGTTTTTGAAAAGGGGGGGAATGTGTCGTTCACCTTCGAACGAGAAGGTTTGGAAAAGAGGGAAGTTGTGCGTGTTTTGGAATGTGCCGTTCGAACGAGAAGGTTTGGGAAAGGAGGGAGGGTGTGCGTGTTATGGACTTACTTCCACAACTCATGTATGGACTTACTTCCACAACTCATGTAACAACTCTTAAACACATTGGATGCATCTGGCCTACACTTCAACAAAAATATAACTAAAGTACAAATCTAGGACAACATTATATTAGGCGAGCGTTGTCCTTGGTTGAGATTGGACGAATTATAATATCAATATTTAACCATTACAGAGTAGCTGCATATGTTAAAGATGGAATAACACATCTGCAAAGACTTTTAAAGTGCGTGTGTAGTTAGCATATACCTCCTGCATCTAAATCAAGCACGCTTCTCTCTCTCGCTCCCTGCCGTGTTTGCATTTGAATAAAAAAATTATTCAAATCAAATCAAACCTAATTGTGCTCACCCCTTCCCTTCTTTGACAAAAAAAAAGTGTGGTGACAACGTCAAAAAAGAGGTACAGTCATCCTCAGCTCGTTTAACTTAGTGCACGTGTATGTCATATGCAAACACGGCAGAGAGCGAGGGAGAGATGCATGCTTGTTTTAGATGGAGGAGGTATATGCTAACTACACACGCACTTTAAAAGCCTTTGTAAAGGTGTTATTCCATCTTTAACATATGCAGCTACTCTGTAATGGTTAAATATTGATATTATAATTCCAATCTCAACCAAGGATAACGCTCACTTAATATAATGTTGTCCTAGATTTGCACTTTTGTTATGTTTTTGTTGAAGTGCAGGCCAGATGCATCCAATGTGTTTAGGAGCTATTACATGAGTTGTGGAAGTAAGTCCCGAACACGCGCAACCCCCTTTCCCAAACCTTCTCGTTCGAACGACACATTCCAAAACACGCACAACCTCTCCCTTTCCTAAACCTTCTCGTTCGAAGGCGAACGACACATTCCCCTCCTTTTCATAAACACGCACAACGTCTCCCTTTCCTAAACCTTATCATCCTCCGAGCCCCCAGCAGCTAGTGCAATGGCACCAGAGAAGAGGCAAAGGGTGGCGAAGCTTCCACGCCGTGTCGGACGGGAATAAGAAGAAACTGCGGCCACCGCAGCGCACGAGGAAGAACGGCGGGAAGAAGGAGAAACTGCGGCCACCGCAGTGCACGAGGAAGAACGACAGGGAGAAGAGGCGCACGAGGAAGAACGACAGGAAGAAACTGCGGCCACCGCAGCGCACGAGGAAGAACGGCATGAAGAAGAAGAAATGGTGGCCACCGCGGCCATTCCTGAAGAAGAAGCAGAGCAAGGAGGAAAAGCAGCAGAGGAAGAAGGACCAGATGTAGCAGATGTAGCAGAGGGTGGGGGAGAAGCTGCGGGAGCCGTTAGGGTTCGAGCAAAACTCGAGGTGAGATCACCCAAAACCGTAAAATATTGTATTTTTCTTTCTAGAAATAGTGAATGAGGACGGATAAGAGGCCAATCGAGCCTCCAAGACTCAAAATATAGGGCTTCAAGTCCTGTGGACACCTTCCACAACAGCGATGTCGGACCGACTCCCGACTGATATTGTGGTCTCATGCGATGCCGCGCTCATGATGAACGTGGTGGTCCTGGGAACAGCCTCTTCTACAGAGGTTTCATTTTTGCCCGTTCATTCTTGAATGCGATGGAAACTTGTAAGCCTAATCATGATATATTCTGTTAGACCGCTGTCATGTTGGGAGCTACCCAGACTCGCATCTCTTGGCTACTTGTGAGATCGGTATATCTGGCCTTACCCCAATACCAAAGCTATAGGTTAGGACAATTGAGGTTTAGAGAATTTTTAGGCATGGATGTATTGAGGGTAGATATAGCCCTTATCCAGGCTTTAAAAGTGAGGTGGGATGCTGAATGCAAGGCATTCATTTTTCCGTGGGGTCACATGATCCCGACATTGGAAGATGTAGCTCGAATCACCGGGCTGCGAGTTCATGGCCAAGCAGTGAGTGGCCAGACGTTTGAAGACTACAGGGAGATGGCTGAGAGACTCCTAGGCCTAAATTTGGAGGGAGAGGGACGGTCCTCTTTGCTCTCTAGAATGAGGTTGCAATAGAGTCTTGGCTTGAGAGACACGAGGGCGCGAGTGGGAGAGGCCCCAGCCTAGCATTTACAGAGATTGGTGGAGGGGGCACGGGCAAAAGTGGGTGAGGCAGCAGGACGGTGGGGAGACAGAGTCCTCCGGCGCTTCCTGATCCTCATGATCGGGAGGCTTCTGCTAGGGACCTGCGGGGACGTGGTGAGTTGCCAGCACTTGTCCCTGCTCGAGGACTTGAGCAGGGTAGGAGCGTGGGGAGCTGCGTTGCTGGCTCACTTGAGACGACCCAGAGTTCAGGATACCGATATACTGATAACATCGATGCACCGATACCAAGAACTGGGGAAGTCACCCAAGAGGCTGATGAGGCCCTTGAAGGGTTAGTGAAGTTTGTCGAGGGGATGCATAGCGAATTGCAATTTGGAACGCGCATATTACAATTAAGCAATAAAATTAACACAAGTGCGGAAGCAATTCAAAAATAACCAGAGTGATATCTATATGACTAGTCCAGAAGCACAAGAGTACTAGTCCAAAAAGTACAACTACGCGGGGCATACCCCGGCGAAAGTACAACAGAGCCTCACAAAGGCGACCCGCCAACTGCTGGCAACTAAGCACGGTCTCCGAGCAACCTCACAAAACACCGGGAGACGGCGGGCGCCGCTCACCTGAAAGGAGAAGGGTGAGTCACAGCCAGACTCAGTAGGGGTCACGCGGATCCCTACCTCGTACTAAACAAACATGCATGCGAAGATAAAGGCAATAGGGCATGCATTTAAATAAAGTAACAGGCATTGGCATGAATAACTAATCACAAGAAAGCTGTAAACTCTATCTAAGCAGGTATAACAACTAACACTTGCCAATAATAATTAAATGCAAGCGACTGAAACTAAATCTACCAAACAGGATAAGGCTTAACCAATCCAAGCAGTAGGGAGTAGGACAACCACTGAAGCAGAAATCAGATGCGTCCACTGACGACTTACACTGCATCTCAAGCACTCGTAGTCGGTAAAACGACTGAGCGCACAAACAGTACCAAACCAAGTGACCAGTCAGAGTGACACTCGTCAGTGTCAGTCCACAGCCTCTGACCACGTGTGCACACACTGACTCTCGCCTAAGCCAGGCCCTCTAGCTAGTTTTCTCCCTTGGTAGGACGCTACCATTGGCCGGGAGCCCACGGAACTAGCTTACAAACCGCGTGCGGGAAACACCCCTCCGCTATCCCCAAGCGGGTCGGCACTCAACAGACCTTAGGGCAACAACAGTGGCTCCATTGCAAGGAAAGAAAAGCTACTCTATTGGGATATAGAAACATGCCATTATATAATACAATAGCTAAATATGGCATATTAAATAGCTCGGGAAGCATTAAGGCGTAAGCCGGCATTCTTTAAAACCAACAGGCGTGTGACGGTCTACCGCCCACGCGCCACAGGTAAGTAACGGTCGTGGGTAGGCGTGCTACATGGGAAGTGACGCGCCTAGACTTGGCCGTTACCACCGCTGCCGAACCCAATAAATCCAAACAAACGGGCATGTAACGCGCCAGCCTACGCGCGTTACATGGCTCTGACGGCCGGTCGACTGGCCGTCAGATCCACCCGAGGCTGATTTACAACTAACAGATAAAATTGCATGAAACAGGATGTAACGCGCTAGCCTAGGCGCGTTACAGCCATCTGGCGGTCGGCCTATAGGCCGCCAGAAGAACCGCCTCAACTAGTCAACGATAGTCAACGAGTAAATAACGGTCGAAACCTGGCCGTTACAGTCAATGTAACGCCCCTTCATTAGGCCGTTACATTTAAGTAACGCGTCCATCTAGGGCCGCCACACGTGTGACGGTTCCTGGAAGGACCGTCACACCGCCTGGGTCACGGACGGGTTCGGTTTGAAAATCGGTTCCCTCCCAGACGATAGAAATCGTCGGGTAACGACGTAGAAACCTGTTTCTTGTCAAACCATACATCCCAAACAACAATATAACAGCTAAAAACCTCACATGCAAAGCCCACAATGCATTAAACTCAAGAATTAAGTTAAAACCCCAAATATGGAAAAATAAACATTATGCATGCTACGGGGTTCTAATCAAACGAACTAGCTACAGGAATTGATCCTAGCAAGTTCAGAAGTCCATCCCCCTACCTCTTGCAAGCCAAAACGACTAATACCCGCGCATGCACCGAGGTAGGTCCACGGAGCCTTCACACTCCGTCCCGCTCCCACGATCACCGAACCGTGCCGAAATGGGTACCTCGCGTTCCTCTCGACGCAAGGAATCCAACGACGCCAACCACGCTTCAATCCGACAACGTTTCGCCCGAAATCCCTAGGAAGGGGAGGGAGGCGATCGTGTGAGGAGAGAGAGAGCGTGTGGGTGAGAAGAGATCGACGAGGGGAGAGAGAGGGTGTGAGGGTGAGGGATTAAAATAAAATAAAATAAAATTAAAATATATATAATATAATTATTATATATATTAAAATCTTATTAGTTTCTAATAACCCTCAATTAACTCCAAATAAATCTGGAAAAAATATCAGAAAAATTCCTAAAAATACAGGAAAATAGTCGAAAATTCCAGAACAAATATTAGCTCCAAACCACTAAGGATCCACTAAGGCACGGGCCTTACAGTCCCTCCCTCCTAAAAGAAATTTCGCCCTCGAAATTTACAACAACAGAAAAGGAGGAAACTGAGAAAAGACATATACCTCACTGGAATAAGAAAGGAAAAAGCTGACGCATCTCATCTTCACGTTCCCAAGTGGACTCACTACCAGAGTGACGCTGCCAAGCAACTCTTACCAGGGGGATAACCTTATTTCTCAACCGCTGCTCACGACGGTCTTCAATTCTGATAGGAAACTCTGGCGTAGGCAAATCAGTAGTCACCTCGGGCCAAACTGAATCATCGAGAACATGAGATGCATCTGGCACATATTTCTTCAACTGAGACACGTGGAACACATCATGAATAGCTTGCATCGCCGCTGGTAGTTGCAAACGATAAGCTACCTGACCCACAGCTTCAAAAATAGGAAACGGGCCAACATATCGCGGACTAAACTTTCCACGCTTCCCAAACCTGGAAACACCATATCTTCTGGCTCAAACTGTAGTGGACGTCTGCGCAGATCTGCATAGCTTTTCTGTCGACTCTGGGCTGTCAACAATCTCTGCCTGATCAGACGAACCACATGAGAACACTGCTGTACTGTGTACACCAAAACTTGCACACCCAAATATCATGTCCGGCCCCACGTCAACAATGGCGCCGAGTGAAGAAGCCCCGGAGAGGCTGATCGCCCGGGCTCCCCAAATATGCATGCTGCCATGAAGCCGTCCCCGGAGTCACGACGGCAAAGAGAGGTCAACTCCTGGGAAGCCCCACAATCCGTGGGCCTCGGGGAAAATTAAACGGGCCATGACTCGTGTCCACAACGGGCTCAGAACGAGCCCAGAAACGCCCCAATAGGCCTTCAACGGCACACCCTGGTGGGCTTCAGTGGCACACCCCATGGGGGGCCTTCAGTGGCACGCCCCAAAGGCCTTCAGCGGCACGGCCCCAAAGGTCCTCAGCGGCACGCCCTCAAGGGCCTTCAGCGGCACAGCCCCCAGGCCTCCAGCGGTACGCCCTTTCTGGACTTCAGCGGCACTGCCTCAAAGGCCTTCAGCGGCACAGCCCCCAGGCCTCCAGCGGTACGCTCTTTCTGGCCTCCAGCGGCACGGCCCCAAGGCCTTCAGCGGCACGCCCCAATGGGCTTTCAGCGGCACAGCCCTATGGCTTCAGCGGCACGCCCCTTTGGGCCCTCAGCGGCACGCTCTGCTGGGCCTTCGACGGCACGCCCGTTTTGTACCCCAGCGGCATGCCTTTTGCCTCCCCCACGTCTCGCCTGTTCAGCCCGCCAGCGGCACAGCGTGAGGCATTTCAACGGCAAACGATCGTGGTGACCATGCCCTACGCATCCTTGGCGCGCAGTGAAGCCGTCTGAGGTGTCAGCCGATCGTTGGGCCACGCTGCCTATCCCCCTGCCACCAAGGACGAGGGAGTCAACTCCCATTAAACGCCCGCCTTCGGCGCTTCCCGCCTTGGAGGCTTCCACCGTGTGGGGTATAAAGCCCCCCTTCGCTGCGAACAACAGGGAGGGGGAGGGAGGAGGGCGACAGACACACCCACTCCCAGAGAGAAGAGAAGAAAAGAAGAGAAGAAGAGAAGAAGAAGAAGAAGAGGAGGGGAGGCTCCCCCCGGCTACTCCGTCCATCGCCGTCCGCGTGAAGAGAAGAAGAAGAAGAGAAGAAGAAGAGGAGGGGAGGCTCCCCCCGGTTACTCCGTCCATCGCCGTCCGCGTGAAGAGAAGAGGAAGAAGAGAAGAAGAAGAGGAGGGGAGGCTCCCCCCGGCTACTCCGTCCATCGCCGTCCGCGTGAAGAGAAGAAGAGGAAGAGAAGAAGAAGAAGAGAAGAAGAGGAGGAGGGGAGGTGGAGGGGCAGCCCCCCTTGCTGTTCCATCCTCCGTCGTCCACGCAAAGAGAAGAAGGGAAAAGGAAAGGAGGGGAAGAAGGAGAAGAGAAGAAGAGGGAAGAGAGGAAGAGAGGGAAGAGGGCCTGCTGCCCCTCCACCTCCCCGCTGCCGCATCTTCCCATTTGCCTGAAGGGAGACGCCCTTCCGTCTCTCCTCGGACACCCAGGCCCAATACCCCTTGAGCCTCTCTCCCTCCTCCTGCCAAGGTTTCCTTCGGCCTAGCCAACCAACATCCCCGATACACTCCAGCTGGCCTCCAACGGCACACCCCCTTTTTTTTCTTTTGGGCCTTCAGCGGCACACCCTTGAAGTGCCCCAGCGGCACGCTTCCATCAGCCCTTCGTCGGCACACTCCTTGGCGCCTCAGCGGCACGCCCCCAGCAGCCTTCAGCGGCACGCCCTTCAACTGCCCTCAGCGGCACACTCCTTGGCCCTCAGCGGCACACCTTCAGCCGTCTGTTCGCCGGCACGCCCTGGCCAGGCCCTTCGTCGGCACGCCCCCTCGTGCCTTCCTTGTCCGGCACACTCCCCTAACCTCTTGCCCGGTGCACCCCTGGCCAGCCTTAGAGAGGCCTCTCAGGCGCTGTTTCCTCCGAGCTTTCCGAAGTTTTACTAAAGGTGTTGCTGCCTTCGGGCGCCCACCTCCAGTTGTCGGGTTCCGCCACTTCATGTGGGCGCGTTCCCTTTTTCTCCCTTACGCTCGGGTCAAAGGGAGATGTTGTCGAATTTTCGTCAGAAACAATAACATGTTAAAAAGATAAAAGAAGCAACAAACAAATAAAAAAGAACAACGATAAAATGCTTTAACCGACGCAATGAAATCGTAATTAACGTAAAGAGAACCAAATCGAACAACAACTAAACAACTTGAACATCCGCCCTCACAAAAGAAAGAATGAAGATTAATCAAGAGAAGAAAAGAAGGAACCCATGCAAAACTTAATAAAATCAAGAGAGAAAAGAAGAGAAGAAAGGAAAAGCTTTAAAACAAAGAACGGAGGAGGAGTGGGCTCCCCACGCCCTTCGCCGGCACGCCCCTAGCCCGGCTGCTCAGCCCTTCGTCGGCACGCTCCCCACGCCCTTCGCCGGCACTCCCCTAGCCCGGCTGCTTGGCCCTTTGCCGGCACGCTCCAGCCAGCCCCTCGCCGGCACGCCCCTACGAGCCTTCCCCGGCACGCCTCCCTCAGCCCCTCGTCGGCACGCTCCAGCCCTTCCCCGACACGCCTCCCTCAGCCCCTCAGCGGCACGCCCCCTTGGCCCTCCAGCGGTACGCCCCTACGGGCCTTCCCCGGCACGCCTCCCTCAGCCCCTCGCACGCTCCAGCCCTTCCCCGGCACGCCTCCCTCAGCCCCTCAGCGACACGCTCCCTTGGCCCTCCAGCGGTACGCCCCTGGCCTTCAGCGGTACACCCTTTTAACCCACCAGCGGTACAGCCCCAGGCCCTTCAGCGGCACATTCCTTTTAGCCCTTCAGCGGCACAGCCCTTCCAGCCCTTCAGCGGCACAGCTCTCAGCCCTTCAGCGGTACACCTTTCTCTTAGCCTTCCAATGGCCCATTCTCTCTCTAGAAAATATGAGTAATAATAATAATAATAAAAATAACAAATCCCAAAAAGAACAAATAAATAAGGATGATAAAGAAACAAGTAATAATAATAGTAAGGTTAAAAGAAATAATAATAACGATAAATAGACAAAGTAAATGATAACCAAGATAAATAAATAATAATAACAGACTCAACAAAAAATGACAAGTAAATGAATGATAACAAAACGAACAAAATAATAACAAACCTAATGTTGACCATAATAAACGAATCAATCACAAGGAAAATGAATAAGTGGTAATAAAGAACCCACCCAAATATATCTATAAATCTACAAATGATAACGATACCGCTTCTTAAATAATAATAAAACAATGAGATCCGCTTCGCAGCCTCGTCTCTCCCGTGACCCGGTGCCGAAGGAACAATAATACCGCCCTTGCGAGTTGGGCCTGAGCCTAGGGAACCGTCCCAAAATGGCCATGACCCGACCTCGTCTCGGGCTGACATTCCGATTAAACCGGACTCATTTCCCCGACTGGATCCCTTCCGAGCCGCTAATTAAAATGCCGCACGTTCGGCAGACATTTGAACGGGTTCACCTCGATTTCCGCCGCGTTTCTATTACGGACCTATGTCCGAACATGAAAAGGCCCGTGAGCAACCTTCATAGCCGGTGGCTCCTATCCCGACATGGTTGTGAGCCGGCATTGCCCCGGGCCAATAGCTCACCAATTCCGACCGTTCCTATCGGGATTTGCTCCCGCTCTTTCATTGAAATTGCCGTAAACTCGGCATACATTTGTACGGGGTCGCGTCCACCCCCGTCACGCTCTCAATACGGGCCCTTGCCCGAACATGGAAAGGTCCGCAAGTGACCGACAGAATCGGAATAGAATGAGACGGCTCTCGCCACCTCTGGACTCCTCCCATGGGAATATCAATAAGACCTCCGTGGGCCATATTTAGACCTCGGGCCCATCCCGATCATGGTCATCGTCTGGCTCATATCTCCGGTCTACAGCATGTTCCTCTCGAACATGTTTTCAGTTCCGAAACCTAGTCCCGAGACTTTTCCCCGTTGCCCTCCGACACCAGAAATATTAATGCTGCCCACGCGAGCCCCGTTTGGATCACGGGAGGCGCCCCCGGCATGGTCCCGACTCGATCTCGCACCGGGCCAATAGATTCACGGGTTTCCGGATATAATAGTCGAGATTCAATCGAACGTTTTCAGTGTCTCGGAATAATAAAACTTGCCGTGTCCCGGCACACATACATTCTCGGTCTTTCCGCGACGATTACGATATTCCCAATATCGGACACCCGTCCGAACATTAAACGGTCTCCTGAATGACCGACACGTTTAGAACGCCCGCTTCTCCGGACATAGGGCTTTTCAGCCGATTCAAGGGATATTCCCTCGTCGCCTCCTTGGCACCGGAAATATCAATGACGCTCATACAAGTCTTGTTTCGATCGCGGGGGGCCCACCGCAGTATGGTCGCAGCTTGCTCTTGCACCGGGCCAACAGATTTACCGGTTTCCGACCGCTCTAACCAAGGTTTAGCCGAATGTTTTCCGTTCTCCTGAACAATAAATTGCCATATACTGGTATACATACGCTCCAGCTTTCCCGCGACAACCGCGATTTTATCGAGCCGGACATTCGTCCGAACATTAAATGGTCAACACATGACCGACATGACCGCGAATGGTTTTCTTCTCGCCCTCGTGTGAGGATTTCAATGCCGCGTAATAGACCTTTCATGCAATTATTTTCTTGGCCATGAGGCCCTGAATCTCGGCGATTAATCAAGGGTGTTCCTTCGTATGGGGGATGTAAATGACGTCGTGACCTTTATGGCGCAGTGGGTTTTGGTCCCGACACGAACCACACAATCGTCTGACGAAGTCAGATCGAGCGCACCACGGGCTCCTCGGAGCCCGAACAAATTGTCATTCCGGTGACTGGCACGCCCACGCACTCAATAAACGAATAAACCCACGAGAGAATAATAAGTGAAAAAAAGTGCGTCCACATGTACCATGTCCGATCCTGTCGACAATCTGTCCCCAACATCAAACCAGTTCAAGGGAGTACGACAAGGAAGACCATACAGCGCTTCGTAAGGAGCCATACCAATACTGGAGTGAAAATCGTTATTATAAGCAAATTCAACAAGTGGCAAATGTTGACTCCACGAACCTTGCCAGTCAAGGCAACACGATCTCAGCATGTCTTCCAGAGTCTGAATAGTCCTCTCTGACTGTCCATCTGACTGTGGGTGATACGCTGAACTGACGCTAACTCAGTGCCCAAAGCTTTCTGGAAACTACGCCAGAAGCCGGAGGTAAAACGTGGATCACGATCTGACACAAGTGAAATATGAATTCCATGCAGTGGCACGATCTTCTGCACATAAAGCTCGGCCAACCTCTGCACATTTCAAGCAACTTTAATCGGCAACATTCTGGTAGTTTTAGTCAATCTGTCGACAAACAACCAGATACCATCAAAACCCTGAGAAGTCCGAGGCAAACCAACCACAAAGTCTGTAGTAACGTGGTCCCATTTCCACATTGGAATCTTTAAAGGCTGAAGTAATCCACCTGACTTTTGATGTTCGGCTTTAACCTGCTGACAAGTCAAGCACTTAGAAACAAATATAGCCACGTCTTTCTTCATACTTGGCCACCAGAACTGCTTTTTCAAATTCTGATACATATTGGTGACACCTGGGTGAATAGCTCTGCACATTCCAAGCAACTTTAATCGGCAACATTCTGGTAGTTTTAGTCAATCTGTCGACATGCTCGGCCAACCTCTGCACATTCCAAGCAACTTTAATCGGCAACATTCTGGTAGTTTTAGTCAATCTGTCGACATGCTCGGCCAACCTCTGCACATTCCAAGCAACTTTAATCGGCAACATTCTGGTAGTTTTAGTCAATCTGTCGACAAGCAACCAGATACCATCAAAACCCTGAGAAGTCCGAGGCAAACCAACCACAAAGTCTGTAGTAACGTGGTCTCATTTCCACATTGGAATCTTTAAAGGCTGAAGTAATCCACCTGACTTTTGATGTTCGGCTTTAACCTGCTGACAAGTCAAGCACTTAGAAACAAATATAGCCACGTCTTTCTTCATACCTGGCCACCAGAACTGTCTTTTCAAATTCTGATACATCTTGGTGACACCTGGGTGAATATCAAAGCGGGAACCATGGGCTTCACTCAGAACCTCAAGTCTCAATGCATGAATAGCGGGAACATACCATCTGCCCTGGAAGCTGACGACCAGCTCGTCATCAAATTCCACATCATATCTTGATATAACACGGGCCAAATCAGAATCAGCTTGCTGAGCTTCTTGAATCTGCTGATACAAAGCTGAACCCAAAACCAAGCTAGCACAAACTGCCATCCTCGGATCGGCAGGAATCTTCACGCTGAACGCCTCACTCGGAAGCTGTTCCCACAATTTCCATTCATGAAGCAACAATTGATTGACTTGCACCTTCCTGCTCAGAGCATCAGTCACAACATTCGTTTTACCCGGCTGATAGGAGAGTGTAAAGTCATAATCGCCTCTGCCTGAGATTCAGATATTTCTGGGAGATTATATACTGTAAACTCTGATGATCAGTAAGAATCTGAAATTTCTCACCATACAGATAATGTATCCAGATCTTCAAAGCAAAAATAACTGCAGCTAGCTCCAGATCATGCGTGGGATAATTTTCTTCCTACTGTTTCAATTGTTGAGATGCATATGCAATAACCTTACGATGCATTAGCACTGCACCCAAACCCACTCGAGAAGCATCTGTGCAAACAAGAAATCCACCCGAGTCAGAAGGCAAAGTCAACATTGGAGGAGAAGGCAAAGTTCACTATTCGGTGATCATCCTCCCAGCTCAGGAGCCGTGCGAGATCACGCCCCTTCACCCCATTAAGCATATAAAGATGGCTTCATCCCAAATATTCTAAAATTGACTGAGTTCATAGGCCCCCCATGTCAAAACATGTAATAATGGCCCTGGCCCCTGTCCTGAGAAGAAAGTGAGAGAAATAGGGATAAAACGGACCTAGGGATCAAAAGTTGATGTTAAAGTTGTTTCCTCAAAAGACTCAAAAGATGAAAGGGGGAATCTAAATGACAATTGCATTAAAAGAAAGTGGAGATGATTACTTGTCCTTCCTTTTCCTTTCGTCATTGAACTACTGAATGTGAAACTGTTAGTTTTGAGTGGACAATGAATGGATTCACCTTGGGCTTCCTACACCCCAATTTAGCATCACAAGTTAGATATCCAGAATGCTCTGACCTAGTATAGAGTTGCAAAGACACCACTTTAATGGTGTAACTTTTTTCGAGGCAGACAAGGTGCCAAAGCAGATACATAGACATAGGAGGGTGTGCCTAGGCACCCTCACCTAGTTGGCCTACACTCCATCCATAATGCCTTGGCATGTGGTGTTGCCTTGAAAACCATGTTCCAGCATTTATAAAAATTGGTCAAGTCCTAGATTTAGGCCATCATCCTTGTGTCCAATGTCAAATCTAAGACACAAATGCATAGGGCCATTGGCAGGTTTCTAGCAAAATGAAATTGGACTCATGTTGGTTCACTAAGAGGCCTGTATGATCATTGCACCACACTGCTTCACGTTGCATCATGCTGAAATTCTGCATACTCTATCATTGTCATTTATTTATCAGAAATCACTAACAGATAGGAAATCAAGGGTTTTCTTTTGTCACGGGGATTTTATTAACACTGATTGTGCATTGGTGTGACCGGAAACATCTTGCCATTGGGCAAAGTCTGAAATAAATAAAAATGGACATCAAATTTCTTAAAAAAGCTATTCTGTCCTTCAAGTTTTAAACATCCCATTAGCAGGAAAATGCAGTGGAATAAGATAATATGGGAAAAAGGAGTTTTTTTGCAAAATTGAAGTGATTGTTTTGGAAAATGGCCGTGGACAGGATCCTTTCACTAGACAAGGTCGAGAAGTCTAAACATAAGGTCCGGGATAGGGTATTGTGGCCTGTTCAAGGGAATATAACATCTATCCATCCTCTGCAGAGTTATAACTAATGTATGGATGTGCTGATTCAGATCATCAGATAAAAGCATGTAAGGCAGGATCGGATCGGATTGGACAGGCCCGGATCTGCCGATCTGATTGGTTTTGGGTCATTCTGATCTGATCCGACCCCGATCCAACCTATCCTGATCCAAGGGCAGGATCAGCCAATCCAGCGCAATCCCACCCCTTAAATTAAAAAAAATGAACAAGAGCGGTACTGTTCATCTAAGGATGAACAAAGAAGAAGAAGAACCACAGCTGAAGAAGAAGAAGAACTTCTTACCGTTGCCACCAGCCGCCGGTAACTTCTCCTCCTCCTCCGTGGGCATGGGAGTCTCAATCGGTGTGGGGGATGGAAAGGGGGGGGGGAGAAGCAAGGAAGGTATATTCAAAACCTTTGCTTTTTTGTATAAAAACCCTTATAACTTATCCTCTCTTTTACATGAACCTTGAAATAAATAAAAAAAATACCTGGATCGAACCAGGATCAGCCAATCCTGCCAATCCCGATCGGTTCGGGACCGGGCGATCCGATCCCGATCCTGCCTTCCTTGGATAAAATGCGGTTTCAACTAACAAATTTACAGCAGCTGATATCAGGATGGATTAAGGACTGAAGTACAGCAATGAAATTAGGGCTAGGAGAAGCCTGAGCAAGACAATGTTATTGGTTATATGAAAAGAAGGAAGCTAAGAGTCTTCAAGGATCAGTTTAGGAGCCCTTTTGAAATTGTGGAATCAGCAATAACTTTTTATCAAATGGGGATAATCATAGGATTAAAAAGACAAACAAGGGCATAAATTTGGCTCCTATGATTGTGGTTGCTGGGGTGTTCACCATATGGTTCAAACCGCGAAAACAAATCATTTTTGGTTTTGGTTTGGTTCTGATGAGGTCAGCGCAAGAGTTAGCTTGTGGTAGAGGGCTGACGGTGACCTCAGCGCAAGAGTTAGCCAGTCAAGCCTGTTGTGTGACTTTGACCTTAACTCAGACTCAGAGTGACCTGTAAGCACGAGGGTCATCAGCCCCAGCCGAGGCTTAGGGGATAAACCCTCCGACAGTCAAGTCTGTTGGGAATTCAATTATAGGGAAACATGTGAAGGGCATGTGTCTAGCTTCAGGCATAGTAAAATAAGTGTATGCTGGAGTTCTATACCTGGATATCCTTCTCACTTATAGAAAAGGGGACCTGCAGGGTGATTATTCCTCTTTTGATTTGGGACTATCATTCTCTTCTTTATTGGGAAGACCCCAGCCATCGGATCCTACTCCAACATCTTGGGCCACCTCAGTTAGAGTGCCCAGGTATGAGGTGACACCTTCAGGGAGAAACCCATGTTAGGCCAAGCTCCTAATGGGCCGAGCCGTGAAGTAAGCAATAACTTGAAATGAAGATAGAATGTCTGCCATACAATATTAAACAAAATTGGAAGAACAATTGTGTACCGCAAAAACTAAGGTAGTTGCCATACATGAATGAGGAATTTAAACTGACGAACTTTACCTCATCTTTGTTGATTTTGGAAAAATAGTTTAAAAGCATTAAAAGAAAGGTTGTGAGCCACAAGTTGTTGGGCTCAACAGGGATCATCTCTACTCCCTACTTTGAACCTAAATACACGAATGTATGTTCTTAATCGTGATCACATTTTTTAATTGAAAGCTGTTGGGACATTCTTCTTATTGTTCTTGATTTACGTCGATAAACTAAACAATTATAGGATGAATCAAATTGTAAAATTGCTAAAAATTACTTTAAAAAAGTTATAAGGCGCTTATTTATTTCATACTAGTTTGACTTTATCATGGGTCATCTTTAGGCCTTGTCATCTCTTAGTCTTAGTTCTTGAGAATTCATAGTCATCAACTTAAATCTTGAATAACATGTCCTCCGAGTCATAATTGTTGTAATATAATCATTGCTTTGTTGGCTTTGATCTTTCTTTTTTTTCTTTATTTATAGGTGTCTTCATGGAATAAAGAATGGAACCATAGATCTTTACTTCATACCTAACCCACCATCAGACTAATCTTATGATTTTAATAAGACCTTTTTTGGGGCTAAAATCTAGAAAACCCAATCTATTATGGTCCATCTTCTCAAATTGGGTGTGCCATATGTCATTTGGCAGGTTGCACATGTTTGTATTGTCTACTGATTTGTGACTTGTAATATGATTGATACTTCTTGGATTATGATTCTAGATATTTTTGGAAGGTGATCACAAGGCTTCCATTCATTGAAAGAAATGTTAAACAACACAGTGCAGATCATACGACAGAATTCAATCACGAACTGGGGGAGACCACATCTCTATTTGGTTTGGTTTGGTTTGGAAGAAAAGCTTTTCCAAACCAATCTAAATCAAAGAATCTCCAAAATCAAACCAAAGGAAACCGATAAAACTCAGTTGACGTCAATTTCATTCTGTTTGCACTTTCAAAAAATTTCATTCTGTTTGAATTGCTTTGGCTAACCCATGCAGCTGTAGGATCATTGGGCCAAAGCTGAGATGCTACCTATTAGCTCCTACATTCATTTTCTTCTATGATTAAGATTTAGTGGTTAGGGATAACGATCACATAGGGGGGGAGACCCTGTTAGACTGGTTTCTTAAATAATCTTCTTATCTAAATATGTTGTGGTAATTAAGGTTAATGACTATGTAAAGAATGGGGGAATGTTTAATAAATCATGCAAGTACGTTTATGGAAACCACCATTATTAAGCTTTGCTTATCTTGTGATTTATGATTTCCTTAATTATTTATTTTGCTGAAAACTTAGGAAAGGCTAATGATGCCAATGATAATTAATGTGTTAACGATTAGAATAGTGATAGCGATGACATTTATGCATGTTTTGTATAATTAGTACATACATAACCAAAGGAACTCTGAGCACAGTTAAAACTTGGCTTAAACTTAGAAAAATACAAAAGATGACCCACATGACGATGATTGTGATAAGGAAATTATCATTAACCAAGGTTATAATATTATAATTGCTTTAGGCAGCACAATCTGACATGTTCACATTCATATATAGTCTTACAAAATTCTTTGTGATGTGCCTGAGCTCTCATTTAAGTTAGATCTATGAAAAGTTTGATTACTAATAATTATAACCATGCATATGATGGCCAAGTTATAAGTAAAGAAGATATAAAGGAGCAATGTTATGCCACATTGTTCTATATTTGGATCATACCTAGCATAATGTATCGTAAATGGTAGACATATAAGACAGCTTGTGTAACGCCCTGGATGTTTCAGATATTTTTCGAATCAGGATCCATGAGTTTCGGATCGCTTTTGTGGGTCTCGGATTGAGTTTTGTGGTTTACGCGTGTTTTCGTCTGGCGAGCCTTTAGAACCCCGTGTAGGGTGAACCGTTGCGTTCTCCGACTTCGGGGGGTTACCAGCGCGTTGTGCTTTTTTCGAGGATCGTGGGGAGTATTTTTCCCAATTTTCTGTATTTTTTGATTTTTCTGGATTTTCTATATATAAACCCCCCTCTCTCTTCCTCACTCTCATTCTCTCCCTCTCACGCTCTCTCTTTCTCCCCTCTCTTCTCCGACGGCCGACGAAGCGAGGTGGGGGCGAGGTGGAGGCGACGCGGGCGAGGAGCGGGCAAGGATGGGCGAGGATCGAGGCGTGACGAAGCTCGGCCGCGACTTTGGGGCGTCGCGACGGTTCGTGCGGCGTATTCTTGGCGGATCGGCATCCTCGACGCGCGGAATCTTCGATGGAGGTAGGGGGACGGATCCTTAAAATGTGTACATCATTTCCCGCGAGTTTGGTAGCCTGAGGCGAGCCGAGAAGGTTTATTTTCCCGCCGGGGTTAAAATGTGTGATTTTTGGTTGTGAGCCGGATTTTGCGTTTTGATTGCGTTTTTGGGGTTTAAATGGGTCCTCTTGGTGCTAGAGAGGCTAGAGAAGAAGAAGAATAAGAGGAAGATGAGAGGAGCTCGCTTCCCCATGCTGCTGAAGCCAAGATTCTTCAGTCGGATCGTGTTTTGAACAGATTGTGATGCGTAGATCATCGTCCTATCATCCTCGCGGCTATTCAAGCATCGGGCGGAGCCATCTAAAGGGGAAAACTATTCCTGCAGAATTTTCTATTGATATATCTGACAAATGATGTGTTATTTGTTGTCATCTTGACAGATATATTTGTATAAACAACGACGATTACTGTGTGTGTTTGGAGTGTGCGGTGTGCACATCCGAGTGTGTTTGGTTTGTTGCGGTCTGCAGCGTGTGTACTTGTTTCGGGGTTCATCCCCTCGTGTTGTTGCGTCTCTACAGCGTGCGCTTGTCTTTGGGGATTGTTCCCTGTGTGTGGTTGGGAGTTTTCTCACGTGTGTGTACATGCGTCGTCCTGCGTGTGTGTGTTGGAGCTTGGCTCCGTGTGTGTGGGGATTTATCCCTGTGCTGGTTTTTCAGCAGTGAAGCCTCACTCAGTTGAGTGAAGGGTGGACGTAGGGAGCCCGTTGTGATCTCGAACCACCTTTAAAATTCTTTGTGTAGTGGTTTGCATTGTGCGATTGGTTCCTTATCTTCTACCCCATTCACAGGAATTTGTTCTTCAGAGTTGTACTCCTTGTTTTGTTTGAAGAAATCACACACACTGTGAGCTGGTCATTATCTATTACACTTCTTGTGCTTTAACAATCGCTCACACATTTAATTTACACACACTAAGAGCTAAGTTGAGTTTAGATACTCAAGCCACTTTTAATTCTTAATGTCCATCTATTGCCTCTTGGTAAATCTACGCCGTGCCTAAGTGTTAGTTTCCGTTGTGGAGAGTTTGTGTTTTAAATTGAACAAAATTTTTATAGAGGGATCTATTCACCTCCCTCTAGATCCGTCTTCCTGCACTACGGGACCCAACATATCTTTTAACATTTTATCTGTTAGTATAGCAACACTATTTCTAGAGTTATTATTACCCATATACCAAATCTATCAATATCTTTAGCTTTATGTCTTTTCCACCTAGTTTCTTACAGGCAAGTTATGCTAACCCTCCTATCTTTCATTAACTCAACCAACTCTAAATCTTTGCCCGTTAAAGTTCCTATTTTCCAAGTAGTTAGACGGATCCTATGCTTTTGGACTACTTTTTTTACCAATGATCGTCCAACCTCACACGGAAACTCTTGCCTATTTGACACCGCAATCGGGGGTTATTGTAACGCGTCGCTTATGGGGAACGCCCTAGCTAGCCCTTGCTCACTTATCGTTTTATCTGAGTTCCGTTGTA
This sequence comes from Amorphophallus konjac, assembly GCA_022559845.1. Lineage (NCBI taxonomy): Eukaryota > Viridiplantae > Streptophyta > Magnoliopsida > Alismatales > Araceae > Amorphophallus > Amorphophallus konjac. Next base: position 163,498 of record JAHNEJ010002234.1, read on the forward strand.
ACGCGTCGTTTCTGGGAGACGCTCTAGCATTAGCACAAATTGTAATTAGATCAAAATTCATATAGTAGATGTGACAAATTTTTACTTTTGGCTGTCAACCTAATACAAACCCTCCTTTCTCATCCGGACTTGGACTGGCCATGGCGAAATTGGTGAAAAACTAGAGTAATAACTAAAAAAGGTTAGAAATTTCAAATATACCCCGCCTTGTGCGAAAATGTCATTTATAGACATCAAGTCAACTTAAGGGTTCGATCACGATCAAAAGAGTGATCATGACTATGAAGCAACTCCGACGGTCCAATAATGATCATATTGACAATCTAACGTTCTGATCGTGATGAAATTTGAAGTCAACGGTCAGATCTTGATCAAGAACTAGTCCAATGGTTAGAACGTGGATGGAGTCAAATCCGATAGTCCGATCGTGATATAATTCAAATCCAACCATCTGATCAGGGACAGGAGCAAATCCAAAATTTCGATTGTGATAGAAGTCAATTTAAAGGTCCAACTGAAGACTAAAGCAAATTCAAGGTTGGATTACGACTAGTTGTAAACTCGAAGATCTGATTATAGAATTGGGATAAATGTAAAGGTCTTGAAAGATCGATTGTAATCCAAATTACATATGTATCTTTAATGGGCCATCATTGAGATCCTGACCATTAGATAAAATCCTCAGCATTACAACAGATATCAAGACAAAAGATGTTCTTTGGTGGTTAATCAAAGGTTTCCAGACTTTATGTCGATATAAATAAACACTGACTACCGTTGGTGGGAAAATGTCTAGTGCAAGGATCTTAAATCGTCTGATAAACTTAAAGCGCGGAATTAATCATGTACACGCTAATTAAATAGCTAAACAAATGTGCATCTTTGTTCAACAAATGAGCATCTTAATTCTTTTCGTTATTTTTGCTCGTGAAACAATTGCCAAATGGTTGATGGAATTATGAATGTAAGGTAGAGTAATGACATATTAGGTATCTCTCACTAAAGAATGAACGACTATCATGTTAACGTCTGTGGTGCCCTATTATTTCATGCTCATACTGGATCAGTTGTCTGAGGAACACATGATATAACTAGATAGAGCTTCAGATGGCGTTGTCTGAGGTACATGCTGATTAAATACCTAAACAAATGTGCATCTTTGTTCAACAAGTGAGCATCTTAATTCTTTTCGTTATTTTTCCTCGTGAAACAATTGCCAAATGGTTGATGGAATTATGAATGTAAGGTAGAGTAATGACATATTAGGTATCTCTCACTAAAGAATGAACGACTATCATGTTAACGTCTGTGGTGCCCTATTTCATGCTCATACTGGATCAGTTGTCTGAGGAACACATGATATAACTAGATAGAGCTTCAGATGGCGTCTGAGGTACATGCTGATTAAATAGCTAAACAAATGTGCATCTTTGTTCAACAAATGAACATCTTAATTCTTTTCGTTATTTTTCCTCGTGAAACAATTGCCAAATGGTTGATGGAATTATGAATTTAAAGTAGTGTCATGACATATTAGTTATCTCTCACTAAAGAATGAACGACTATCATGTTAACGTCTGTGGTGCCCTATTATTTCATGCTCATATTGGATCAGTTGTCTGAGGAACACATGATATAACTAGATAGAGCTTCGGATGGCGTGTCTTTCACAACTTGCTCTATGATGTGGATCCTTGAATTTTGTGGAACAGAATGTTGTTATTTTCTGTATTGGCCGTTGTCATGTTTGAACTAGTTGTGCAATGTGAAGACTATTTTCATGCTGAGCCTTCAGTCTTAGTGTATTCTGGTCGTGGAATGAGGTGTACCAATTGAACCAGAATTTAGACAAATAGGCCCGCACTTTCTATTATGAGTTTTCACACCCGATATTGAATTCGGCTATCATGCATCTGTGGGCACATATGAAGTATGATTTATTCCTTGTCAGTCGGTGGACTCATGGGGTACTTCAAAGGTGGCAGCCAGAAGTCATTAGCTGTCGGAGGTCTATCAGCGCTACTATTGTATTTTGTGTACACGCAACTGCCAGTAAGACCGGCGTTGCATCATCTCTGGGCCTCGGTGAGAATGCACTTTCGATTGTGTGTGTATGAAGCATATTTTACAACGTAAGCAGAACTAATGGCTGGTTCATCCATTCATGAGCAGGTCTGTCAGCTACGCTGTTGGCGGTTATGGGCTCTCGCTTCAGGAAGTCCGGGAAGATGTTTCCTGCTGGTGTTATCTCCCTCGTGTCTTTTGTAATGGTTGGGGCTCCACGGTTAGGGATTTGAATCAGATGTTGTGTGCATTTCGTTTGTCCACGGTTACGGATTTGAATCAGATGTTGTGTGCATTTCGTTTGTAGTGCTTTGTACCTTGGCACTTTGTCTGTCTTAGGTTGTGGGGATACTCTCTCTCTCTCTCTCTCTCTCTCTCTCTCTCTGTGTGTGTGTGTGTGTGTGTGTGTGTGTGTGTGTGTGTGTGTGTGTGATGCTGTTTAATACGTAAATGACTAATAAGCCATGACAATTTATGTTACCAGTTCGCTTTAGCAAATTTGTTCGGTATATATGCAATTTAGTTTTTTTGACCATCTCCACTTCGAATTAATAGAAATCAGAGTTCTCCCAGCTATTGCTTGCATATTTTTCTGTAAACCTGATGAAGTCTCACGCTGGGTACTTGAACCGGGTGGGATTCAACAACCCTTGCTGTGAAATATTATGAGCAATGTTTACTACACCGTCCCCCTTAATTGACGTGAGATCTATGTCAATTTATTTTGACTTGAGTCCCCAGTCCTCATTTACTGGGACGTGGCAGTCAAATAAAAAAGATCTTATGAATGGTGCAAAAATTGAGGTTTTTTAGTTTTCTTGGAGAGGGGGAGGGGTGGTATGGGGTCTACATGAAGATAGTTTGGTGTGAGTTTTACGTAAATTAATTTTTCAAAAAAAAATAGTGCACTGTTTGGTGGTGTAATCAAGGGGTTGGTGTAATAAGTATTATTTTAATTATTATACGTTGGGATTCTGTTGGCCCTCACATCATTTGACAGAACTATTCTACTCAACTATTGTTGATTGAACGGAACAATTTACCTGACACGATGAAAGACATCTATTGGCCTCCTATATCCTATCCGTCAAATCCAAAGTGGAACATTTTCTACAAAAAAGAATATTTATTAAAATAACTTTATTATAATAAATATTTATCTAAATATATCTCATCCCAACATATTTTTAAAACTACGGATCATTTTTGCCTCCTCGTCACCTCTCCCTCCCTTTGGTTTCCGGGTCCACTGGAAAGGTACAAGACTAAAGTCTAGATATATGCCACAATACATTATTAAACAAATTGGTGGCGTCGGGTTTGGGGAGGGGGGGGGGGCACAAGGAGAGATGCAGGGAGAGAGAGAGAGAGGAGGGCGAAGAGGTTCTTGCAGCAGGGGGTCGCTGTAGTCGGCCAACGCGACCCTCGTCCTTGACGAAGACTCGCTGGGTGTTTAGATAGTGCTCTAGTCCCATCGTCGCCGCCATCGTCAACCACCCTAACAGCAGTAGTCCTCGTCCTCGACTAATACCCCAACAATACGGCCCCCCATCCCCAATTGTCGTCGTCTCTTTTTTTGGTTGAATGGAGAGAGAGGGAGATAGAGAGAGAAATAGAAAAAGATAAAAAATAATGGTCAGTATTCTTTCAAAATATTCTTTTTTAAACGATTGTTAGTGGGGGGAATTTTTTTAATAAAGGTTATAAGAATTGAGTAGTTTATTAATAAATAGTTTGATTAGGGAAGATGATTCTTAATATGATAAAAATTATAGGAGTCAAAAAATAAATAACTCATAAAAATGTCATGTAATTTTAAAAAAACACGTAAATCCATACTCGGTGTTGTGTAGGAAAGTAGCTTGATCAACCGCAGTTTTAACAAAACCATGAAAATGGGAACAAAAAAATCTCAACTACTACCTACCGGGGCTAACATATGCTGTTGAAAGAAACTTAAGCATGTTTACGGGGAAGGGGAAAATGATTTTAGCCAGTATCAACACCCCCCCCCCCCCCTTATTCCTCCTAATCTTCTCCGTGTTATTTTCCCTCCAACATATACACCCATCACTACAGCACGTCCACGCTGCCTGGACCTAAATGAAATTGTAGCCAACAATCTACCATTAAGGCTGTCAATGGTAATCGACAATCAGGTAACTCTATGATTCGTTAAATAGATAATATTTTTCTTTTTGATAAATTAACGGATATGAAAAATTCCTTAGCAGATATAAATACGGATACATCTCATTCTAATTCCATATTCGTCTATTACCGTTGAACAAATTTGAATTCGAGTCAAATAATTTAATACCTCGGAGAAAATGACATTGAAGATGAGATAGATGTATAATGTAAGTCATTTCTATTTTAATGATGATATAATATTTATAAATTCTAAGATATTTTTATAATTTTATAAATTATAATTTAATATATTCTTTATTTTCATGTAAAATATGTAAAGAATGTAAAGATGGCGGAGATTAAAGTCCAATAGTGTTATTTCACTTTATTACTTTTTATTTCATCCTGCCTTTAGGGATATTATAATATTATATTTTTTTATATATTTAATTTCATTCTATGTTGACTATGAGGATATAAGAACTAAATTGAAATATATTTGTTTATCGTATACATGGATTATTCTTTTCAATTTAATTTTTTTCTAATTGAGTTAATTTACATCTTCAATTTTTGTCTTGTATGTACTCTTATGATCGATAACATCTTCAATATTTCGGATACTAGATAACAGTTTTGGATACACTATTTTTCGAATACTTAGCGAACAGTAGACAGATACAGTTCTTCCTTATCGGATATGGCTACAGACAGTCCACTATCTATACCGTATCTGACTATCTATACCGTATCCGACCCATTGACATCCCTACATGCCACTATCAGACTATTCCTCAATATGTGTGTGGGTAAAAGTTTGCGACCTTATTGATGCTTCTCTATCTTCCTCGTAATGTTGTTGCTTTTCTTTGTATCCTCCGTAGCACCATCACCCTCTGCTCCTTCCTTCTTGGCAGAAGCTGTGGATGGGCTACTGTTGTTGCCTCGTAGACACCGTGCATAGTGCTAGAGGTAACGCCTGTTTGAACGGGTTGCACCGACCTGCACTACGGCACTCTTCACAAGTGCCGGGGTACGAACAATCATATTGTTGGAGGCATTGTAAACTGCATCGAGAATACGCGTCTTGCGGGAGACGGCCTCACCCCACACTAACCATTAGTTACCATTGTCCAATCTCCAAGCCCTCCACTTGGTCGTTCCCTCCCCTCACTCGCAGCCTCCTCAGTGTCTTGTTGCTGGAAAGCTTTGTGTTGGCAGTCTGGCACCCTAGCTCGTACTTGCACTTTTTCCTACATGTTGTAATAAAGGATCCATCTGCACCACTTACCCCAGGTAAGCAGGGATTGTAACGACCTGAGAATCCGATTATCGGGAAAGACCCGATAACCCGGGAGGGCATGGAAGGGCTAAAAGGAGTGTGGAGGCACAAGGAAATAGGAAATAGAGTAGGACAATTCAATAATTAACAGAAATAAATAAACAACTAATGCTACAACAGAGTCCAGTCTTACAGAAAGTACAGTCTAAAGTAGTAAAAATGTACCACATGCCGAGTTAACACTCGGCCCGGCGATCTGGCAATCGAGAACCTCCGTACCGCACCCTCGAACCCCGAGGAAGAACCGCCACACCTGAAAAGTAGGGAATGAGTCTCCAAAACAGAGACTCAGCAGGGATCCCGCGGAACCCCAACTGGAAATGACGGCGGTAGCGGAAAGGAAAGCTACAACGACAGCAGGAATAGCAAACCGAGGGCCGGTTCGGCACTACAGCTACTCCTACTGTACCAGAAATTCACTCCGATCTCACGGTCGGGGGCTACCGAACCACACTAGTACCACTTACCGAAGTAAAAACTCACGACAACCACGCCGTAGAGGCCTGTCTCCCAGGAGACGGCCAACCTGGACACACTATCCAAGGTGCAACTCCGACCACCCCGTCGCGGACACCGCACCAACAAGACGCAACCTCGGTAAAAAGTTACTGGCACCCGTCTCACGGCACGAAAACCGACACACGCGCCACGGCGAAACAACCGAAACTCGACGGTCAACACGACCAAAACCCGAAGGTCGAAGTCACAGAAGCTGACGGTCCGTCACTCTCTGTCCAGAACAGGAGTACCTTCCCCTGGAAGCACAGTCGGTAGCGTCCTCTGACGTCTTACACCGCACCGCAGGTGCCCTGCCTGACGTGGTAGCGCCTACCAAAGGCACGGACACTATACAAGTAACCACAAAACAAGTGACTAGCTGGGGTCAGGCCCGTCAGCGTGGGTCCAACCGCCCCCAACCACGTGTGCACACACATACCGTCCGTCCCTGGTCTGGCCCTCTGACTGATTTTCCCCTCAGCCGGACTCTGGCTACTAGATGCGGGGCCCGACAGAAACCAGTCTAAAACTGTCCTCAGGGTAAGCCTCTCCACCTACTCTCAGGTGGGACCACTAAACGTGTAAGCAGGCTACGGCTAGTGGATGGTCGCTGAGAGAGTAGACTCTCAAGTCAACGGAAAATAACGTCCAAACCTGACGAAGTACGGGGACCGCCCCACGTACCAGCATCGTCGCACGATGACCACAGTCGAAGAAGAAACGGGACTCACAGTCCACAAAGAAACGCAGAAGTACGATTCTCAAGGCAGGTCACAGGCGGCCAAACCGAATCTCATTCTCAGGGAACAACGGAAAACATAAATCAACGTGGGCACATGTGGATGCATACATATACACATATCTTACTATTGAATGCCTTTGTGTCACAATTTCTCGGTATATCAAATGGCAATTTGAAGAAAGTCAAATCAAGTCTGGTCGGAAACTTACACTGTGCGTGAGTAAAAAAAAACTTCCCCTCGTACCAGAAGTCGACTTAATAAAATAAGTATCGTTGTATCGTGTGTTTAAGTGCAAACTTGAATTATGCTTTGCACAGCAAATATTTCTTGATTAATGTATTCATTTCTATTTGCTCAGTCCTGAAGACTTCTTTATCTTAACAATTAATCAAGAGTTATCTTTATTTCGAAAGGACATAAATAACACCATAACTTTTAAGATATGATATACTTTGGGTACCAACACGATTATCCACGGTTGTGTGATTAGTTAGATAATATATATAATAAACTCGTCACGTTGTGACTGACACATTACTACTAAATAAGACCTAAAATAATAATAAATGAAAATCCAACCCCACATAGTCCAACTACAATAAACGTTATGCTAATGTTGCTATTCCCCACCCGTCACATTGTCACTCCGGGCAGCACCTTGAACCATTAAAATGGACCGGCATGACGAGCCGAAGCACAAGCACCTAACGTGCCCCAACGGAGACAATCAAGTTGGTCTCCAATGTTCCCCCGGCCGAGCGCCAGTGAATGCAAACATGAAGAGTCACCATCACAAGAAACGCCATGCTAATAGTAGGAAACGCTTTAGACATGCATGTACATGGAACCCTGCGTACATATACACGCTAGTAACGAAGCATGTACGCATATACCTCTAAACCCACAACCGTGTATGATTTCAAGCGAGGTCCAAGAGTCAACAATACCATAAGTAGATATGTGTTTGCCTCGGAAGAAAACATAGATCTACTGATACTTGATGTCCTTGGGCAGTTGCATTTAAAGATGTTGGAGCAGACACAGACAGCAGGATGAATGGAGGATACAAGTTGCCATGTTGCCAGCTTACAGTTCCTAGAGTATGCTGAACAAGTCGCATGATTAGATTCAGATGATCCATTCGAACAGCATATAACCTTACGCTCTTACCTCTGGCACAGGGCCAAAAGATGTTGAGTGGGTCACAGTACACTGATCATGATCATGGCCGGACAAGACAAGCATCTGAAGCAAAAAAAAAACATTGTAAAATTTTGCTACCCACTTTTTCTTTCTCTAACACTGCTGCTAGCAAATGCGTGGCATAATCACAATTTGTTTACTTCCATTCTACTTATTTCATCATAAGAAAAGGATGAAAAGAAAACTTACAGGCTTGATTAACTCCAGCAAATGTTTGGATGTTTCCTCAGTAAGATAATTCTGATATCTACATGATGCAATAAGAAAACTCATTTTCATCCTATCGATTATCTTCTCATCATTTTCATTCTTTGCACTTTAATGCATTAAGAGGGGACACACTAGAGGTGTACAAGTTGAATTTGTGTGTGTGTGTATGTGGTTGATGCCCAAGACATCGTGATTGGGTATTCATTTGATTCATAGTGTGTGGAAAAAATCCCACCCTCTGTTGGAAGAGTGGGTGTATAAGGTCTCAAAGGTTGAAATTGAAACACCATAAAAATCTCTATGTTCACTTATGCAATTGCTCGTTGTTTCCTCCCCTCACTCATCCAAACTAGAAGCTATCATGCGTTATCTTGAGATTGAGTTATGTTGCCACGTCCCGAGCACGGAAGATACCCGAGGTCGTGGCCAGCTTATATAGAACCATTCAATCAGAGCAGTATACATATTTTTTTTGACAAAAGATAGAGTGCGCAATATATCTAAATCATAACTAAGATTAAATTCCCATATTAATACCAATGTCCAAGATGACAATTATCCAATTGACCAAATGGTAATAATTCTAATCTACGACATTCCTTATTCAAATCCAAATACTAGGCTACAAGCCTTATCAAGCTTCGATCAACTAGACCAATCATAACTAGAAGTACAGGGTACGACTTAAAACACAAAGGACACGACTAGTTGGCAGAAGACAACCGATGACTCTAGCACTCTTCACTCGGTCTCGTTCCCATTCATGTAGATGTCGCTATCCGAATTTTCAGAAAATGTAAGGAAGCAACTTGATGAGCGAATCACTCAGTAGGATTTATATCTCAAGCTCTAACAATCTTTAAGTTAATTACAAGTTCATGCGGTATAAGGATGCATGTTGGATCAAGCTAGAATATCAAGAATTGTATTGAGAGAGTATCACATGAATTTCAATAAGATGTATCAATAAGAAAACTAGCAAGTAATTTGCAAGTAGTTGCACAAGTCTTTCCAAAAAGATGATAATCAATATTCAAGCAAGTCCTTTCAAGAAGGTAATAATCGATGATCAAGTGAGTAATCTCAGGCTCATATAATAACAAGTAGTGCAATGGAATTGGCTATTTCATTCATTCATTCAAGCAAGTAATTGCCCTTTTTTGGGCCACGCGAGTCAAGTCAAGCAGATAGAGAGAGTAAACGTGGAATGTCTCAAGTCAAGCAAACATGTACTTCGCCCTTATGCGGGGCTCAAGTCAAATATTGTCCAACTCTGGGCCACGCAAGTCAAGTATTTGATGGGACATCGAGGCAAGACCGTCCGCATTTTGTTTGTATTTATGTCCTTTCATATTTGTATGTATACCCTTATGTTATATGGGTACGCAATTGTAAGTCTTAGTGGGTTTATATGTAAAATTCCAGTAGGCCCAAGCCAGGGGGCCCTCACCCCTTTCCCATTGGTCCACCTAGACCATGTGGGGCTGGTCAACCATCCTAGGTGGCCATCTAGAAGGGTTGAATGCCAATTGACCACATGGGAGACAAAGAGGGTAAATTTTCCAAGGTAGGCTACCTACCCTTTCCAACTTGTCCCCTCTTGGTCAAGGGGGCGCCCCTCCCCTTAATATTTTATGGTTTTTTTGTGTGTTATTCACACTTCATCCCAGCCATCCAATCCCCTCCCCTAGATCTAATGGTGTAGATTATGTTTGATGTAAGGCATATAAAAGGTTGTATTTTCCATTTGTTGGCATTAATGAAGAGAAAATTGTTGGAAAATCAAGAGTGTTCTTGAGCCCCTCCTCTCTCCCTCTGGTTTCTCTCCTCCAACCTCCAGTTCTAGAGTGATTCTACCTTCTATCCCCTCCCCTCTATCTCCGGTGATCATCTGTGCCGCCGCCGTCGCCGTTCGTACCGCCTTCGAGCCGCCGCTGAGCCATCTTCAAGTTTCTGTCCTACTGGACAGAGGTGTAGTTCGTGAATTCTTGCTGCCAGCCACGAGCTCAAATGGATTTGAAATTTTGAGGCTACAGTGTTGTCAGCCAGATTCCAGATCCGACCCACTGCTAGTGCAAAAATCATAGAAATTCGTAGCCTTTCCCAAATCCAGATCCAAAAATAGTCCTGATTTCCTAGCTTGATTTCTAACAACTTTGCTGAAACCCATAACCTCAGATTCGGAGGTTCACATATCGGTCAAAGGCAACTCTCAGGAAAGTTCCCTGCTAGTCTGAGAGTTCAGGCACTGTATAACAGCAACCTTCAAAATTCGCCAATTGGAAGTGCAGGCTTGATTATTTTCTGTAATCCCCTTGGGTTGAAGCCCTTCGGAGCATCTTTCCAACGGCGCCAGTTTCGTCGCATTCCGACGTCGGGGCTGATCGCAGCGTCCGTTCTCGCCGGAGCGTACGCCAGAAAATAGAACCGGCAGATCCGTGGCCGGTTATTCTGACCGGCGCCGAACGGAGCCGCCTGGCCTCCGGCTGGCGAACCAGAGTGCCGCCAGCCCAGGGAACACTTCCACAAGTGTCCCCACCACAGTGGTGACATCGGGTCCCGCACGGTCCCTCCGGACAGCGCGTGGGCCCCACAGCCACAAGTTCGGGTGCTGCCGAAGAGACGCGAGAAGCCGCCCGTCAACCCGAATTCGGTCCTCCCGGGCCCAGTTATGTAGCCCTTTACCTCTCTGCGTGGAGTGGGCGATATTTCATTACTATCATCATTGTGTAATATTTATCCCGGGAGTACGAGTTTCGGCGGGGTCCGTCTTCCCCACGCCGAGCGCGTGGAGGTATCGCATTCGCTCCCTTACTTGGCATTTTACTTACTTCATATATATTTATTTATGCCGCTGCTAGAGAGCATGTGTAGGCATATCTAGCTCGCTTTATCTATTCATTACCGCTGCTGCGAGAGAGTGTGAGACCATCCCGTGACCCGATCCGGGGACACGAGAGGGCCGATCACCCTAGCTCATTGCCGGTTTCTCAACCGCGCACGTCCGACGCTTCCCTCGTTAAGGGACAGTGACGAGCTTGTCGTGTCCGTGGTCTCATCCCGCATCAGTATTGCCCATTCTGGGCCAAGCAGGTCAAGTCAAGTAAGTAGTTCGGTGCAATGTCAAACATCGTAGTCAATAAACTCCCATGGTCACAAGTACCTTCGGGTGCTCCTCTCAGGACAAGACCGGGCCCTATATGCATAGCATTTCATGTATACTTTTAGGCATCCACTCTCATTTATATAGCCAATATAGAATTTCAAGAAGTTTACCCTTGTAGGAACATAAGGTAGATTTTCAATAATAGAGTTCAAGGACATCTCGAGTGTAAATGATAAATTATGACCATCTATTTAAAATGCATGACATATAGCCAAATCGGGGTTAAGGAGATGGCCAAAAAGTCATGTAAAGAAAGTAAACACAATTGGTCAAAGTCAATGTTATTGATCAAAGTCAATGCTATTGGTCAAAGTCAACACTACTGGTCAAAAGTGTCAAGCGGTCAAGGTCAGGCAGCGTTTTACTTTTCACGTAGAAATGCATAACTAAGGTCTATGCACATTACTATTCATGCATATAGAAGGTTTGTGCACATTACTATTCATGCATATAGAAGGTCAGTGCATGTTACTATTCATGCATATAGAAGGTCAGTACACGTTACTATTCATACCTATAGAAGGTCTATGTACGTTACTATTCATACTTATAGAAGGTCTTTGCATATTACTATTTATGCCTTTAGAAGGTCTGTGCGCGTTACTATTCATGCCTATAGGAGGTCTGTGCATGTTACTATTCATGCATATAGAAGGTTTGTGCATGTTACTATTCATGCATATAGAAGTTCTATGTATGTTACTATTCATGCATATAGAGGGTTTGTGTATATTACTATTCATGCATATAGAAAGTCTGTGCATGTTACTATTCATGCATACAGAAGGTCTGTGCACATTACTATTTATGCCTATAGGAGGTCTGTGCATGTTAATATTCATGCATATAAAAGGGTCTGTGCACATTATTATTTATGCATATAGAAGATCAGTGCATATTACTATTCATGCATATAGAAGGTCTGTGTATGTTACTATTCATGCCTATAGGAGGTCAGTGCATGTTACTATTCATGCATATAAAAGGTCTGTACATGTACTATTCATGCATATAGAGGATCTGTGCACATTACTATTCATGCATATAGAATATATGTGCATGTTACTATTCATGCATATAGAGGGTCTGTGCACGTTACTATTCATGCCTATAGGAGATCTGTGCATGTTACTATTCATGCATATAGAAGTTCTGTGCACGTTACTATTCACGCCTATGGAAGGTCTGTGCACGTTACTATTCATGCCTATGGAAGGTCTGTGCACATTATATGATAAGGTTTGTGCAATGCATGATAAGGTCTATGCAAATCACTATTCACATCCGTGCATCTTCTACTTGTGTAGGTATATGTCTACATAAGGTCGGTGCAGTGCATGATAAGGTCTGTGCAAGTCACTATTCACGTCCGTGCATCTTTTGCTTGCGTAGGTATAGGTGTACATAAGGTCGGTGCAGTGTATGATAAGGTCTGTGCAAGTCACTGTTCGCGTCCGTGCATCTTTTGCTTGCGTAGGTATAGGTCTACATAAGGTCGGTGCAGTACATGATAACGTCTGTGCAAGTCACTATTGTTGGCACTCAAAATATGATCATCTGGCGACCAAGCCGCAAAGACGAATGATACGGCCAGCTGAAGCTGAGAAGCCGATGAAGAACAACATGCTGAAGACCTCTCAAGCTACCAGGGCCTCGGGTCACCTAGAATGAATGACGGGGGACTTCGCTTCAGGAAAGTCGAGATGAATCTGCAACCAATCGGCAGTGCGACCAAGCCTGCCTAATGATCCGGCATCGACTCCGTCATGCCGCTACCCTACACCCGTCACCCGACCAAGGACGACGGTCTACCTGGTGGCTCGCCACCTGAATGAAGACTCTCCTGAGGAGGAAGAACGGCCTTGGCCCTTTACAACAAGGAGCCGAAGGCTCTGTCAGCAGAAGGTCCCGATCACCCGACACGGGTTCAGCTTCTCGCCATAGTGGGCCCGTTAGTGGCCAAATGGTCGCCAATTAAGGCGGAATTATCCCGGATGTCATACCATCCCGAAGGGAAACTCCAGGCGTGAGTCAGGCCGAGCCGGAAGTACAAATCACAATACCGAAGGCCGTATCAGCGAAAACTCGCATGCTCGAGCCGAACACACGCGAAGTTCCGATTAAGGCCATTCATCGCGCCGAGAGCTTCGTCAACACCCGCCAAGGTTGTCCAAGGACCATGGCGAGAGGAAGAGTCAACGGGAGCTTCAGAAACTATCCCCGGACCCATCGGCTAGCCCGCGTCGAGCGAACAAGCTAAACCGGTGCACAAAAGGTCACCAGCGCCCCTTTATCCGGCGCCACCAAATTCGGCGCGCCAGAAGCAATGGGGGGACAACTCTCCGGGGCCACCAAATCCGACGCGCCAAAAGCTGGGACATCTCCCCGACACCACCGAATCCGGCGCGCCCTCCGTGGCGCCGGATTAGCTGGTTGCTATAAAATCAACCCTCGTTTGACAGAAGAAGAGGGGGCAGAGAAAAAAAGGGGGAAAAGGCAAATAACAAGAAGAGCACGAAGAGAGAGATCGAGCCGAAGAGTGCCACCAATCAGAGTGAGGGAGCGAAGTGTTTATTGGGGAGAAAGCTCTTCTCCTAAGAACCTTCGCCCGCCGTCGTTCTGCTCGGCCCGAAGCTCCCGTCGCCTGAGAAAAGGAGTCTCTGCTCTCCGCTTAGGTGGGTCACCGTGGTGTCCCTCGTCGATCCCCTTTCATCCGTTTTCTTTTTCTCCATTGTAATGTAAGTGAGAAGGGGGGAGGGGCGATGATATGAGCCTTTCTTCCTCCCCCTTCTCACCATCTTTCTTTAATCTCCCTTCCTCTCTGCAACTCCTCCCGTGAGGGTGATGTAAGCGATGCCCGAGTGACAACGCCGGCATCGAATGCAGTGGCTTGTTGTGGGTTCTTCATGAATGAAAAATATATGTGCATATGTGTTGATGGTGTATGATTGATGTCGTCCATCCTCTGTTTTCTTCACGCCACCTCTTCTGTTTCTCTTGGCGTTTTCCTTTTCTTGGCCATGGAACTGACGTAGTGCTACGGTGCCGGCGCCGGAACGAGTAGTATGTCGTCTTCTTCCTGTCTGTGCTTTTAGCGGTTTGGTTGAGCGAAAGGTCTCTTGGATCTGTTTCCCTCGGTGCCATATATGCCCCTGTGATTCATGGGCTACAGCAATCATTTTCCCCTCCCCGGGGGTTTCTCTTCCGTCTGAATGTCACAAGTTTTCACCGCCGGAGGCGCATACACACGTGCGTTTCTTCGATCTGTCTCGGGCCATCCCCTTACTTTCCCCTCCTGTTCTCGACCATGAACAGGAGGAGATGAGGGCGTCCCCAGGCTCCCTGTCGTTGTCTTCTGAGCGTCGCCTGACGAACATCTCATTAACCTATCAATGTTCATACGTACACGTACAGGTATACCCACAGACATCAATTCTAATCTGTCGACTGCGCATAGTTTTCCCACTGTGCCGTTTTGCCGCTTCATTAGTAAGATTCGGTGACCCGGGGAGGGGGAACATTCCCCTGATCTCTCATCCTAATCTGCTTGGTCTGCAAGTCCATTTGCCCTTAATGGATCTCCGAAGGCCAGTGAGTGCATAGAAGTTTATTTAATCCCCAACACTTCAAATCCACAGCCCCTAGTGGGCCTTGTGGTGGCCGTGGGTTGTGTGCCCCTCGTAGGCTAGCCCTCGGGATTTCCTCCCATATTGGTCGTCCCGACTTAGACGTGGTACCGACTCGGGTCACGTGCCCCTCTTAGGCTTGCCCTCGGGGTCTTCGCTCCCACTGTGAGTCGCGTCATCTGTCTACTTTCCACCCACAGACTTGGTGCCCCTAGTAGGCTAGCCCTCGGGGTTCTCCTATCCGTCTGAGTTTGCCAACTGCCGTTGTGCCACCCGACTTTCAGGGGTTGCTCCGCCACGTGAGTATTCCCCGCTTCTCCCCGATAATCCTCCGGGATGGGGAGATGCTGCTGAAATTTTGGCTCGAACGAGTTTGACTCGGAACAATCGCTGCGCTCGAGTATGAACCTCGCGCGAGCCCGTGACTCGACTTCCGGATGGCCCGGGGTCGATCCATTGAATAACTGACTCAATAAACTTTCAAAATCTCCCAAAGTGTTTTAATAAACCCAAAATAACCAATAAAACCTTAGTTTCCGCAAAACAGGGCTAAACCGACGTCGTCGATAGTCGGCGCGCCTTAATACGGCGCGCCAGGAAGAGGGGCACGCCATTTTCAGGCCAACCCAACACCTACGTTAGGGGGCGCCGTTTTAAGCCTTTACCCATGTTTCGCACGCCGTTTTAAACTCTATGCCTACACGTATCGCGCCGGTTTCATTCCGAATCGCATCGTCGTGCCGCTTCAATCTTTTCCTCACCTTCGGGGTGATTTTCAATGTTAATAACAGAATTAAATAAATCATGTAGTCAATAAATTGAATAAATTAGTTGGTCTAACCTGGATTAGCTAGTTTTATAGCTTCAGCATCATGTTCTAGTCTAAGCATTCATGCCGCATCAATGTATGTCTGAGTACGCGGACCCTCGGTATATCAAATGACATGAGCAGAAAGCCGAGCAACGTCCGACGAAAAGCTTTTGTCACGCGTGATGGTGGTCTTCGGGCCTAGGTCCTCCGCCACGTACTGAGGGTCCGCCCTAAAGAACCGTGCATGGTAGATCACAACATCCTGCATGATCACTCGCATCCTCTGCGTCCTTTATTCCGGCCTCGACAGCCCTTTATCTCGGTAATTAATCAAAGGTTTTCCCTCCTTGTGGGGGATGTAATTAACGTCATAGCCTTTATGGTATGGCAGACTGCTGGTCCCGACCGAATCTCACTCTCGCCCGATGCGGGTCAGAACGAGCGCACAATAAACTTGTCACTCACGTGACTGGCACGCCCGCGTAGTCAATCAGTCAGTTAATTACCAGTTAGTTAATTAGTTGATCGACATGTGAAACAAACCAAATAAACCCAAACGATAATAATACACAAAACTAAAAGATCCCATCGAAACAGTCTGGCACACCAGGTGGGACAGAGTCACCTTTCATCTCTTTACCGAGATACTTGGGCTTCGAGGCCCTCCCAAAGGCTACTAATCGTCAGTTTGTTGGTCTTTTCATGCAAACAATGACGACAACCATCGGATTGACTGGTGTTGGTTTCGACCATCGATTGTCGCGGGTCACGCGCAAGGGTACCTGGCGGTGCCCACGGTGTTCGGCAGCTTCCCTGCCGTTGTCGACTTCCCCAACTTCTTGGGGTTGGCCTTAGTAGACATGCTGGAGGTAGAACCCTCGGAGCCCTTCAAGGGAGCTGCGAAGAAGGTGGAGCCTCTGAGGGCTCAATACTACAACGACTCATCGAAGAGTCCAACCCCGGTCACCAGTTGCCTGGTGCACCATGCTGTCTATGAGGTCCGCCCCGATGCTGTCAACAGGAACTCCAGAGGACGTCAGCGCAAGCAAATCCGGAGGAGTACTGCTGTGGTTACTGGATCCCTCTCACAATCCGATAAATCCATGCTGATCGGTCGCATGCGCGTCTTCCTCAACGGGCGCGACGCGCGGATAGTCCCGGATCGGGTCATCCCCGCCGTCCCTGTCCACAACTCATACCAAGCCCTCGCTGGAAGGAGGGTGGAAAGAGAAGAAGTCGGCCACTACGGCCAAGAGAAGCTGGCCCCCAGGCCAAAGAAATTTAAATAGGTGTGGGTCCCCAAAAGAGTCCAACATGTCCATCAAGCTGCACCTATCCGCCGTCACCCTGCTCGCGACGGAGCGGAAGTGAGGAAGGAAAGGAGCCTGGCTCCGAAAGAAGAAGAGGTGGTTGTGGACCCTCCGCGCCGCGAAAGTTTTCGGGCCTACGTCCGCCAAGCCAACGTCCCTGTTGCGGGACGAAGATTCTAGCAGCTTGCCGACAGAGCTCGGCTAGCTTATACCCCTCCTGCGGGAGGTCGACAACTGTCTCCCGTGCTACATCAAGAACGGGGCCGAGAAGAGATGACCAATTTGGTCCAGAACTATTTCCGAGGGCTAGGCAACCCCTCGCTTGGACAACAGCGGTTGATGCAAGCAGCCGCCGCCAATGAAGACTACTGCCCATCAATGGCAGTTGAAGAAAATGAAAGAGAAAAGATGATGATGTCATCGGTTGATGACAATGGCTATGATGACGGCTTCGAGATCGAAGCCAATGAAGCCGCCCTTAAGCGGGAAGTAACGAGAAGGACTTTTGTGTTTGAGAGGCTGACCTTCCCGCATCAGGCTAAGAGAAG
Source organism: Amorphophallus konjac (assembly GCA_022559845.1). Classification (NCBI taxonomy): domain Eukaryota; kingdom Viridiplantae; phylum Streptophyta; class Magnoliopsida; order Alismatales; family Araceae; genus Amorphophallus; species Amorphophallus konjac. The sequence continues at coordinate 181,152 of JAHNEJ010002234.1, forward strand.
GGTCCGCCGACAGAGAAAGAGAATGCAGGTTTTCACCTGCAACATGGCTGGCATATTCAACAGATATGGGGGGCTTCCCGAAGACCCCCGCGAGCTGGCTCAATTGGCCGCAAGGCCAGGGCCGAATACTAGCAGAGCAGGAGCAGCAAGGGAGCTCCTGGCGGCAACTAAAGGAGAAAAACCCCAGGTCTACCACCAGTCGGATGATGAGGCTCCTGTCTTAACCACCAATGTGGTAACGGCGGAAGAAGAAGATGACGTCCTCCTCGACATCCTGCCCGAGGGTACGTCCAGAGAAGTAACAGAAGCCATTCCCAGTGCTGAAACTATGGACCCAACGGTCTTGATGCTACTTCAAAGATATCGGCAAGAGATAGACTTGCTGAAGAAACAACTGATGGAGAAGACTGAACAATCGTCAGCTTCCAAGCCGCCCGAAGTCCAGGGTGAATCATCCCGGGGAGCGGTTCGTCATGTCGACCCTCTGCCGCTTTACACCATGCCTCACTCGTCAGAGCCAAGCATGGCGACGACTCAGCAGCGGCCACCACGGTCCCAGCCGCTGATACCACCGGTGCTCCCTCAAGTGCACCAGACACCCCCACTGCTACGTCCGCCACCGGCGACCACTCTGGTCACCCCGTACCTGCAGCCAGCACACTTCTACTCTTAGCCAGTGGACCCCACGGTCATGAACCAGATGATGGTGGAAAGAATGATCGAGCTAAAGCTCACGGAGAGGAGTGAAGGCCATTACATCGCATTTGATGCCTATCGGATGCCTTACCCGCAACACCATGCTGCCAAGCGACTTCCCCCGGGGGTCAACAAGCCGCCCAAGTTCGACAAGTTCAACGGGAAGGGATCCCCGAAGGAACATATTGCATATTACATGACTATCATGGGTGATTTGGCCGTCGATGAGTCATACCTACTAAAATTTTTTGGGTCCTCGCTGACGGGGCTCGCATTTGAATGGTACTCCAGCCTCCCGACCGGGTCGATCAGCGACTGGTCAGATATGCAGAGGAAGTTCAAGGAGAGATTTCATGTTACAGAGAGGGAGGTCACAGTGGCCGAACTCTACTCAACAAAGCAAAGGGCCAATGAGACAGCCCTCGATTATATCAAGAGGTGGAGGAACCTCGGAATGAGGTACAAGCGGCCCCCGCATCAGGAGGATGCTGTACAAATATGCAAATAGAACCTCAGCAGGGAGGTTCTAGAAAAGATGATCGGAATGAAAATACGGTCATTTGACCGATTGAACAATGTCGTGGCCGTGGTGGAAGCCTTTCTGACCAGACCTGTCCCTACATCAACTGCCAGCACAACCCAGAAGGGCAAGGCAGTGGAGCGGCGCTCGTCGCCTAAAGAAGCGAACGCTCTTGACATCAAGGCGTTCGAACAACAGAAAGATGAAGGCAAGAAGGCGGTCGTCCCACAGCCTGCAGAAGCCCCAGATGGCAAGGAAGGTTCCTCGTTGTGGGACAAGATGAAGAAAGCCTACTCATTTTCGAAGGACAAGACCCGGATTCTGTTCGACTGGGTAACGGAATATGGCTTGGTCACCCTGCCAGAGCCAAAGAGGCCGGAGGACCTAAAGAGGAGAGACAGCCCAAGATTCTACCCTTACCACCAGATGCTGGGGCATTCAATCGAAGACTGCCATGTTTTCAAGGACATCATCGAAGGGATGGTGAAGAAAAATGAAATCGAGTTGGGAGAGTACAAAGTGGACCCTCCTCAACCGCATGAAGCCCCTCGGAGGAGGGCAGGAGTCAACATGATCTCCCTATACCAGGCACTGCCCGAGGAGATCTCTGAAGCAAGTATGCAGAGCACTTATGAAACTCATTTCTTGGAGCCCGTGAAAGAACATCAGGGATGGCAACAGATCCCTGCAAAGCACAAAAGGACGAAAGCACCTTGCCCGAAAGTGGGGGCACATATCCGTGGTGTTACACCCCGACCTGCTCCGCCGGTGGCAGGACCCGTGTGAATCACTCCACCTGCAACCATCAGGATACCTACACACAATCGGAGGAGGCAAACTCTGCTACCGGTGGTCAAGGAAACTAGTCCTAGGATCTCCCGACTGTAAAACCTCATTAAAGGGCTAGATGAGTATGTGCAGCCTGAATTGAAGCCCTTGCTGGTGCGGGACCACGTCCCATGGCAAGAGCTGGAGTAGCTCTCACTCGAGCAGAAGGAGGGAGCTGATGCAGCATCCGATAAGGAGGGCAGTCTGTTCTGGGGGCAGGCGTCTGCTGAAGCAAAGAAGAAGAAGAAACAAAAGAAGAAGAGAAGGGCCGCTAAGGCCGATAAAGTGCAGGCAATACTCTATCAGCACTCTTCAACCTGACTGGAGAGGAGGAAGAAGAAGAAATTTGCTTCACACCCCTTCTTGGGGGAGGCAGGGTTGAAGCCGCGACTACTACCCATGCAACCCGGTCAGGCCGGAAATGGGGGCGCCAGTCACCACCCAACCACAACATCATGTTCAGGGGAGAGCAGCCCCACAAAACACCTCCGTCGGAGATCAAGGGAGCCCAGATCCCTCCTCCGCCAGGCCTACATAACAAGAGTGAGGGCAAGGCGGTCCCTTCATTTCTTGAATTCATGAAGATGTCTGAGGGGAAGCAGCCTTGCCAGGAGGCTAACCCTGCACTCGAGAATGTTCACCCGCAACCAGCTCAATCTTTCGAAGCTCCAAATATAGATGGAGTTTGCCCCGTAGCAACTAATGAAGAACATCAAGGATCCGGTGCTAACCAGAAAGGCACCGACTCCGAGGCAGATGAAGCAGGTCCGTCAGGGGCCGTAACTCGGGACTCTCCCAAGCCCAGGTGGGCTGAAGAGATGAAGTTCTCCAATGTCCGAGCTGGGAGCTGAATAATGAAGCTACTCAAGAAGCTCCCTGCTCGATTTACCATCTGGGAGATCCTCTCTTTGAGTGAAGAGACTCGACATGCGATCATCACTGCTCTACAGACGCTTGCCCATTTTGAGACCTGCCTAGCTAAAGCAATGTCGGAAGCTAGCATGACTTTCACCCCAGAGGACATGCTGCTGCCTACCATCAGCCACAACAGGCCGCTATATATGAGGGGGCACCTGAATGGAAGGGAGCTGAACAGGATTCTGGTTGACCCCGGTGCAGCGGTCAACATCCTGCCCTATAGAATATACGAGAGGCACCACTTCAACGTGCATCTCGAGAAAGTCGGGGATATGCGTATCGCCGGCTTCAATAAAAAATGTGAAGTGTCGATGGGGGTGGCAGAATTCACCCTTACCCTAGTGGATTTCACTACGACGGTGCAGTTCCATGTCATCGACTCCCGCACCTCGTACAAAGCATTGCTCGGCCGCCCATGGCTACATGAAAATATGGTGGTGCCCTCTACGCTCCACCAACATATCAAATACAGTCTTCAAGGGAAGGAGGAGAGAATATTTGCTGACCCCCACCCGTTTGAGATATTTGAATGTCACTTGGCGGACGCCAACCTATATGCGGGGCCTTCTCAGAAGACCTCTGAAGCTACGACCCCCTCGGGGGCATCGAGAGGCGCATCCGGCAACAATTGGTACCCACCACCGCCGCGCGGAGATGTCAAGCCCAAGGTGGTCTCTCATATCACAGCATCCGGAGATGTGGCCAGAATAACACCCCCAACATTATACCCTGAAGCTAATGAAGTGCAAGTCGGTCGGCAACACAACTACATTGGAGTCCCGGACGGCCTCACCAAGCCGATTCTCGGCCTCGATGACTCCACTGTCGAGCCCTTCAAAAGTTGGGAGGTGTTACAGGCAGAGGGACCCAACAGCTTGTTCTATACGACTGAGGAGCACCCTACTCGGGAAGACACAGACTGCGGCCTCCCCGAAGACATAAGTAACCCGTCGGTCCCCGTCACGGGTCTGGCATTCACAACCAGTCGGATGGCCAAGATGTTTCAAAAACAGCACATCCCCTCTGATCAGTCTAAAAAACACAAGAAAACTTTCCAGAAAATGTGGTATCCCGCAAGTCTGGATAAGGAACTGAGACGCATCTCTCAACATCCAGGGTTGGGCTTCACCCTAGATGAATATTATTACAGTGGGCGATATGAGGTAGATACCATCTCCGCCTTCTACCCTGCTGAAGGTAGCCCACTAGGGGCAACTTTTGATGAATACCCAGCGGAAGCTGAATATGCTGAGCCGGCTCAGCCCAGAGATCAAGAAGCAGGGACCATGATTCTTTGCCGGTGTTGGGAGCAGGTCCATCCCGAAGGGGCGGCCCTTCAGGCTGAATTTGATACGGCTAGCAGCAGCGAAGCCGAAGGTGTCGAAGAGACCGGGACCGCTCCCTCCAACAGGGTCCTACTGATATTGACCTCAGCGCCTCTCATGCCAATCGGGGAAGCTTCAGCCGACTCTGACCAAGAGGTATATGCTGCCAAGGAAGGGAATGCCACTTCTATTGAAGATACAACTGCCCCAAAAGGCGAGACCTCCTCACCCTCTGCTACAAGGCTGGGATGTTGTTCCAGCCCAACAGCAAGCAGCCACCAGTCGGTCACGATTGCAACCCCGTCTGCAAAGACTGAAGCTGCTCTCCTACCCATGGAGACTGTAACGCCGGTGGATTTGCTGAGAGAGCAATATGCACGGCCACTACTAAATGAAGCAGAGGACTCTCGAGAAGCTTTGATGATGTCAAATGGGGAAGGCGAGGTCCTCGACCCTGAAGATGGTATTCCAGATTTTGTCGACCTCCAACCGGCACCTCTGGAGATAGAAGATGGAGGCCAAGCTACAATCGACGAGCTGATAGAAGTCAACTTGGGAAGTGAGAAAGACCCCAGGCCAACCTTCCTCAGCGCCCAGTTATCCCCAGAAGAACGGGAGCTATACATCTAGCTACTGCAAGAGTACCGGGATTACTTCGCCTGGACTTACAAAGAAATGCCAGGTCTGAGCCCTACAGTTTCGCAACATGAGCTGACGATCAGCCCTGAAGCCGAGCCGGTGAAGCAACCACCGCGGCGCATGAGGCCGGAGCTCATCACTCAAATTTGTACCGAAGTCGACAAGCTCATTGACGTGGGATTTGTCGAAGAAAATCAGTACACCACATGGTTGGCAAACATCGTCCTCGTGAAGAAGAAGAATGGACAGATCCGGATATGTGTTGACTTCCGAGATCTGAATAAAACCTATCCAAAGGATGACTTTCTGGTGCCAATAACGGAGGTCATGATAGATGCAACAACCGGTCATGAGGCCCTATCATTCATGGACGGGTCATACGGCTACAACCAAATATGGATCGCGGAACATGACCGGGTCCACATCGCCTTCCGAACCCCTAAAGGTATCTATCACTACAGGAGGATGCCGTTCGGATTGAAGAATGCTGGCACAACTTATCAGCGCGCAATGACCAAAATATTTGATGAGTTGCTCTACCACAAGGTCGAGTGCTATATAGATGATCTGGTGGTCAAGACGAGAAGAAAAGAAGACCATCTGCAATACCTACGAGTCATTTTTTAGAGGCTGAGGCAGTATGAATTAAAAATGAACCCTATGAAATGCGTGTTCGGAGTATCGAGCGAGAAATTCTCGGGTTTCATTGTCAGATATCGGGGAATCGAGATAGACCCTGCAAAGATCAAAGCAATTCAGGAGTTACCTGCTCCAAGAAATCTCTCCGAGCTGAGATCACTTCAGGGCCGCTTGGCTTATATCCGGCGATTCATTTCTAATTTGTCAGGGCGATGCCAGCCTTTCCACAAATTGATGATGAAGGATGTTCCCTTATATTGGGATGAAGATTGCCAGACAGCCTTTGACAAGCTGAAACACTACCTGAAGACTCCTCCAGTGCTGGGCGCACCGGTGAAGGGACGGCCGTTGATATTTTATATAGCAACCACACACAATTCGTTGGGGGCAATGCTGGCCCAGAATAATGAAGAAGGGAAAGAACAAGCCCTCTACTACCTCAGTCGGAGAGTGGTCAGAATTGAGGAGAAATATACTTATATTGAAAAGATCTGTCTGGCACTCGTCTTCGCAGTTAAGAAGCTTCGACACTACATGTAACGACCCAGAGTTCAGGATACCTGATATACCGATAATATCGATACACCGATACCAAGAACTGGGGAAGCCACCCAAGAGGCTGATGAGGTCCCTGAAGGGTTAGTAGAAAAGTGCTGAGGGGTATGCATAACGAATTGGAATTTAGAACGCGTAAATTTTAATCAAGTATTAAAAATAACACAAGTGCGGAAGCAAATCAAAATAACCAGAGTGATATATATATACTAGTCCAGATAAACCAAAGTACTAGTCCACGAGGGTACAACTACACGGGGCATACCCCGGCAAAAGTGCAACAAGAGCCTCAAAAGGGCGGCTCGACTAAAGCTGGCAGCTAGACGCGGTCTCCGAAACAGCTCACGAAGCACCGGGAGACGACTGGCGCGGCTCACCTGAAAGGAGAAGGGTGAGTCACAGCCAGACTCGGTAGGGGTCACACGGGTCCCTACCTCGCACTAAACAAGCATTCATGCATAAATAACGGCAAATAGAGCATGCATTAAAATAAGCTAACTGGCAATGGCATGAATAACTACTCAAGTAAAGCTGTAAACTCTAACTAAGCAAGTATAACAGCTAACGCATGCCAAAGCTAAGTAAATGCAAGCGATTAAGACTAAATCTACCAAAATAGAATGAGCCTTAACTAATCAAAACAACAAGGAAGGACAACCACTGGAGCAGAAACCAGAAGCGTCCACTGACGACTTACACTGCGTCTCAAGCACTCGCAGTCGGCAAAGCGACAAGCTAAGCGCGTAAACAGTACCAAACCAAGTGACCAGTCGGAGTGGCACCCGTCGGTGTCAGTCCACAGTCTCCGACCACGTGTGCACACACTGATTCTAGCCTGAGCCAGGCCCTCTAGCTAATTTTTTCCCTTGGTAGGACGCTACCATTGGCTGGGAGCCCACGGAACTAGCTTACAAACCGTGCATGGGAAACACACCCCTCCGCCATCCTCAAGCGGGTCGGTACTCAACAGACCTTAGGGCAACAGCAGTGGCTCCATTGCATGGAAAGAAAAGCTACTCTATTGGTATGAAAAACATGCCATCGTATAATAAAACAAAGTAAACATGGCATATATATATAGAGGAACGCATAACAAGAAGGTTGGGAACTATTCCAAATCAACAGGCAAGCGACGGTCGGGGGCCAACGCGCTACATGAAAGTGACGGTCGGGGGCTGGCGCGTTACACCAAGAACGACGCACCGGCCTCCATCCGTTACTTCCGCCTGAGTTCCAGCTCAAAGGCCTAAAAGGGAATGTGACGGTAGGGGCCCTGTGTGTTACCTCGATGCAACGCATGAGGTCACCGCCGTTACATCCACCCGAGGCCAAAAACCAGCGTACATCGTTCGAAATCAGACGCAGGCGAAGCGACGCGCTCGCCCAGGTGCGTCGGACGGAAGCGACGACCGGCCGACAGGCCGCCGGGCTAACCGCCACACCTGGTCGACGTAAAACAACGCATGAGTAACGGTTGGGAGCCCCACCGTTACTCTCCAAATAACGCACCCTCGTTGGGCCGTTGTTTGGAAACGACGCGTCCCCAAAGGACCGTCAGGCGTGTGACGGTTCCTGGCAGGACCGTCACACCACCTGGAACACGGGCGGGTACGGTTTGAAAACCGAAGCCTTCCCGGACGATAGGAATCGTCGGGTAACGTCGTAGAAACCTGAAACCTGTCAAACCATGCAACCCATACAACAATTTAACGCCTAAATGCATCACATGCAAGGCCTACAATGCATCAAATTCAAGGATTAAGCTAGAACCTCAAAATTATGAAATATGAACAATAAGCATGCAATGGGGTTCTAATCAATAGAACGGGCTATAGGAAATGATCCTAGCGAGATCAGGATTCCATCCCCCTACCTCTTGCAAGCCGAGACGGGCGAAAAGGCCGCATGCACCGAGGTAGGCTCACCGGGCCTTCAAGCTCCACCCCGCTCCCACGATCACCGAACCGTGCCGAAATGGGTACCCACGCGTTCCTCTCGACGCGAGGAATCCACCGGCGCCAACCACGCCTCAATCCGACGCCGTCTCGCCCGCGTTCCCTAAGGAGGAGAGAGGGGCGATCGCAAGAGGAGAGAGAGAGCGTGAGGGTGAATGAGAGATCGACGGGGAGAGAGAGAGAGGGGGAGAGGTTAAAAGAAAAGAAAAAAAGAAATTAAAATATATATAATATAATTATTATATATATTAAAATCTCATTAATCTCTAATAACCCTCAATAACCCCAAATAAATCTGGAAAAATACCAGATAAATTCCTAAAAATATAGGAAAATAGCCAGAAATTCTCGAACAAATAATAGAACAAAATCCATTAAGGATCCATTAAGGCATGGGTCTTACAGTCCCTCCCTCCTTATAAAAAATTTCGCCCTCGAAATTTTACAGCAACAGAAAAAGGAGGAAACTGAGAAAGGACATATACCTCACTGGAATAAGAAAGGAAAAAGCAGACGCATCTCATCTTCACGCTCCCAAGTAGACTCATTACCAGAGTGACGCTGCCAAGCAACTCTTACCAGAGGAATAACCTTATTTCTTAACCGCTGCTCACGACGGTCTTCAATTCTGATAGGCAATTCTGGCGTGGACAAATCAGCAGTCACTTCAGGCCATACTGAATCATCGAGAACATGAGAAGCATCTGGCACATGTTTCCTCAACTGAGACACGTGGAATACATCATGAATAGCTTGCATGGCCGCTGGCAATTACAGACGATAAGCCACCTGACCAATAGCTTCAATAATCGGAAAAGGGCCAACATACCGCGGACTAAGCTTTCCACGCTTCCCAAATCTGGAAACACCTTTCATCGGAGATATTTTAACAAACACCCTATCTCCAAGCTCAAATTGTAGTGGACGTCTGCGCTGATCTACATAGCTTTTCTATCGACTCTGAGCCGTCAACAATCTCTGCCTGATCAGACGAACCACATCAGAACATTGCTGCACCATGTCAGGCCCTGTCAACAATCTGTCCCCAACATCAAACCAGTTCAGAGGAGTTTGACAAAGACGACCATAAAGTGCTTCATAAGGAGCCATTCCAATACTGGAGTGAAAACTGTTATTATAAGCAAATTCAACAAGTGGCAAATGCTGACTCCACGAACCCTGCCAATCAAGGCAACACAATCTCAGCATGTCTTCCAGAGTCTGAATAGTCCTCTCTGACTGTCCATCTGACTGAGGGTGATACGCTGAACTGAAAGCTAACTCAGTGCCCAAAGCTTTCTGGAAACTACGCCAGAAGCCGGAGGTAAAACGTGGGTCACGATCTGACACAAGTGAAACAGGCACTCCATGCAGTGGCACGATCTTCTGCACATACAGCTCGGCCAACCTCTGCACATTCCAAGTAACTTTAATCGGCAATAATCTGGCGGTTTTAGTCAATCTGTCGACAAGCAACCAGATGCCATCAAAACCTTGAGAAGTCCGAGGCAAACCCACCACAAAATCTATAGTAACATGGTCCCATTTCCACATCTGAATCTCTAACGGCTGAAGCAAACCACCTGGCTTTTGATGTTCGACTTTAACTAACTGACAAGTCAAGCACTTAGAAACAAACATAGCCACATCTTTCTTCATACCTGGCCACCAGAACTGCTTCTTCAAATTCTGATACATCTTGGTGACACCGGGATGAATAGCAAAACGGGAACCATGGGCCTCACTCAGAACCTCATTCCTCAAATCATCATCAGCGGGAACATACCATTTGCCCTGGAAACTGACAACCAGCTCGTCATCAAATTCCACATCATATCTCGATATAACACGAGCCAAATCAGAATCAGCCTACTGGGCTTCTTTAATCTGCTGATATAAAGCTGAACCCAAAATCAAACTAGCACAAACTACCATCTTCGGATCAGCAGGAAACTCTGCACTGAATGCCTCGCTCGGAAGCCGTTCCCACAATTTCCATTCATGAAGCAACAAATGACTGACCTGTACTTTCCTGCTCAGAGCATCAACCACGACATTCATTTTACCCGACTGATAGGAGAGTGTAAAGTCAAAGTCTTTCATGAATTCCATCCATCGACGTTGCCTGAGATTCAAATCTTTCTGAGAGAATATATACTGTAAACTCTGGTGATCAGTAAAAATCTGAAACTTCTCACCATACAGATAATGTCTCCAGATTTTTAAGGCAAAAATAACTGCAGCTAGCTCCAGATCATGAGTGGGATAATTCTCTTCATGTCGTTTCAATTGTCGAGATGCATATGCGATAACCTTACCATGTTGCATCAGCACTGCACCGAGACCTACTCGAGAAGCATCAGTACAAACCAGAAAACCACCCGAGTCAGAAGGCAAAGTCAACACAGGAGAAGAAGTCAATAGCCTTTTCAATTCAACAAAGCTAGCCTCACACTGATCCGACCAGACAAAAGGTACATCTTTACGAGTCAGTCTAGTCATCGGGGCTACAATCTTCGCAAAGTCTTGAATGAACCTGCGGTAATACCCAGCCAAACCTAAGAAGCTTCTTATCTCAGACACAGACTTCGGCCTCTGCCAATTCAAAACGGCATCAATCTTTGCAGGGTCCACTGCCACTCCATCACCAGAAATCACGTGACCAAGAAAATGAATTTCCCGAAGCCAGAATTCACATTTACTGAACTTCGCAAAAAGCTCGTGATCCCTTAGAGTCTGCAGAACGATCCTCAAATGCTGCACATGATCTTCATCAGAGGCAGAATAGATCAGAATATCATCCACAAAGATCACCACAAACTGATCAAGAAATGGACGAAAGATACGCTGCATTAGGTCCATAAAAGCTGCTGGGGCATTAGTCAAACCAAACGGCATAACCAAAAATTCAAAGTGACCATATCGAGTGCTGAAAGCTGTCTTCTCCACATCGGATTCCCGGATTCATAATTGGAAATAGCCAAACCGGAGATCAATCCGTGAAAAGACAGTAGCAGACTGTAATTGGTCAAATAAATCATCAATCCTGGGAAGCGGATATTTATTCTTGATAGTCACCTGATTCAATTGCCTGTAATCAATACAAAGTCTCAGGCTTCCATCTTTCTTTTTCACAAACAGCACCGGGGCACTCCACGGAGAAAAATTGGGGCGAATATAACCTTTTTCCAGTAACTCTAGTAGCTGTGCACACAGTACTTTCAGTTCAGCTGGAGCCATTCGGTACGGTGCCTTCGCTAAGGGGCCGGCACCTGGAATCAGTTCAATCACCATCTCTATCTCTCGCTCTGGGGGCAAGCCTGGCAACTCGTCAGGAAATACATCAGGGAACTCACAGACAATAGGAATATCACAAACATCCCGTTGTGGTTCTTCAACAACAACCACTGAAGCAAGGAATCCCTGGCAACCTGCACTAAGCAACCTGAAGGCTCGAATAGCAGAAATAATCATACGAGAAGATCGGGATCGAATACCTTGGAAATAAAAAGCTGATTTCCCCTGTGGCTGAAAATAGACCTTCTTCGATCTGCAGTCAACCACAGCTCCATAATGCTCCAACCAATCCATTCCCAGAATAACATCATAATCTGCCAGCTGCAACGCATACAATCTCGCCGGCAACTGGTGATTATCAATCATCACAGGAGACTCTTCCAGGCACAAAGGTGTAACCATGAAATCTCCGGAAGGCAATTCAACAAATAACTCACAAGACATCTCAGAAGTCGGTTCCTCAATACATGCCATGAAATCCTCAGAAATAAAAGAGTGAGAAGCACCAGAATCAAATAAGACACGAGCTGAATGACCATAAAGCATAATCGTACCTTCAACCAGATGGGACGCAACAGCATCAGCTCTAGTCAAATGAGAAACCTTGCCTTTCTGCTTCTTAGAACCAGCTGAAGATTGCTGAGAAGACGCCGACGCTTGAGAGTAAAATTGTTGTTGAGCTTGCGGTGTAGGAGGTCTGAACTGCGATTGCTGAGGTTGAGAAAACTGAGAAGCTTGCAATTGTTTTGGCCTCAGCGGGCAATCCCGAACCACATGACCAAGCTGGTCACAATGAAAACACACCACAGGGAGAGAGCACGGCTGGCTCTTGTGATGACCACCGCATCTCCGACACGTCCATGGCTGACTGACAGCTAAGCTCTGCCGAGTCTGAGAAGAAGGTGCTGTCGGCTGCTGAACAGAATCTGTACCGGACGGCTGCTGGAAAAACTTCTTCTTCTTCTTGAACCTTTTGAACTTGGGTTTGGAAGGAGAGGAAGAACCACTAACCTCTGACTGGACCGAGGGGACACCTGGCGCTGGCGGTCGGTAAGTCTGCTGCGACTGAGCTACCGGTTGCACTGACCCTGCCTGAGGATATCCACCTGGTCTCGTCATCTCTAGCTCTAGTGCCACAGCTGTCTGGCACGCACTGTCCAAATCCGCAACACGACTGGCAATGAGGGGCATCTTCAACTCGGGCCTCAAACCTCGCAAGAATTGCTGGGTTTTCAAAGCTTCACTGGCCAGCACATGGGGCGCATACTGACCCAATTCCATAAACTTATTCCGATACTGAAGCACCGTCATACTGCCCTGCGTCAGCTCCATAAATTGATACATCTTCGCCATTTGTAAACAGGTAGGAGTGTAGGCACGCTCGAAAGCAGCTGCGAACTCTACCCATGTGATCTGCCGAAGAGGTCTTGAATGAAAGGCAATCTGCCACTCGGCTTTCCACCACGAAATGGCCGTACCCTGGAGTTGAAAAGTAGCAAGCATAACTTTTTCATCTTCAGCACATTCCATCGAGACAAACACCCGCTCGACCGCATCCAACCATTGCCTTGCCACTTCTGGATCAGCTTGACCATCGAAAGCAGGCGGATTGAACATCAGGAATTCTTTCAAAGCCTTGCCTCGACTGCCAGGCACTTCAACAGGAGGAGCAACAATCGGCGCTGGAGGAGGAACAACTGGAACAGCTGGAACTGCAGGAGGAGGTGCAGAACCACTATCTTCCCGGGGCGCATCTCGAGGAACACGAGGAGGTCTTCCTCGACGAGGCGGCATAATTACTCTGCCGAGAACACAAAATAGCAGCAAAAACCATCAATCACGCAGAAAACACCCTATGCCAACAATAGACGACTACATGACTAGCTCTGGACAAAGCACAAATTTCAATTCCTTATACAATTCCTCAAACAAAGCTCTGATACCAACTGTAACGACCCAGAGTTCAGGATACCGATATACCGATAACATCGATACACCGATACCAAGAACTGGGGAAGCCACCCAAGAGGCTGATGAGGCCCCTGAAGGGTTAGTAGAAAAGTGCTGAGGGGTATGCATAACGAATTGGAATTTAGAACGCGCAAATTTCAATCAAGTATTAAAAATAACACAAGTGCGGAAGCAAATCAAAATAACCAGAGTGATATATATATATACTAGTCCAGATAAACCAAAGTACTAGTCCACGAGGGTACAACTACATGGGGCATACCCCGGCAAAAGTGCAACAAGAGCCTCAAAAGGGCGGCTTGACTAAAGCTGGCAGCTAGACGCGGTCTCCGAAACAGCTCACGAAGCATCGGGAGACGACTGGCGCGGCTCACCTGAAAGGAGAAGGGTGAGTCACAGCCAGACTCAGTAGGGGTCACGCGGATCCCTACCTCGCACTAAACAAGCATTCATGCATAAATAACGGCAAATAGAGCATGCATTAAAATAAGCTAACTGGCAATGGCATGAATAACTACTCAAGTAAAGCTGTAAACTCTAACTAAGCAAGTATAACAGCTAACGCATGCCAAAGCTAAGTAAATGCAAGCGATTAAGACTAAATCTACCAAAATAGAATGAGCCTTAACTAATCAAAACAACAAGGAAGGACAACCACTGGAGCAGAAACCAGAAGCGTCCACTGACGACTTACACTGCGTCTCAAGCACTCGCAGTCGGCAAAGCGACAAGCTAAGCGCGTAAACAGTACCAAACCAAGTGACCAGTCGGAGTGGCACCCGTCGGTGTCAGTCCACAGTCTCCGACCACGTGTGCACACACTGACTCTAGCCTGAGCCAGGCCCTCTAGCTAGTTTTCTCCCTTGGTAGGACGCTACCATTGGCTGGGAGCCCACGGAACTAACTTACAAACCGTGCATGGGAAACACACCCCTCCGCCATTCTCAAGCGGGTCGGTACTCAACAGACCTTAGGACAACAACAGTGGCTCCATTGCATGGAAAGAAAAGCTACTCTATTGGTATGAAAAACATGCCATCGTATAATAAAACAAAGTAAACATGGCATATATATAGAGGAACGCATAACAAGAAGGCTGGGAACTATTCCAAATCAACAGGCAAGCGACGGTCGGGGGCCAACGCGCTACATGAAAGTGACGGTCGGGGGCTGGCGCGTTACACCAAGAACGACGCACCGGCCTCCATCCGTTACTTCCGCCTGAGTTCCAGCTCAAAGGCCTAAAAGGGAATGTGACGGTAGGGGCCCTGTGCGTTACCTCGATGCAACGCATGAGGTCACCGCCGTTACATCCACCCGAGGCCAAAAACCAGCGTACAGTGTTCGAAATCAGACGCAGGCGAAGCGACGCGCTCGCCCAGGTGCGTCGGACGGAAGCGACGGCCGGCCGACAGGCCGCCGGGCTAACCGCCACACCTGGTCGACGTAAAACAACGCATGAGTAACGATTGGGAGCCCCACCGTTACTCTCCAAATAACGCACCCTCGTTGGGCCGTTGTTTGGAAACGACGCGTCCCCAAAGGACCGTCAGGCATGTGACGGTTCCTGGCAGGACCGTCACACCACCTGGAACACGGGCGGGTACGGTTTGAAAATCGAAGCCCTCCCAGACGATAGGAATCGTCGGGTAACATCGTAGAAACCTGAAACCTGTCAAACCATGCAACCCATACAACAATTTAACGCCTAAATACATCACATGCAAGGCCTAAAATGCATCAAATTTAAGGATTAAGCTAGAACCTCAAAATTATGAAATATGAACAATAAGCATGCAATGGGGTTCTAATCAATAGAACAGGCTATAGGAAATGATCCTAGCGAGATCAGGATTCCATCCCCCTACCTCTTGCAAGCCGAGACGGGTGAAAAGGCCGCATGCACCGAGGTAGGCTCACCGGGCCTTCAAGCTCCACCCCGCTCCCACGATCATCGAACCGTGTCGAAATGGGTACCCACGCGTTCCTCTCAACGCGAGGAATCCACCGGCGCCAACCACGCCTCAATCCGACGCCGTCTCGCCCGCGTTCCCTAAGGAGGAGAGAGGGGCGATCGCAAGAGGAGAGAGAGAGCGTGAGGGTGAATGAGAGATCGACGGGGAGAGAGAGAGAGGGGGAGAGGTTAAAAGAAAAGGAAAAAAAGAAATTAATATATATATAATATAATTATTATATATATTAAAATCTCATTAATCTCTAATAACCCTCAATAACTCCAAATAAATCCGGAAAAATACCAGACAAATTCCTAAAAATCCAGGAAAATAGCCAGAAATTCCAGAACAAATAATAGAACAAAATCCATTAAGGATCCATTAAGGCATGGGTCTTACACTACATGTTGTCGCATGAAATCATCTTGGTATCCAAAGAGGACCCACTGAAATATATTATGTCCCAGCCGGCACTCAAAGGTCACTTGGGCAAATGGGCAGTAATCCTTATGGAGTTTGACATCTCATATGTGCCGTGAAAGGCTGTCAAGGGCCAAGCTATTGCAGACTTCTTCGTCGAACACCCAGTACCCGGGGACTGCCCGCTAGAACTAGAGCTTCTTGAAGATGAAACCCTGGAAGCTGCTTAGGTGTGGCCTTCCTTGTGGCAGCTATATTTTGATGGCGATTTTAGAATTGACACCTCTGCCATTGGATCAGCCAGGGTCAGAGCAGGAGCAGGCATAGTCCTGAAATCTCCAGAAGGGGAAGTTGTGCACACATCTTGCTCGATAAACAAGCCTTGAACAAATAATGAAGCAGAGTATGAAGCCCTGATAATCGGGTTGCAAATTGCTCTATCCTTGGGAATTCAGATGCTCGAAGCATTCGGAGACTCCATGCTAGTTATAAAACAGCTAGAAGAAGAGTTCGATGTGCGAAAATAAGAACTCCTCCCCTACCATCAGCTGGCAACCCACCTGATGTCAGGATTCTACTTCATCAACATTAAGCATATCAACCGAGGCCAGAATGCTCAGGCAGACGCCCTCGCTAAGTTGGCCAGCTCTTTGGCAGTCCCGCTAGACACAAGCCTGAATATAACAGTGATCAATCGCCGGTAGGTCCCCAGTGTAACAGAGGTCTTAGCCGACAAACGAGAGATTGAGGTGGTAGCCGTCGAAGAGGTTCAGCAGCCCAATTGGCGAGAACATCTCCTGTGATGGTTTCAACACCAGCATCTCCCAAAAGAAAAAAGAACAGAGAATGAAACTTCTGAGGGTCAAAGACTCTTACAAGATGAGAAATGGAACCCTATTCCGAATAATGGCGGATGCCCGAAGAAAAGTCCTACTTTGTTGCTTGTCTTCAGCAGAAGCTGGGTAGATGATGCAAGAAGTCTATGCGGGATCAGCTGGAACGCATCAGGTTGGCCCAAAGATGAAAATTGAGATAAAGAAATTGGGTTACTATTGGCCCACTATATTTGATGACTGCTACAAGTTTGCCAGTGCTTGTCAGAAGTGTCAAGAACATGCCAATGTGTCAAGAAGGCCTCCAGTGCCACTATATCCTACCTTGCCAAGCTGGCCGTTCGCTCAATGGGGCACGGACGTGGTAGGGCCACTACCAGCATCTTCATCAGGGTGCAAATACATCTTAGCAGCTACATATTACTTCTCCAGATGGGCAGAAGCAGTTGCGTTAAGAGACATGACGGGAGAACTAGTTGCAAGATTCTTCCGGCAGAACATAATATTCCGGTTTGGGATTCCCAGTCGAATTATCTCTGACAATGGTAGCCATTTTAGAAATCAGAAGGTTTACCGACTAGCCGACAAATATAAGATTGACTGGAAGACATCATCCCCTTACAACCCTCAAGCCAATGGACTTGCAAAAGCCTTCAACAAAACACTATGCACGTTGCTGGCAAAGACTGTCAAGTCTAATAAAAAGGACTGGGAAGGAAAGATGTACGAGGTGCTCTGGGCCTATCGTACTGTCTATAAAACCCCAACCGGCTGTTCGCCATTTTCGCTCATGTATGGGTCAGAGGCTGTGGTATCGATTGAATTAGAAGTTCCCTCGCTGCGAGTCGCCATCCACTATGGACTAGTCAGCGGTGAACAAACCAATGCAGAAAGAAGATTGGAAGAGCTCGCCGAGCTCGAAGGAAAGCGTCTCCGTACGCAACAAAACATCCAACTCTACCAAGCTCGCATGGCCGTGCTTTTGATAAGCTGGTCAAAGGCCGAGAGTTCAAGAAGGGAGACCTGGTAATGGTCAAAATAAGAGAAGTGATGGCCGCTAACCCCAAAGGGAAGTTGGTCGAAAACTGGGTCGGACCATACATCGTCCGCCGAGTATATGAAGGGGGTGCCAACGTCCTGGTAGACCACAAAGGAGTCGTCCAGTTCTCTCCCCTCAATGGAAAACATATAAAGTTGTATCACACGGCGCAACTGGCATTCCCTGAATAATCGGAATACCTCACCTTGGTCTAGTGGCACTCCGCCCTGACCGAGCTACCTCCACCTCGGTCTAGTGGCACTCCGCCCTGATCGAGCTACTTTACCTTGGTCTAGTGGCACTCCGCCCTGATCGAGCTACCTTACCTTGGTCTAGTGGCACTCTGCCCTGATCGAACTACTCTACCTTGGTCTAGTGGCACTCCGCCATGACCGAGCTACCATCTTGGTCTATTGGCACTCCGCCCTGATCGAGCTACCTTACCTTGGTCTAGTGGCACTCCGCCCTGACCGAGCTATCGCCACCTTGGTCTAGTGGCACTCCGCCCTGACCGAGCTACCTCACCTTGGTCTAGTGGCACTCCGCCCTGATCGAGCTACCTCACCTTGGTCTAGTGGCATTCCGCCCTGATCAAGCTACCTCCACCTTGATCTAGTGGCACTCCGCCCTGACCGAGCTACCTCCACCTTGATCTAGTGACACTCTGCCCTGATTGAGCTACCTCACCTTGGTCTAGTGGCGCTCCACCCTGATCGAGCTACCTTACCTTGATCTAGTGGCACTCTACCCTGACCGAGCTACCTCCACCTTGATCTAGTGGCACTCTGCCCTGATCGAGCTACCTTACCTTGGACTAGTGGCGCTCCGCCCTGATCGAGCTACCTCCATCTTGGTCTAGTGGCACTCCGCCCTGACCGAGCTACCTCCACCTTGGTCTAGTGGCACTCCGCCATGACCAAGCTACCCACACCTCGGCCTAGTAGTACTCTACCCTAGCTAAACTCGCGTAATACATACATCTTTGCCATTGCGGGCCTTACGCTCGAATCGGCACGAATCTATCCTTTGCGTTAGCATTGTCCCCTTGCTAACGAACAAATCCCTTTCCGGCGCAAGACTTCGTGTCCTAGCCAACCTTTATACATCTTTGCCATTGCGGGCCTTACGCCCAAATTAGTGCGAATCCATCCTTTGCGTTGGTATTATCTTCTTGCTAACAAATAAACCCTTTCTCCGGTGCAAGACTTCGTGTCCTAGCCAACCTTTATACATCTTTGCCATTGTGGGCCTTACATCCGAATCGGCGTGAATCCATCCTTTGCATTGGCATTGTCCCCTTGCTAACGAACAAACCCTTTCTTCGGCGCAAGACTTCATGTCCTAGCCAACCCTTACACATCTTTGCCATTGCGGGCCTTACGCCCAAATCGGCACGAATCCATCCTTTGCGTTAGCATTATCTCCTTGCTGACGAATAAACCCCTTTTCTTGGCGCAAGACTTCGTGTCCTAGCCAATTGTTATATATCTTTGCCATTACGGACCTTACGTCCGAATCGACACGAATTCACCCTTTGTGTTAGCATTGCCTTCGTGCGAACGAATAAACCCCTTTTTCTTGGCACGAGACTTCATGTCCTAGCCGACTCCCTCAACATCCTTCTGTTATAAAAAAAAATAGAAAGAAACAAAGGGGGTTAAAAATAGAGATACCCCGCCGAACTCGTTCCCGTATTCAGAACAAGGGTAAAAATGGCTATAACCCGACTGTGGCGAAAACCCGAAAGTGCGTTACAGGCAAAATCGGGTATCCCGCCACGTGAAAACCCGAAAGGGCGCGTGGGCAAAAGCAAGAGGGGGTTGATTTCAGCGAAAACCCGAAAGGGCGCTTGAATCAGTAATGTGATACAAAAAAAAAATGAAACAAAAATGATGATGATGATGTAGTAACGAGGCTGCCCTCGTTCATCATTCCGCTTCCACCTACCCCTTCCGATCCTTATCACCATCGGCAAGATCAGTCGCTACCCCTCTTCGGCCCTTGTCATCATCGACAAGATCGGTCGCTACCCCTCTTCGGCCCTTGTCACCATCGGTAAGATCGATCGCTACCCCTCTTTGGCCCTTGTCATCATCGGCAAGATCAGTCGCTACCCTTTTCGGCCCTTGTCACCATCGGCAAGATCAGTCGCTACCATTTTCAGCCCTTGTCACCATCGGCAAGATCGGTCGCTACCCTTTTCGGCCCTTGTCACCATCGGCAAGATCAGTCGCTACCCTTTTCGGCCCTTATCACCACCGACAAGATCGGTCACTACCCCTTTCGATCCTTGTCACCATCGGCAAGATCGGTCGCTACCCCTTTCTAATATTGTCATCATCGGCAAGATCGGGCGTTACCCCTTTTCGACCCTTGTCACCATCGACAAGATCGGTCGCTACCCCTTTTTGACCCTTGTCGCCATCGACAAGATCGGTCGCTACCCTTTTTGGCCCTTGTCACCATCGGCAAGATCGGTCGCTACCCCTTTTCGGCCCTTGTCACCATCGGCAAGATCGGTCACTACCCCTCTTCGACCCTTGTCATCATCGGCAAGATCGGTCGCTACCCTTTTCGGCCCTTGTCACCATCGGTGAGATCGGTCGCTACCCTTTTCGGCCCTTGTCACCATCAGCAAGATCGGTCGCTACCCCTTTTCGGCCCTTGTCACCATCGGTAAGATCAATCACTACCCTTTTCGGTCCTTGTCACCATTGGCAAGACCGCCCATCCTTTCGACCCTTGTCACCATCGGCAAGATCGGTCGCTATCCTTTCGATCCTCGTCACCATCGGCGAGCCCGGTCAACTATCCTTTGACTTGGACCTTCCGTCCTCTTTAATAGACAAACTACTATTGCCACGACATTTGAACCGTGTCGATAAATAAACCACGCTCTCAACTTTCGTCACCATTGGCGAAGTTAGTGGGGCGCATCCGCCTACTCTACCCATGTCCCACCCTGGCCAAAGCTCGATTCTGGGAATAGTTAATCCGCAGTGGAGCGACCACCTCACCCCTTCGCTGAAGGTGTGAGCGCTCTCCTGCACCACTAACTTACATCCCTGGACTGAGCTAATCGACTGGAAGGAGAAAGAAAAGAAGAAAAAAAGAAGTCATGATTGAGGCAACCAATAAAGACATTTCATTGATATGAGTTGTCAGAATACATCAGTGTTCGGGGCGTGCCCCAAGATACATGAGCTCCGAAGATAAAAAGGAGCGAAAATAAAAAAGAGGAAAAAAGAGGAAATGGAAGTAAAATGAAGCTACTGCAGAGGGCGCCGGAAGATGTCTTCCAACGCCAAAAGACCTAAGGAAGAGTACTGAGTTAGCTCTTGCAACCGAGATTTAGCAGCCGACAGCTGCGATAATTTTTCATCCAAGGAGGCGAGCTACCCTTCTGCCAGGTCCGCTTCCTCTACGGTCTGAACCTCCAGGTGCTCAGTCTCCTGCAATTCTGCTTCAGCCCTGGCAAGTTCTGTGCGTAATTCCACTATACGCGCTGATGCGGGACGGACACGGGAGGCGACTCTACGTGGGGTGGTCCTCAGACTCTAGATGTGGACGCGACCAGCAACACACACCAGAGAGACACTAAGCCCGACACTACGAGCTCCTAGTGGCGAAACGTCGCTAACAGAAGTGGAAGCTCACTCGTCGTCCCAAGCGAGGGAAAGCGCGGACCGTGCGCGGTTAAGGAACCGGCGGAGGTCAAGGGTAGTCCGGCTCAACTTCCGGACTCGGATCGAGTCGCAGGACGGGTCACTCTCACTCTCACAGCGGTGACATGGACACACGGGCTAGTACCTACACTCTCGGCAGCGGCCTAAGACCATATACTAGCTAAGCAATGTAACACCAAGGAGTTATGACCTTTACCTCCACGCACCCGGCGTTGCGAAGACACCCCTGCTGACTTACGAACCCCCGGTTAACATAATTCACAGCGGTACAAAGAGATTCGACCCACTCCACGCAGGGAGGTAAAAGGTCACATGTGGGCCCCGGGGATCACGCAAATTAGGTTGACGGGCAGCATCTTGATGTCGTCTCGACGCGCCGAACTCCGCGTTCTCGTGCTTTCCAGACGGTGAAATCAATGGGCCGTGGGGCCCACACGCTGTCCTGTCCTCCGGGTCTGGCAGGGTGGGTCCCAGTGTAATGGGGACCCCTGGCAGCACGCTTCCCTGGATGGTGATCAGCCGGCGACACTCACCGGAGGCCGGGTGCCCCGGTTCCCAAGTGGAGAGGATGCTGTCCACGAGCTGATGTTGCTGTTTCAGCAGCGCGCGCTCCGGCGAAAACGGCCGCTGCGATCAGCCACGTCGCCGGAATGTGACGAAACCAGCGCCGTTGGAAAGAGGATTCAAAATCCTTCAATTTAGGGCCAGTGGACTCTTCTGAACCTGTGCGGATTTGGGCTTTAACTATTTTGCAATTCTCTGCTCCACAGCTCCAGAAATCTCAGATCAACATATCAGTTTCCTGTAAATGGCCGTTGACTGCCTATGTACAGTTGGATTCAGACTTCGATCTTATCATAACAGTTGTAGGTAATCAAACCACGGAACTGGGACTATTTTTAGAATTTGATTGGGAGGTGGCTGCGATTTTCTATGATTTTTGGGGTGACTAGTGGTTGGATCTGGGAACAGGTGGACAGAACTATAGATGGGTCTGAGAACGATTTTTAGAAAATATGAGATGAGCGAATAAAAAATTGAGAAAAATTGTGGATGAAGGGGTGGATGGATGGAACCCCCATTAAAATTGGACGAACTAACAAAAATCAAAAAGTGGATCTAAGACATGAAACTCAGGATGGAGGTGAACCTGGACAGAACTCTGGCAGAACCGAAATGGAAGAGTGGACGAAAATCAAAAAATAGGAAACGTGATCTGAATGCTGGCTTGATTTTTGTGGGTGGAGAGGAATATCCCAGGAACAACTCCTCCAAATTTGGTAGCCATATGAGCTCTGGGAAGACCTGTGAATTTCGAACAAGCTGCTATGGTACTGCGCAGGCAGAACTCCGTTGATGGCGATGGCGGTGCGGTGGCGGCTCGTGGCGGCGGCGGCGGCGGCGACCGGAACTGATAGGGTGGAGTCACACCACCAAGAAGCAACCTTCACAGCTGTAAGGGGGAGAGGGAGAGAGGAAGGGGGCGGCCTAGGCCATGCTCCAACAATTTTTAAATTCAAAATGGCATTAATTCAAGAAAATGGTAATTACATGCCTTATATATGACTCCCACCAAACTCATCCTCCACCGTTGGATCTAGGGGTTGAGGATGGATGGCTAGGATGGAGTTTGATCAAAATACAACAAAATATTAAACAAAAAGGGGAGGGGGGCGCACCTTGACCAAGGAGGGTCAAGGGGGGGACATGGTAGGTGGGGTTGGTGGCCTCCCATGTTGACTTTTCAAGTCCATTGCCCCCCTCCCTTGGCCCACCCTTCTAGAAGTCTCCATGGAGGGTTGACTGACCCCACAGGGGCCCTAGAGCTGAGGTGGCCCAATGGGAGTGGAGTGGGGGCTCATGGGACCCAGGGATCCCCATTTTGCACATAAGCCCCTCGAACTATCTAAATTACACACTGACGAAAAGAAAATAAAATACATTACACACAAATAAAAATCCCAAAAAATATGATAAATGCTATGACTCAGTGGGGAACCTCCAGACTGTCTCCGAATCATAGGGATGCTGAGGTGGCTCGAGTCGTGCTCCTCGTGCAGTACCGGTGGCTCGCCGGCTCGTGTCTCGCATGCGCTCGGGTGTCCGCACCAATTCTCCCCGGGTGGGAGAAACTCGACCCTGTCGAGTAAGGGTCTGCATCGCTCTGGTATCGCTCCAAAAGATCCGGATCAATCCGCTACAACTCTCCATGTGTGATTGTTTCGCACATCCTTTTCTTCTCCTTTCGTTTTGTCTTTTCGTTCGCGTATCGATCAACCAATTAACTAACTTGTAGTCAACTGACTGATTGACGACGCGGGCGTGCCAGTCACATGCGTGACGATTCTATTGTGCGCTCATTCTGACCCATGTCGGGTGAATGTGAGGTTCGGTCGGGACCAGCAGTCCGCCATACCATAAAGGCTATGGCGTTAATTACATCCCCCACGAGGAGGGAACACCTTTGATTAATTGCCGAGATAGCGGGCTGTCGAAGCCGGATTAAAAAGAGCTACATGATGATCACGATGAAGGCATGCCGGATGCATATGTTTATGGAATTATGGATCCTCGGTACATGGCGGAGGATGTGGGTCCAAAGACCGCCGTCGCGCATAGCAAAGACTTCCGACCAGACATAATCCGGCTTTTCCGTCGACGCCATTTGATATACCCGAGGATGTATGCATGGATGCACATATGACGTTCATGACTATATTAAGCATGATAATGGAATTGTGAAAGTAAATGATGGTCAGCCACGTTTATTACTCCTCATCGAGAGGAGGGAAGGCAACATAAGTGTGACAGCGAAAGCAAAGTGCTAACAGACGTGGTAATGAAGATATGATGACAATATAATTCGGGCTCGCTTGGTCCCTCCCTTGTTCAATTTATTATCCATTATGATTTATCAACGCCGACCCCGGGGGACGAGGTCCACTCGGGGGGGGCAAATAAGCGATTAAAGCAGCAAGAGGCTTTGAAACCGGCGCGACCATGCAATAGGTAGTTTATACGGCGCGACGAAGCGTAGGTATAGATGTTAATACGGCGCGGCCATGGTGAGTGTCAATACGGCGCGAAGAAACGTAGGTATAGATGTTAATACGGCGCGGTGACCAAGCATGTTGAAACGGCGCGCAAGGACTTTGGGACGCGCCGGTTTAGGGCGCGCCGGAAAGGCGCAAAGGAAAAAAAAATGGAAATGAGTGTGGGGTTAATCCGGCGCGGGGGGGTACCGCGCCGGTTTAGGGCGCGCCGGTCAAGACCGCGCCGTACTAAGCCTGTTTTATTGAGTTTTGAACTTTTTTAAAGTTTGTTAGACTTCATGGGACCCTTTCTTGAGTTGTTGGGCCAGATGATTGTTCGATTGGAGTCCACGGCCCTCTGGAGATGAGGGGGGAGGTCAGTGCGAGGTTCATACTCGAGCACCGAGATGATCGGGTCCAGAACGATCATTTCATTAAGGCTTATTTATTCTTAATCTGTCCAAAATTGGACAGCATCTCCCCTGGACCTGAAGAGTTGCAGGGGAGAAGCGGGGTCATGTTCACCTGTGGAACAAGCCCCTAAACCGCTGGTCTGCACAATGGCAGCCAGCAAACCCCAGTGGATGGAGTACTCCGAGGACTAGCCTGCTAGGAGCACCAAAATTCCGTAGGGGAAGAAACAGAGGGACGAAGCAGTTGACGGTGGGAGCAATACCCCGAGGACTAGCCTGCGAGGGGTGGACAACCCACAGTATATGACTTATCCCTTAGAGGAACCAACCATTAGGGAGATGGGACTCCGAGGGCTAGCCTGCGAGGAGCACACATCCCCGGTCTCCGTTGGGTCCTGGACTGTTAGAGTCTAGCTCGTTGAACCGAGACCTCTTCGTTACTATCCGCTGTGGGCTCAGGAAGAACATCTACCATCGGGAGGTAGGGTTCTTAGTTGCCTAGCAATTTCGTGAAACCGCAGGGGCGTGTTCCCCTTCCCCGGATGATAGAGATAATAAGAAGGAAAACCCCGGAAGCCATTCGGATGACCATGATGCGTAGAGATAGTAAATGCATAAATAAGGGAGGTCCATTACGCGGCATATGTTTGATCAGTTAGAGAGCATCGTTCAGGGGACAAAACCCCACGCTTGGCAGAGAGAGGCACGCGCAGAGGCACGGCTCTGTCCGAGAAGAGAGGGGTATGCAAGAATCATGAGATTAAACAGGAGAATATTCGGAGGGGGAAACCCCGGGGAAGGGGCGTTTCTGTAGCCCACGATGATTCAGGGCATGGTAAGAGATTCGGGGAAAGTGAAATCAGGGAATGACACGGAGAGAGAGACTCACGCGCACGCATTGGCATACATGAGAAAGGGAAGAGGAATACCACTCATTCGACCCATTAAACCTAGCGCTCAGCATGGATATATATATACATATATGCGTTACCATCCCAGAAACGGGAATGGTTCGGCATTTACATCATCAGATTATGGCACCAGCGCCGTTATTCGATCGCCGTTCAACAATAATAGAAGCAGAGGACGCTCATAGCGCAATAACAGGGGAAAGAGTAGCAGAGAAAATCGCGTAGAGGGGGGAGAAGAATCGACTCATATCATCGTCGCTCCTCCCCCTCTCGCTTACATTCGATGGGCAGAAGTTTCAGAAGAGGAAACTGCGGAAAACCGGAAAGGGATCAGCGCCCGCGCCCACCTGTTCCTGAAATAGGGCGTTGTAGAAGAAGAGGATGGCCGGCGGTAGGTCCTCCGAAGGAACCCTCTCGAAAAACTTCTCTCTCTTCTTTTTTTCTTTTTGTCTGTGTGTGGCCTCCTTTCTTTTTTTTTCGCCTCTTCTGATCTCTCTTTCACCTCTTTTTTTTACTCTCTCCCACCTTCTTCTTCTTGTTGCTCTCGAACAGCCGTATATATAGGGCATGAGTTAGAACGTTGAACCGGCGTGGGATTGGCGCGCCGGAGGAGCCTTCAAGGCTTATCGCGCCGGGATCGAAGCCATCA
This sequence comes from Amorphophallus konjac, assembly GCA_022559845.1. Taxonomy (NCBI): domain Eukaryota; kingdom Viridiplantae; phylum Streptophyta; class Magnoliopsida; order Alismatales; family Araceae; genus Amorphophallus; species Amorphophallus konjac. The sequence continues at coordinate 207,433 of JAHNEJ010002234.1, forward strand.
TCAGGGTGATCTGCGCGCCGGCATGAGGGCTGAAGATGGGGGCGCGCCGGTACAAGGGTTGAAGGTAGGGGCGCGCCGGGATAAGGGTATTGAGTGAGGGGCGCTGTAATATCCCGGACCTTTTGGATCCTTCTTCGTGGGTCCCGGATCTGGTTTTCAGAGTGTTCGGCTCTGTTGTGTCCGAAATTTCGTTTCGGACATCTTTCGTGTTCGGATCGACGCGATCCAGAGTCGTTTCGGAGGCCCGGAGGCGTTCCGCGGCTTTTTCCGTGCGTGATTTCCGACTTCCGGCGCGGGTTTCGGCTTTTCTCTTCGGACGCTCGCTGCGGGTGAACCGGGCTGTTCACACGGACACGAGTGGTACCGTTGCGATCGGTACGTTCCGAGAATCGTGGGGGTGTAATTTCCTAATTTTTGGTATTTTTCGTATTTTCTGGGTTTTTCTATAAAACCCTTTTTCTTTTCTCTCTCCCCCACCATCTTCTTCTTCCTCTCTTCTTCTTCCTCCTTCCTCCTCCACCGTGTCTCCCTCCCTCTCCCTCTCTTCCTCCCGGTTGGCCACGGCGAGCTCCCCTCCGGCTGCAAACGGCGGCGGGGCGACGGCGCGGTGGCGTGGGCGGCGGCGAGGCGATCGTGGGGGCGTGCGGCGAGCGTGGGAAGCTTAAGGAAGAACGAGGGTTTTCAAGCGTTCTTCGCGATTCGTGGACGATCCGGCGGGGCATTCGCTCCATTGAGGTAGGGTGACGTTCCCTAGCTCTTCGCCGTTCTTTTCCGTGGTTTGTAGGCCGCGGGGAGGCCGAGAGAGGCATGTTTGGGCATTTTTGGGGTTTTCCCATATTTTGGGGGTGAGCCGCCCGATCTATGGTTTTAGCCCATGATTCTATGTTTTGGTGGCTTAGATGCATGCTAGGGGTCCCCAGGGGTCTTCCCCCTTGTTTTCCCCCTCTCCGGTGGAGGTACGGGGGCGTGGTTGGTGTTTTTGGGGTTTTCCCGCCGTAGCGTGCTCTGGGGCAAGCGACGGTCACTCCAGTGACCGTCACATGCTTGTAACGCCCCTAGAGGGGTGCGTTACTTCCCTGGGTGTTGGCCTTTGGGGTCGAGGGCTGTAACGGTCCTGCGACTGGCCGCCGTTTGCTAGTGACGCCCCTGGGCTGGGCCGTCACATGCTTTTCGATCGTTGGTTTTGACCGTTGGGGGTCAGGCCATGTGACGCGCCATTCTAGGTGCGTTATATGCGTGTAACGCCCTGGGGCAGGAGCGTTACTTCCTGTGTTTACCCCAGGCGTGAGGGCCATGTAACGCGCTGGTCCAGGTGCGTTACATGTGAGTAACGCGCCCGGGCAGGGCCGTTACATCCCTTTTTGAATCTGTGCCGTGGAGGGGCGTGTAACGCGCTAGGCTAAGCGCGTTACATCCGTGTAACGCGCTGGGCCTGGGCCGTTACTTCCCTTTCCCCCGTGTTGAGTAACGGTCCGCCTTAGACCGCCATTTTAAGTGACGGCCCTAGAGTGGACCGCCATTTGGCAGTGACGGTCTGAGGGTAGACCGCCACTTCCTGAGTTGCCCCATGAGGGTGGCAACCTTACTTTTCTCCGACCGTGGTCTCCGTGTGACGGGACTAGTGCGTGGGGTGATTCCCACACGTTGTCGGGCTTGGGCGTTGTTTTCCGTGACTTGAGAGTCTACTCCTTTAGCGACCCTCCACTAGTCGTAGCCCACCAGTACGCGGTGCTGGTCTCACCTGGGAGTGGTGTACGGGCACCCACCTTTCGAGACGGTTTGTGGACCGGTTACCGTAGGCCCCTCGTCGTAGCCAGAGTCCGGCTGCGGGGGAAAACCGGTCAGAGGGCCAGACCTAGAACGCGTGGTCTGTGTGTGCACACGTGGTTGGGGGCGGTTGGACCCACGTCGACGGGCGTGACCCCAGCTAGTCACTTGTTGTGAGTTACTTTTCGGTGTTTGCGCCTCGGGTAGGAACTACCACGCCAGGCGGTTCACCTGCGGTGCGGTGTAAGACGTCAGGGGATGCTACCGGCTGTGCTTCTAGTGGGTGGTACTCCTGTCGAGTACGGAGTGTCAGACTGTCAGTCGTGTGTTTCCGACCTTCGGGTTTGTCGGTGACCGTTGAGCTTCGGTCTTCTCTTCGTAGCACGTGTGTCGGTTTGCGTGCCGTAGAGTCTTGCTTTGTAGAGTACAGGGCTTTCCTTTCCGAGGTACTCTCCTACCGCTAGAGTAGTGGTTTCTCGCTTTGCGAGGTAGGGTTCGAGTGATCCCTACTAAGTCTTGTTCCGAGACTCATTCCCTGCGTGTTTTCACCGTGTTTCAGGTGAGACGCCACCTTCGGGGAGCGCGTCAGGAGCGCAGCGTGGTGCGGGTGCCCAGAGGTAGTGCCAGAGGTCTAAGCCGGGGGATGCCCCGTGTAGCTGTACTTTTCTTTCTTGTCACTGTACTAGTCGTGGACTGTTGTCGTGGTTATTTTATTTTGTGGACCATGTAAATTGTTATCTTATTTCCTGCTTAATATCATAACTGTTTAATTTCTGCAATTACTTGTGATAACTATGTAGTTTCCACACCATCCATTTAACCCTTCCGAGTCTTCGGACTCGTGGGTGGCGGTGCGAGTCTCGGGTTATCGGGCCTTCCCGGTAATCGGATTCTCGGGTCATTACAGCTGGTATCAGAGCGCGGTTGTGGAATTACATGGGAATCATAGGTAATTGTAGTGGTCCACTAGTCCATGGCGATGATGTACAGGTGACGCTGGCCTTGGGCACCGCGTGTTTTATTCTGACATTGTCGTTTCCGTGTTTTCTGTCTTGTGCTTCAGGAGCGAGGATGGCGCCGAGGAGGAGTTCTCGCTCTCAGCAGGGGCAGTCGGCTGGAGGTCAGGAGATCCAGCAGGGGGTCCAGAGGGACCAGGAGGAGCATAGCAGAGTTCCGGGAGCTACCGAGGCCGCGGATGCTGCGAGAGCTCCGGGGGCCGAGGATTTCTTCCGTGGCATGTACCATCTCATGTCTCAGCAGTTTGGCGGAGAGGCTGCTGAGGGCTCGTCAGTCAGGGGTGGGCCGGGCCGAGCAGTGAGGGACTTCATGCAGTTCCATCCACCTTACTTTAGCGGCCAGGCAGACCCTGATGCGGCTCGTGATTGGCTCGATGAGATGGAGCGGGTGTTCAGTTCTGCGAAAAGTACTGCCGAGGACAGAGTGGTGTTGGCCTACAACCAGTTGCAGGGTACGGCTCGGAGGTGGTGGTCTTCCGAGTGGAAGACGTCCTTTCAGCTTCGTCCACTTGAGCAGGTCGAGTGGGGTGACTTTGTCAGTGCTTTCGAGCGTACGTGCTGTCCAGACGTCGTTGCTACGCAGCGGATGCGGGAGTTTCTGGAGCTGGTGCAGGGTGACATGTCCGTGTTGCAGTACAGGGCCCGATTTGTCGAGCTGGGTCAGTACGCACCTCATGTCATGGAGCATGAGAGGGTGAGGACCACGCAGTTTGTACAGGGCTTGAGGCTGGAGCTGAGGCACCATTTGATCGCGAATGGGGCCACTGATCTAGAGACAGCGTCTCGTGTTGCGATTTCCTTGGAGATGGATATGCAGAGGACTCGAGGACCGATTAGCCAGGGGCAGTCCGTGTCAGGTCGCAGCCAGCAGTCGGCTACCCAGCAGCAGGGTTTCTTCCAGCATGCGTCGGGTGGTTCAGGAGTACCGGCATCGGCAGCTTCAGTGACAGGATCTGCGTCTTTTAGCTCGAAGGTCAAGAAGTTCTTGAAGAAGGGTTTTCGTAAGAAGCCCAAGGATCAGGGACAAGCTTCATCGGGCAGTGTGCAGCAGCCGATTCCTTTGCAACGTCAGGGATCAGGGGGTGGATCACGAGGACCTTGTCCACGGTGTGGTGGGACCCACCCAGGCAGGCAGTGCACGGCGCCGATTATCTATTTTCGGTGTGACCAGCCAGGGCACATGGCGCGTGACTGTCCACAGAGACCGCCGCAGCAGCAGTTTCCCCAGCAGCAGAGGCAGCAGCAGCAGCAGCAGGGACAGTATCCGCCGCTACCCAGGTCAGCCAGCGTGGGAGGCAGGCAGAGGGCTCGAGGCCAGATCACGCACTTGACCAGGGCAGAGGCAGTGGCGTCGCAGCTCGTGGAAGGTACCGTTCAGATTTTGGGTTGTGCGGCTCGGGTTTTGTTTGATTCTGGTGCGTCTCATTCGTTTATTTCGGAGGATTTCGCGTCGAGCGTCGAGGAGCCGGTGACCCAGTTGTCTTGTGATTTGGCGGTGGAGTTGCCTTCGGGTGACTTTATGGTCACTCCGTATTGCTTCGACCAGGTTCCGGTGTGGATCGATGGCCGGAGTATGCCAGGCAGATTGTATGCGTTGCAGCTTCGGGATTACGATGTGATTCTAGGCATGGATTGGCTCGAGACTCATGGAGCGGTGGTTGATTGTGGGATGAAGAGGGTCTACTTCCAGCATCCGAGCAAGAGGACCTTCTATTTCCAAGGTATCCGTTCCGCCTCTTCTCGATTTCTTATCTCTGCTATTCGAGCCCGTCGGTTGCTTGATTCAGGTTGTCAGGGTTTTCTCGCGTCAGTGGTTGTGTCTGACCGGATGGAGCTGGATGTCGAGGACATCGTGGTGGTGTGCGAGTTTCCCGATATTTTTCCTGAGGAGTTGCCTGGATTACCTCCCCAGCGGAAGATCGATTTTGTGATCGAGGTTGTACCTGGTGCGGGACCTTTGGCGAAGGCTCCCTACCGTATGGCCCCCGCTGAACTGAGGGAGTTGAGGGCGCAGTTGCAGGAGCTGCTGGCCAAGGGGTACATTCGTCCGAGTTTTTCCCCTTGGGGTGCGCCCGTGTTGTTTGTGAAGAAGAAGGATGGTAGTCTGCGGCTGTGCATTGACTATCGGCAGCTGAATGAAGTGACCGTTAAGAACAAGTATCCGTTACCGCGGATCGATGACTTGTTCGACCAGCTTCAGTCTGCGCGAGTGTTCTCGCGGATTGATTTGCGGTCAGGTTACTATCAGCTGAGGATTCGCGAGTCCGATGTGGAGAAGACTGCATTCAGTTCAAGGTACGGGCATTATGAGTTTCTGGTGATGCCATTTGGGCTCACCAATGCCCCAGCTGCCTTTATGGACTTGATGCAGAGGGTGTTTCATCCGTATTTGGACCAGTTTGTGGTCATTTTCGTGGATGACATCCTTGTTTATTCGCGGTCTGCTGAGGAGCACGCGTACCATTTGAGTGTGGTACTGCAGACGTTGCGAGATCACCAGTTGTATGCGAAGCTCAGCAAGTGCGGGTTTTGGCTCAGCGAGGTGCACTTTTTGGGGCACGTGATTTCTGGTGATGGCATTTCCGTGGATCCCGCCAAGGTCGAGGCTGTGATGCAATGGCCGAGGCCGAGGTCGGTGACGGAGATCCGGAGTTTCTTGGGGCTTGCGGGTTATTATCGTCGGTTTATCCAGGATTTTTCCCGCATTGCGACCCCGATGACTAGGCTCACGCGGAAGGATATACCTTTCGTTTGGTCCGAGGAGTGTGAGCAGAGCTTCAGGGAGCTGAAGAGATTGCTCACCTCGGCTCCGGTGTTGGTTTTGCCTTCTGGATCGGGAGGTTTCGTGGTGTGTACAGATGCTTCCGGCGTTGGACTGGGTGTTGTTCTGATGCAGCATGGTAGAGTGGTGGCTTATGCATCTCGGCAGCTAAAGCCTCACGAGGAGAACTACCCTGCCCATGACCTTGAGTTGGCGGCTGTGATCTTCGCGCTGAAGATCTGGAGGTATTATCTGTACGGTGAGAAGTTCGAGGTGTTCACTGACCATCAGAGCTTGAGGTACGTGTTCTCGCAGAAGGACTTGAACCTCAGGCAAAGGCGTTGGATGGAGTTCATGAAGGACTATGACTTCACCCTGTCTTATCAGCCAGGCAGGATGAATGTCGTCGCCGATGCCTTGAGTCGAAAGGTTGCGGTCAGTGCCTTGATGTTGAGGAGGTGGAGGCTCTGGGAACAAGTGCCCGAGGTATCTTTCAGGCTCAAGATTCCCCAGGAGCCAGGGTTGGCTGTGCTTGCGAGTCTGACTGTCACTCCTGCTATCCGTCGTCAGGTGACAGAGGCTCAACATGCGGACCCTGAGTTGCCCCGGATTTTGGCTATGGCTGACGTAGAGCTCGACGAGGACGGTGTTGCGAGGTTTCGTGGCAGGTTGTACGTCCCAGCTGAGGAGCAGGTTCGTCGTGCGGTGTTACGCGAGGCTCATGGGAGCAGGTACACTGTACACCCGGGTGCGACGAAGATGTATCGGAACTTGCGGAGGCAGTTCTGGTGGCCTGGCATGAAGAGAGATGTCGCAGAATTTGTGGCTAGGTGCCTGATCTGTCAGCAGGTGAAGGCGGAGCATCAGCGACCAGGCGGTACTCTCCAGTCCTTGGATGTTCCTGCTTGGAAGTGGGACCATGTGACCACGGATTTTGTGGTGGGGTTGCCAAGAACCCCGAGTGGGCAGGACAGTATTTGGTTGCTGGTGGATCGGCTGACGAAGGTGACTCGGTTGCTACCGGTCAAGGTCAGCTGGAGCGTGCCTAAGTTGGCTCGTCTTTATGTGGAGCGGATCGTTCCGTTGCATGGGGTTCCCATTTCGATCGTGTCGGATCGGGATCCGCGCTTCACTTCTGGATTCTGGAGGAGTTTCCAGCGAGCTCTTGGCACGGAGTTGGCATTTAGCTCGGCATATCATCCTCAGTCAGATGGTCAGTCTGAGAGGACCATTCAGACTTTGGAGGACATGCTGAGATCCTGCTGCCTGGAGTGGCAGGGGAGTTGGATACACCACCTACCGTTGGTGGAGTTTGCCTATAACAGCAGCTATCATTCGAGCATCGGCATGGCTTCTTATGAGGCATTGTACGGGCGTCCTTGTCGGACTCCACTCGATTGGTTTGAGGTGGGTGAGCGTATTTTGACGGGACCGGAATTGGTGCAGCAATGTGTGGATGTTGTGCACCTGGTTCGTCAGAACATGTTGGCGGCCCAGAGTCGGCAGAAGAGCTATGCTGACCGTAGGAGGCAGCCCCTCGAGTTCGCCGTGGGCGATCATGTGTTCTTGAGAGTTTCTCCGATGAAGGGGGTGATGCGTTTTGGACGGCGTGGGAAGCTGAGTCCCCGCTATATTGGTCCTTTCGCGATTGTGGAGCGCATCGGTGAGGTTGCTTACCGGTTGCAGTTGCCTCCTGAGTTGGCGTCGGTGCATGACGTGTTCCACGTCTCGATGTTGCGGAAGTATATGCCCGATGACTCTCATGTGCTCGAGTTTTTCGTTTGGCCTGAGGTGACTCCAGATCTTTCTCTCCCAGAGTTTCCGATCCGCGTGGAGGATAGGCGAGAGCAGCGCCTGCGGAACAAGGTCATTCCCTTGGTAAAGGTCGTGTGGCAGCGACACTCTGGTGGTGAGGCTTCTTGGGAACGTGAGGACGAGATGCGTCAGCAGTTCCCGTATCTGTTTGAGTGAGTCTTCCTTTCCCCTCTGGTTGTTCTCAATTTCGAGGATGAAATTCCTTAAGGGGGGAGGGCTGTAATATCCCGGACCTTTCGGATCCTTCTTCGTGGGTCCCGGATCTGGTTTTCGGAGCGTTCGGCTCTGTTGTGTCCAAAATTTCGTTTCGGACATCTTTCATGTTCGGATCGGCGCGATCCGGAGTCGTTTCGGAGGCCCGGAGGCGTTCCGCGGCTTTTTCCGTGCGTGATTTCCGATTTTCGGCGCGGGTTTCGGCTTTTCTCTTCGGACGCTCGCTGCGGGTGAACCGGACTGTTCACACGGGCACGAGTGGTACCGTTGCGATCGGTACGTTCCGAGGATCGTGGGGGTGTAATTTCCTAATTTTTGGTATTTTCCACATTTTTCAGGTTTTTCTATAAAACCCTTTTTCTTTTCTCTCTCCCCCACCATCTTCTTCTTCCTCTCTTCTTCTTCCTCCTTCCTCCTCCACCGTGTCTCCCTCCCTCTCCCTCTCTTCCTCCCGGTTGGCCACGGCGAGCTCCCCTCCGGCTGCAGACGAGCGTGGCGGTCGTGGGGGCGTGCGGCGAGGCGGTCGTGGGGGCGTGCGGCGAGCGTGGGAAGCTTAAGGAAGAACGAGGGTTTTCAAGCGTTCTTCGCGATTCGTGGACGATCCGGCGGAGCATTCGCTCCATTGAGGTAGGGTGACGTTCCCTAGCTCTTCGCCGTTCTTTTCCGTGGTTTGTAGGCCGCGGGGAGGCCGAGAGAGGCATGTTTGGGCATTTTTGGGGTTTTTCCATGTTTTGGGGGTGAGCCGCCCGATCTATGGTTTTAGCCCATGATTCTATGTTTTGGTGGCTTAGATGCATGCTAGGGGTCCCCAGGGGTCTTCCCCCTTGTTTTCCCCCTCTCCGGTGGAGGTACGGGGGCGTGGTTGGTGTTTTTGGGGTTTTCCCGCCGTAGCGTGCTCTGGGGCAAGCGACGGTCACTCCAGTGACCGTCACATGCTTGTAACGCCCCTAGAGGGGTGCGTTACTTCCCTGGGTGTTGGCCTTTGGGGTCGAGGGCTGTAACGGTCCTGCGACTGGCCGCCGTTTGCTAGTGACGCCCCTGGGCTGGGCCGTCACATGCTTTTCGACCGTTGGTTTTGACCGTTGGGGGTCAGGCCATGTGACGCGCCATTCTAGGTGCGTTATATGCGTGTAACGCCCTGGGGCAGGAGCGTTACTTCCTGTGTTTACCCCAGGCGTGAGGGCCATGTAACGCGCTGGTCCAGGTGCATTACATGTGAGTAACGCGCCCGGGCAGGGCCGTTACATCCCTTTTTGAATCTGTGCCGTGGAGGGGCGTGTAACGCGCTAGGCTAAGCGCGTTACATCCGTGTAACGCGCTGGGCCTGGGCCGTTACTTCCCTTTCCCCTGTGTTGAGTAACGGTCCGCCTTAGACCGCCATTTTAAGTGACGGCCCTAGAGTGGACCGCCATTTGGCAGTGACGGTCTGAGGGTAGACTGCCACTTCCTGAGTTGCCCCATGAGGGTGGCAACCTTACTTTTCTCCGACCGTGGTCTCCGTGTGACGGGACTAGTGCGTGGGGTGATTCCCACACGTTGTCGGGCTTGGGCGTTATTTTCCGTGACTTGAGAGTCTACTCCTTTAGCGACCCTCCACTAGTCGTAGCCCACCAGTACGCGGTGCTGGTCTCACCTGGGAGTGGTGTACGGGCACCCACCTTTCGAGACGGTTTGTGGACCGGTTACCGTAGGCCCCTCGTCGTAGCCAGAGTCCGGCTGCGGGGGAAAACCGGTCAGAGGGCCAGACCTAGGACGCGTGGTCTGTGTGTGCACACGTGGTTGGGGGCGGTTGGACCCACGTTGACGGGCGTGACCCCAGCTAGTCACTTGTTGTGAGTTACTTTTCGGTGTTTGCGCCTCGGGTAGGACCTACCACGCCAGGCGGTTCACCTGCGGTGCGGTGTAAGACGTCAGGGGACGCTACCGGCTGTGCTTCTAGTGGGTGGTACTCCTGTCGAGTACGGAGTGTCAGACTGTCAGTCGTGTGTTTCCGACCTTCGGGTTTGTCGGTGACCGTTGAGCTTCGGTCTTCTCTTCGTAGCACGTGTGTCGGTTTGCGTGCCGTAGAGTCTTGCTTTGTAGAGTACAGGGCTTTCCTTTCCGAGGTACTCTCCTACCGCTAGAGTAGTGGTTTCTCACTTTGCGAGGTAGGGTTCGAGTGATCCCTACTGAGTCTTGTTCCGAGACTCATTCCCTGCGTGTTTTCACCGTGTTTCAGGTGAGACGCCACCTTCGGGGAGCGCGTCAGGAGCGCAGCGTGGTGCGGGTGCCCAGAGGTAGTGCCAGAGGTCTGAGCCGGGGGATGCCACGTATAGCTGTACTTTTCTTTCTTGTCACTGTACTAGTCGTGGACTGTTGTCGTGGTTATTTTATTTTGTGGACCATGTAAATTGTTATCTTATTTCCTGCTTAATATCATAACTGTTTAATTTCTGCAATTACTTGTGATAACTATGTAGTTTCCACACCATCCTTTTAACCCTTCCGAGTCTTCGGACTCGTGGGTGGCGGTGCGAGTCTCGGGTTATCGGGCCTTCCCGGTAATCGGATTCTCGGGTCGTTACAGGCGCGCCGGTTTAAGGCGCGCCGGACTAATGTCCCTTGTTGCTTTTAAGCCAGTCGATGGACCCGGGGATAATTCCGGGGGCCATCGTGAACATGTACTCTGCGACTGCCCACTAAGACTTCGACGATACGATCTGTCGAAGCTCCTAGATTGGCGTACGGCCATTTTCCAGGTTCTGGATTGCTTTAGGCTGCTCGCACAGGTCTTCTGCGGGCATACGGCCTTCAGCTCTCTGACCCAAGTCGTTAACCTGACCTGGTTCATCTCCGAGGCTTCTCGGAAAGCGTGACAACACCAGGGATAGCTCTGCCCGAGCTGGGTGGTCATTCGGCTGCTAATGGGCCCATCTTGGCAGGAAGCCGCACCCATGTCGGGTGATCGGGATCTTCCGCCGCCAGAGCTTTCGGTCCTCCATACTGGAGAGCTGGGGGAACTCCTTCATCCTCGGGAGAACCTTCTCAGTTGGTGGGGGACCACCGGATAGACCGTCGTCCTTGATCGGACAACGGGTGTGGTGGATGCGGCATGACAGAGTCGATGCCGGTTCATTGGGCAGGCTTGGTCGCACTGCCGGTTGGTTGTGAGCTTGTCCCAGCTCCCCTGAGGTGAAGTCCCCATATCTATACGGAGCGACTCGAGGCTCTGGCAGCTTTGAAAAGTATTCAATATGTTGATATTTATCGGCTTCCGTGCTTCGGTGGACCGGGTCATTCGTCTTTACGGCTTGGTCGCCGACGATCATATTTTAGGTGCCAACAGTGATCCATGTGTCCTCAGTAGCGGGCCGTCCTCTCCATCGCACTAGGTAGCGCGGGTAAGATCCACTTCTGGTAACTGTCACTTGCTCATCCAATATACGATCTATATGCTCACGCTGCCGTAAAAAAGGGGCTGGAGGTGGAAGTGGACACTCAGGTGTGGGATCACTCTCAAGGGGAGGACATGGCTCAAAAGGCTCACTAGGGATCACCGCTGGGTCCCTATATGCAACAAGATCCGATACATTGAAGGTAGAGCTTATACCATATTCCTCGGGCAGGTCCACAACATACGCATTGGATCCAACGCGTTTCAACACTCTAAAGGGACCGGCTCCGCGAGCTTGCAACTTCTTAACGGTTCCAGAGGGAAACCGTTCAGGTCTTACCCTGATCATGACGTATTCATCCTCGTGGAACTCTCGGTGGTGTCGGTGGGCATCGGCTAACTCCTTGTACCGTGCATTGCTGGCCTCAATGTGACGACGGATGTCGTCATGCAAACTCCTAACATGCCTAGCAAACGACTCAGCCGACTCCGACACTCTAGCATGGATAGGCATGGGGACAAGGTCAACGAGTTTCCTAGGCCTACGACCTGTGACAATCTCAAATGGACTCATGCCGGTAGACCTATTCACCGAATCATTATATGCAAACTCGGACATGGGTAGAATGAGATCCCAATCCCCAATGCGGTCCCTAACAAGACACCTCAAAAGGTCTCCCAGACTCCTATTGACCACCTCGGTCTGACCATCTGTCTGGGGATGATATGCAGTGGAAAACTTGAGATGAGTACCCATCATATGCCATAGTGTCTTCCAAAAGTAGGAAGTGAATCTAACATCACGGTCAGACACTATAGTGCGAGGTAACCCGAACTTGCACACCACATGCGTAAGGAAAAGGCGGGCTACCCTCGAAGCATCCGAAGTCTTCAAGCAAGGAATAAAGAGGGCCATCTTTGAGAAATGGTCAACCACCACATAGACCGAATCATGCTTTCTGGAGGTACGTGGCAATCCCAAAATAAAGTCCATGCTAACATCCTGCCACGGGGCATCAGGCACGGGAAGAGGCGTATGGGGCCATGTTGATCGTCACCCTCAGTAGGGGCCACTTTTGTAGGCCCCTCCTCCACCATCTCAGCCCCGTCCCGGGGCAGCTCACCTTCTTCTAGAGGCGAAGGTACACCTGCAAACAATACCGACAGGACCTCAACACTAGAAGACGGTCAACATAAAAAGGCATAACAGAAGTGGTTAAGTCTCCAACTACGCACCTGAGGGTCCCATGCTCGAGGACCCGACCAGCCCCACAGTGCAGGCTGACACCACAGCCGACAGGGAAGCTCGATCCACCCCCGCCAATAGCTGGGGCAACAAGCTAGACACTTCCTCGGTCGCGGGCGGTATCGAAGTACTCCTCCCCTCAGGCTCCCCTTCAAAGGAGGGAAGAGACACTGAAGGGCCGGTACGGACCAGCTCCTGAATCATCTCCAGAGTAGCGGCTGGATCCACACCTGACAAATGACATCATAAAGTCAGTCAGTATCGGCATCCCCGCGACTATCAATGGAAGGGCAATGTCCTCCGCAGCGATTTAGTGCTCACCCGAGCCATCCTGGGTCACACCGGGCTCCTGCCCGTCAACGGATGGGGGCACCTCGCCTGGCATCTCAGGAGAAGCCACAGTCTCTGATGTCTCAGCCATCTCTGCATGACACCAACAACGATGTCAACTGCCAGAATCAAACACAACCATAAACACAACATGCTCGATCCCAGAATTATTTACCTGACTGAGCATCCTTTGAAGCCTTCCATGGCTCAAAATCAGGGAAGGTCTCAACATTGGGGGCGGTCTCGTCCATCATACGAAGGAGCCCCTCCATATCTATCTCATGATCGACCTCGTCGTCAGGAAGTGGGCCAACCTCCTGAGGTGGCGATAAGGCCGCATCTGCCCCGGCCTCCAGCAGCGCTGTGAAAAGCAAATCTAGTTGCACAAGGTTAGCCAATCATCAAGGCTGAATCAATATAAAGCAAGTAGGCGGATATGGTACTTACTCAGAGCCGGCTCTGCCTCAATATGCTCCCTGGCAGTGGGTCCCCTAGAGGACTCACCAACCTCCCTGACTCCGGTCTCCACCCGGGGGCACTTCCTTTGGGGCGGAAGGGCCCCGTCACTATCCCCAGAAGATGTCCCTGTGGAAGGATGACCCCTGTCCGCCGCGGGACCTGCCAATAAACACAACCGCACAGGATCTCTCAGCCATATGCCCTAGAAAACCATGAAGCAGGGCTAGCAGGCTAATGAAGAGGTCTTACCTGAAGTCACGAAGGGGGTCAGCGGCAGAGGAACTAGCTGCTCCGGTTTCAAGCCCACGACCCATTGTTAACACCCGTTTTATGACCAATAAGTCGGGTCATCTCCTTGTTCGTTCTATATGATGCTCCAAGTTTTTCATTCTTCATTTGAGCTTTCTTGATCAGTTGGAGGCTTAATTCATGAGTCTTATCCTCTTGGTTGAGTCTGGTTTCTTTGGCATTTTCATTGAATGAAGCTTAGCAAGCTTTTTCATTCTTTTTGATCCTTATTGTCTCTAACGGTCCACACCAGGGGCGTTACATTCTTCTGACGTATCAGCCCATGGCCGTTAAATCTTGAGGAGTCCTAGAGCTTGAGGCCTTTGTTTCAATCCTTATCCTTTGCCTATCCGTTGGCTCTAACGGTCTGTCGTGAGGCCGTTACACTTAGTGTGACGCACCAGCCCTTGGCCGTTACATCCTTTCAGAGTCCAATTGTTTGAAACTTCCCCGTTGATCTTATCTCTTTGAGGATAGGGTTAGTGTGACGGTCTCTCCCTGGTGCGTTACATTCCTGTAACGGTCAGTCGTGCAGCCATTACATTCAACAGAGAGTCCTGGCAGGTCTGGTCTTTTCTCTGCCACTCCGTGGTCGAATTGAGAGTTTGATCTTGTGATTTCTCTTCCAAATCTGATCCTCAGAACCTTCTGTTTGTTTCTATGGACTCTTGAGAGTATTATCTTCAAGAGTTTTCTAAGAATCATCCTCCTTTCTTGCTAAATTATCCTCTACTCGAATCTAGAACTTTGAGGGCCTATAAATAGAACCCTTGATTTCATGGCCTAAGGAGAAAAAATCTGGAGTTTGCATCGAAGTGTTGCCACATTCAGGAGTCACATTCATCCAAGAGGAGCCTACTTGGAGTAAGGCACGAGTGTAGCAGGGCCGACGGATGTATTTCACCCGGACTGACCTTCCCTTTGGTTGGCGAGTGCCTGGGCTGGCCCTTGATTCGGCACGGGCGTTGACCCGGTATCGTTCAGTCGTCAGTACGGCGCGGGATAACCCGGCGCGCCTACTTGGTGCACTCACGATGCTGGCGTGTTAATACGGCGCGGCCTTGACGCTGACGCTTTGATCCGGCGCTGATGCGGGACGGAGACGGGGACCGACTCTACGTGGTATGGACCTCAGACTCTAGACGTTGACACGACCAGCAACACATGATGGGAGAGACATTAGGCCCGACACGGGGAGCTCCCATAGGCTACACGTCGCTAACAGAAGTGCAAACTCACTCGGCGTCCCATGCGAGGGAAAGCGTGGATCGTGCGCGGTTAAGGAACCGGCAGAGTTCAAGGTAGTCAGACTCACTTCCGGACTCGGATCGAGTCACGGGACGGGTCACTCTCACTCTCACAGCGGTGACATGGACACACGGGCTAGTACCTACACTCTCGGCAGCGGCAAAAGACCATATACTAGCTAAGCAAATGAACGCCAAGAGGTTCGGACCATTACCTCCACGCACCCGGCGTGGCGAAGACAACCCCGGCCAATCACGGACCCCCGGTTAACATAATTTTACAGCAGTACAATAATTTGACCCACTCCATGCAGGGAGGTAAAAGGTCACATGCGGGGCCCGGGAATCACGCGAATTGGGTTGACGGGCAGCATCTTGATGTCGCCCGGCGGTGCCGAACTCCGCGTTTTCGTGCTTTCCGAACGGCGGGTTCTGCGGGCCCGTGGGGCCCACAGGTGGCGCTGGCCTCCGGATCTGCAGGAGTGGGTCCCACTATGATGGGGACCCCTGGTGGCACGCCTCCACGGAAGGCGGTCGGCCGGGAACGCCGATCGGTGGCCGAACAACTCCGATCTCCAAGCTTGTGGAATGCTGCCCACGGATTTTTGCTTGCTATTTTCAGACGCGCGCTCCAGCGAAATCAATTGCTGCGATCAGCCCCGTCGTCGGAATGCGATGAAACCAGCGCCGTTGGAAAGAGGATTCAAAATCCTTCAACCTAGGGCCAGTGGAATCTTCTGAACCTCTGCGGACCTGGACCTTAGCTAATTTTCAATTCTCTGCTACACAGTTCCAGAACTCTCAGTTCAACACATCAGTTCCCTATAAACGGCCGTTGACCGCCTACTTACAGTGGGGTTCAGACTTCGTGCTCTTCTTCAAAGTTGTAGATAATCAAACCACAAATCTGGGACAATTTGTAGAATTGGATTTGGAGGTGGTGGTGATTTGATAGGATTTTTGGAGTGTATAGTGGTCGGATCTGGGAACGGGTGGACAGAACTTCAGGTGGATTTGAGAACGATTTGTGGAAAATATGAAATGGACGAACTAGAAATTTATAAAAATTGTGGATGAAGGGGTTGGTGGAAGGAAGATCCAGTAAAATTGGGCGAACCAAAGAAAATCAAAAAGTGGACCTAAGACCTAAAACTCAGGGCAGAGATGAATCTGGACAGACTGCTGGCAGAACTGAAAGGGAAGAGTGGACGAAAATCTAAAAATATGGAACGGGATCTGAATGACAAACAAATTTTTTTGGGATATCTTTGACACCTATGGAACCTCCAGTAAAATCCCCAGGTCGATCAGATCTCGTGGTTGATGGCTGAATTTCGTGGAATCTGCTGTGGTACTGCACGGGCAGAACTCCGATGAAGACGATGGCGGTGCGGTGGCGGCTCGTGGCGGCGGCAAGGATGACCGGAACTGATAGGGGATGAGTCACACCTCCAGAGGCAACCTTCACAGCTGCAAGGGGGGAGAGAGGGTCGCACCAAGCTGGAGCTCCAACAATTTCTTTGATTCAAAATGGCATTAATTCATCAAAATGGGAAAATACAAGCATATATAGGTCACCCATCTAATCCATCCTCCACCGTTGGATCTAGGGGTGTGAGATGGAGGGTTGGGATGGCTTGTGACCATTCCACAAAAATAAAATTAAAAAAATAAGGGGGGGACAGCCTATTGACTAGGGGGGAACAAGCTTGACATGGTAGGTGGGTGTTGGTTGGAAATGTTGACTATTTTGGTCCCTTGTCCCCCATGTGGACAATTGACCATTCAAACTTCTAGATGCCCCATGTGGCATGTTGACTGACCCCACGTGGGACCCTAGGCTGAGGTGGCCCAATGGGGTGGGGCCTGGGGGGCCCGTGGGGCCCACGGGGTCCGAATTGCACCTAAGCCCCTATTACAATCAAAATGGCAAACCGAATGCAACGAAATAAACACAAATTAAACACACATAAAGTCTAACTAAATATAATAAATGGGGAGGCTCAAGGTGGAGTCTCCAGGCTGTCTCCGAGCCAGATGGACGCTGAGGTGGCTCGTGTCGTGCTCCGCGTGCGGTACCGGTGGCTCGGCGTATCGTGCCGATCAGCTGCTCGGGTGTCCGCACCAATTCTCCCCGGGTGGGAGAAACTCGACCCTGTCGAGTAAGGGTCTACATCGATCCTGTATCGCTCCAAAAGGTCTGGATCAATCCGCTGCAACTCGCCATGTGTGATCCATGTGTCCTCAGTAGCAGGCCGTCCTCTCCATCTCACTAGGTAGCGCGGGTAAGATCCACTCCTGGTAACTGTCACTTGCTCGTCCAATATACGATCTATATGCTCACGCTGCCGTGAAAAAGGGGCTGGAGGTGGAAGTGGACACTCAGGTGTGAGATCACTCTCAAGGGGAGGAGATGGCTCAAAAGGCTCACTAGGGATCACCGCTGGGTCCCTATATGCAACAAGATCTGATACATTGAAGGTAGAGCTTATACCATATTCCTCGGGCAGGTCCACAACATACGCATTGGATGCAACGCGTTTCAACACTCTAAAGGGACCGACTCTGCGAGCTTGCAACTTCTTAACGGTTCCAGAGTGAAACCGTTCAGGTCTTACGCTGATCATGACATATTCACCCTCTTGGAACTCTCGGTGGTGTCTATGGGCACCGGCTAACTCCTTGTACCGTGCATTGCTGGCCTTACTGTGACGACGGACGTCGTCATGTAGACTCCTAACATGCCTAACAAAAAGAAAAAAACACACAGATGCACACACGACCCTAAACAACCCTACAGTTAGTCCGACCCAATCATATGCAAGGTGGTCCAGGACATCCGAATGTGTGCCATGCATACCCTAAGTGTGACCGAATGTCGGTACAACCATAAGACGGTCCTTTGGATTTGGGAGGTTTGGGTGGGATAGGAGGGTCGGGTGTCTCTTGCCCGTGAACGGACTCGGTGGGTGCCGATGGCCCGGCCCATGGGGGAGGGGTATAATGGTGACCTCCCCTAAAGAAGTGGAATAGAGATTGTGGGCCAAGGGGCCCATGAAGAAAGGGATCGAAGGGATCAAAGAATGTGTGACCCCTTGATATGGATTCCCTAATCTCAAGATCCCAGGTGTGGAAGTCTAGACGGTGTTGTTGATCTCCTTCATCCATGAAGGGAGATGAGACGGTGGGGGTATGATGGTGGACTCTCTCAAAGGGGTGGAGTAAATATGGTGGGTCACGGGGTCCACAAAAGAATGGGTCGAAGGGATCAAAGAAGGTATGACCCCTCGGACTAGGATTCCACAAATCGATGTCCCACATTTGGAAATCTTGGAGGTGTAAATGATCACCTTCATTCATTGTGAGAGGTGGGACGACAGTCATAGGTAGAAAGTAAGATTCCTCCCTTGGGCAAATGGGAATGAAGTCGGGCTCGGCCGGCATAGGGAGGAGTAGAAGAACCTCTGTGGTAACATGACCCACGGTGTACACGGAGGTGATAGACCCTAAGGATGGATGTGTGAAGCTACGACCTATAGGTTGGTCAAAGCCTGGAGCCAACAAGTGCATAAAAGTTAATTGCCGGTCTAACCCTTTGAGAAGGTCATCTAATGTATCCACATAGTGACTAGACCGGAAAGTTGTGTGAAATGAATGGATTGGCACCAGAGGTAGGATAGGGTCCATAGATGGGAGGGGAGATGGGACCAAACCTATCCTAAGCCAGCTAAAGAGTGGCTCGGCTATGAGTAGCTTTTCCGTTAGAAACACTGGTAGCTCTGGCTGAGAAGGCTCCAAATAAATATCGGAGAGTGAGGCTTCTCCAACCCTTTTGTCCCCTAGGGCTAGAGATGTCCGAGTGGGACACTGTCCGGCAAAGTGGCCAAACCCTTGGCAGCGATAACACTGCTGTCGTGATCCTCTTCGCTCCTTGATAAGCAGACCCTTACCCTTATCCTCCTGACGGACATGGGGTGTAGGCAATGGAGCTCTCGTGGGTGGGGAAAGAGGATCCACTACGATGGGGAGAGGACCTTGGGATGGAGCCATAGATGGCACTGGGTTGGGACTGCCGGCGGCTACCTCCTTAGGCTCATGCTTGGTTCTATCTCGGCTAGGAGGTAGGCAAGGGGGAAGCAGGGATTCAATATAATCACACTTCCTATCCACTTTATCCAAAATGATTTGGAAGAGTTCGGCAATGGTGGGGTGTGGAGTAGGAGTAATGTGGTGGACTCTCCCATATGAACTCGGCTTAGTCGTGGACCTAGGCTCTTCTACATGCGCGGCGCGTTGCCTCCGATTATGGCCCCCTTGGGTGGATGTGATTGGGTGGGGTCGGTTGGAGGTGACCGGACCGGGTAGGTAGACCTTCCTAAGTTCGTCCTTCATCTCATGCCACGACTCGATGGGCCTTTGCCTCCTAACCTCTCTCATGCGCTCAATGCTCTCCCATTTCCAGGCGGCTTTGTGGACAAGCCTCTCTCGGGCAAAACTAACTTGCATGGCATCGGACATGGTGTAACATTCAAAATATTTGTCCATGGTGGCCTCCCAATTGAGGTAGTCGCCCGGGTCATTAGAGCCATAAAAATCTGAGGCTTCGGGCCTACGGAAGGGGAGAGGATGGTTGCCAAGCCCATGGGTAGACCAACGGCCATATTGCCCGAGTGATTGGGACTCCATGAGAAACTCGGAACTACAAGATGGGCATGATGACAAGAGACAAGACAAACCGACTAATGCAAACACACACTAGACAATGCACTTAGACCTAAACCAATATCGGTACGAGGCGGAGTTAACCGATCCGAAGATCACTCCCGCAAGTGTGCGGCCTTCCCGATAGGCGTAGCCTACCGTTCGGACAACACCTTTTAAGATACCGAACTATCGGGATGAAATGCAATTTTAAAACACTATTTTTTTTGTTTTGAAAATAATGGTCCTAGACTTGACTTAGACCATGATGCATGCAAGACTATGCAAGACTACCCTAGACTCAACTCGCTCTGATACCAAACTGATGCGGGACGGAGACGGGGACCGACTCTACGTGGTATGGACCTCGACTCTAGACGTTGACACGACCAGCAACACATGATGGGAGAGACATTAGGCCCGACACGGAGAGCTCCCATAGGCTACACGTCGCTAACAGAAGTGCAAACTCACTCGGCGTCCCATGCGAGGGAAAGCGTGGATCGTGCGCGGTTAAGGAACCGGCAGAGTTCAAGGTAGTCAGACTCACTTCCGGACTCGGATCGAGTCACGGGACGGGTCACTCTCACTCTCACAGCGGTGACATGGACACACGGGCTAGTACCTACACTCTCGGCAGCGGCAAAAGACCGTATACTAGCTAAGCAAATGAACGCCAAGAGGTTCGGACCATTACCTCCACGCACCCGGCGTGGCGAAGACAACCCCGGCCAATCACGGACCCCGGTTAACACAATTTTACAGCAGTACAATAATTTGACCCACTCCACGCAGGGAGGTAAAAGGTCACATGCGGGGCCCGGGAATCACGCGAATTGGGTTGACGGGCAGCATCTTGATGTCGCCCGGCGGTGCCGAACTCCGCGTTTTCGTGCTTTCCGAACGGCGGGTTCTGCGGGCCCGTGGGGCCCACGGGTGGCGCTGGCCTCCGGATCTGCAGGAGTGGGTCCCACTGTGATGGGGACCCCTGGTGGCACGCCTCCACGGAAGGCGGTCGGCCGGGAACGCCGATCGGTGGCCGAACAACTCCGATCTCCAAGCTTGTGGAATGCTGCCCACGGATTTTTACTTGCTGTTTTCAGGCGCGCGCTCCAGCGAAATCAACTGCTGCGATCAGCCCCGTCGTCGGAATGCGACGAAACCAGCGCCGTTGGAAAGAGGACTCAAAATCCTCAACCTAGGGCCAGTGGATTCTTCTGAACCTCTGCGGACCTGGACCTTAGCTAATTTTCAATTCTCTGCTACACAGTTCCAGAACTCTCAGTTCAGCACATCAGTTCCCTGTAAACGGCCGTTGACCGCCTACTTACAGTGGGATTCAGACTTCGTGCTCTTCTTAAAGTTGTAGATAATCAAACCACAAAGCTGAGACAATTTGTAGAATTGGATTTGGAGGTGGTGGTGATTTGATAGGATTTTTGGAGTGTCTAGTGGTCGGATCTGGGAACGGGTGGACAGAACTTCAGGTGGATCTGAGAACGATTTGTGGAAAATATGAAATGGACGAACTAGAAATTTATAAAAATTGTGGATGAAGGGGTTGGTGGAAGGAAGATCCAGTAAAATTGGGCGAACCAAAGAAAATCAAAAAGTGGACCTAAGACCTAAAACTCAGGGCGGAGATGAATCTGGACAGACTGCTGGCAGAACTGAAAGGGAAGAGTGGACGAAAATCTAAAAATATGGAACGGGATCTGAATGACAAACCAATTTTTTTGGGATATCCTTGACACCTATGGAACCTCCAGTAAAATCCCCAGGTCGATCAGAGCTCGTGGTTGATGGCTGAATTTCGTGGAAGCTGCTGTGGTACTGCGCGGGCAGAACTCCGATGAAGACGATGGCGGTGCGGTGGCGGCTCGTGGCGGCGGCGAGGATGACCGGAACTGATAGGGGAGGAGTCACACCTCCAGAGGCAACCTTCACAGCTGCAAGGGGGGAGAGAGGGTCGCACCAAGCTGGAGCTCCAACAATTTCTTTGATTCAAAATGGCATTAATTCATCAAAATGGGAAAATACAAGCATATATAGGTCACCCATCTAATCCATCCTCCACCGTTGGATCTAGGGGTGTGAGATGGAGGGTTGGGATGGCTTGTGACCATTCCACAAAAATACAATTAAAAAAATAAGGGGGGGACAGCCTATTGACTAGGGGGGAACAAGCTTGACATGGTAGGTGGGTGTTGGTTGGAAATGTTGACTATTTTGGTCCCTTGTCCCCCATGTGGACAATTGACCATTCAAACTTCTAGATGCCCCATGTGGCATGTTGACTGACCCCACGTGGGACCCTAGGCTGAGGTGGCCCAATGGGGTGGGGCCTGGGGGGCCCGTGGGGCCCACGGGGTCCGAATTGCACCTAAGCCCCTATTACAATCAAAATGGCAAACCGAATGCAACGAAATAAACACAAATTAAACACACATAAAGTCTAACTAAATATAATAAATGGGGAGGCTCAAGGCGGAGTCTCCAGGCTGTCTCCGAGCCAGATGGACCCTGAGGTGGCTCGTGTCGTGCTCCGCGTGCGGTACCGGTGGCTCGACGTATCGTGCCGATCAGCTGCTCGGGTGTCCGCACCAGGCGCACCTTTTACCGGCACGCCTTTTGCTTGACGGGTTGTTAATCCGGCGCGCTAAATAGCGCGCCGGTCTAGCGATGGGGAACTTCCCCTATTTATCTTCCTTCCCTTGCTTTTTTTCTTCATCGCCCTTCATTTGACGTTTTCCTTTCTCTCTCTTCTCCTTCTTCTCCCCTTCTGGCGCCGAGAGCGGCGATTTTTCCTTCGGGTGAGTGGAGATGTTGTCCCTTTGGGTCTCGAAACCCATTCTTTGGACCCCGGGAGGCTTCTAGCAGGGCTTGCCCTCGGAGCTATTCCCCCGGGTGTTCCTCTGGCCTCGGTGTAATGCCGATGGCTGTCTTTTAGGGACCGTTCCTCAGTGGACGCGTTCCCACTTTTCTTCGGCAATTCCCCGTGCTGGGGAGACTCTGCCGAAATTTTGTCAGAAGTTTGCCTTTGATTAGCCGTTTCCTGACGTTGTTTTTGTTTGATATGCTCTCTTCGCAGCTGTTATGGCATCCAGCTCTTCCTCTCGTGCCGTGGTGACATGGGAGAATGTTAATTTTCTCGACTGGGGTCACGGTCAGGTGGCCATAGTTGCGGAGTCCTCGGATTCGGAGACGGACACCATAGACACCGGTCGTCTCCTTATTCTCGGGGGCGACTCCTTTCATTATAATAGAGAAGACGTGATCAGGAAGGATCATCCCAAGGACAAACACCTGATGTCCCTTCTTCGGCGTTTCAACCTTCAGGGGAAGCGGGACGTGTTTACCGTGCGGAAGGTCGAGCAGGCTCTGCTGGTAGAGAGAGACAGCTTGGCCGAATGCGTAACGCGGGGAAGACCCATCTATCTCCCTGGGGAGGTCAGGAAGTGGAGCGTTGTGCTGGGGCTGCAAGACCTGGCTCCGTCAGACGGACTGTTGACCAGAGCTCCTGAATTTGTGCCTGCTCGGTGGAATGACTCCGCGGGCAGGGTAGATCGGGAGAAGCCGATCTTTGGCTTATTCCTTGCCCCGTTGAGGTGGGGATATAGAGATGAGTCATTTTTGCTGGATTGCTTGGCGATTCGCTTCAAGCACCAGATCTCCGTGGGATGGTTTGCTGAGTTGAAAGTCACAGATGCCCACGCATTCAGGCCCGGAGCAGTGGAATTCACAGACTATGTGCTGCATCACTATGCTCCTCTTTTGACCAGAGCTGGTGTTTATCACAGCATATATGCTTCAAGGTATCGGTATCCGATTTCCCGAGGCTTGTGCTGCGGCATGATCGAGGTGTTTTGCCCCGAATACAACACCTTCTATACTTCAGAGGGGGAGACCTCTTTAGACTTGTGGAGTCTATCTCAGCTCAGCGGCCTGCCCATTGATGGAGAGCCGTATGAGGAAGTTTGTTGGCCCGACTGGTTGAAGGACCAGACCGACGGTGACGGTCGGTATATGGCGGGCTACGCCTATCGATATCTAATGAAGGCGTATCGCACCCTCTTCCATTCGTCGCAAGACACGAGAGGAGCTCGAAAGCCGGGCGAGAAACGAAGAGTGCGGATGGGCGCTTGGCTTCAATATTTCTTCCAGGGGAAGAACAAGTATGAAGATTTTCCTCCGATAGCACCGGTGGCCCAGAAGCGGAAGAAGAGGATACGACGCCAGGCCGCTTCGTCATTTTCTTCGAGAGGAGGGCAGGGGGAAAACCCAAACCCTACTGGTGTTGATGCAGTGACTCATTGTGCTGCATATTTGGTTTATTGGCTTTGTTCCTTTGCTCTCCCTCAGGGTGACGAGAGCGTGATCAGGGCGGAAGCCATATATCCGGCCTGTCTTATGGCTTGGGGTACCAAGCTGTCTCTTTGCCCAGTGGCCCTGTGCCTCATTTACAAGATGTTGGGAGATTTGCACAAAACGCGCCTCCCCAGAAGCCTTCGGACGGTTGGTCCGTTACATTTCTTTAATGCTTGGGTCTGCACCCTGTTTCCGGAGGCAACTCCTCGGGCCTTACAAGCGGTTCCCCTGGTCCCGCGCATGATAGAGTTTGCAAGTGCCGAGCCATCATTGCTAATGGAGCAACTTTATGCTATTCGGGGTAAATTGACCCGTCTTCCCGTGGATTCGCCCGGGGTTCTTCATTTCTGGAGCTTAGCTGCTCACTCGAGCCCATTGACGAATAGGACGAGACAGTGCAAACTCTTTGAAACTGAGGAGTACATCCATCCGATTTCCCAGGCCAATTGTACCAGGCCTATTCTGGAGCCGGAGTTGGTTGATTGGGCACTGGCCATAAGGCCTAGTGTCCTCGTCTTTCGCAAGAGCGGCATTCTGTGGTTGGAGCCGTATTACCCGTTCCGTTTCAGTTGGAACTTCGGCTATGACCAGCAGATTCCACATTCCTATTCGCAATTTGCACTGCCCAACAGGCACAGGGCTGGGCAAACGTCCAATGACGACGCCCGGATATGGTGGGACTTTTTCCATCATCGCGAAGACGTTTCTTTCCGGGTGCCCGCCCCCGCACGGTTCCCTCGCGTCACGCCTAAATACATCAAGTGGTGGAACGCGCGGACGGGATTTTACAGGACCTTCCGGAGAGAGTGCTGGGCCGTGGCGGAGCACATGTTCTTAGCTTCCCAACCGGAGCCAGTTCTTGATATTGATGCTTCTTATTTGAAGAAGTTGAAATCTTGGACTAATACGGATGTGAAGGCCTATCTAGAGGCCCGCAAGCTCGTAAAAAGCCGCAGGACGAAAGTTGAGCTGAAGTTGCCCCCGATCAACAAGGATGACTATGTGAAGACCCTTCGGGGTTTATGCCGGGTGAGCAGTGAGAGGGTGATTCTCCAGCAACTCCCTTTGCCGGTAGAAGAGCCCATCGCGGCCGTGGCAGACTGGAGTCCCGAGGTAGACAGGTTGTATCCCTACCGGGCTTTCATTCGCAAAGAGGATAGGCGGGCTGATTTGTATGCCAACACCCCTTGGCTGTTTGCGCTCCTTCGGTCTCACGGCCTCTCGGTGGATAGCCCCGGCGAAGCCATACTGGACCATCCTCTTCAAATCTCCTTCAAATACGCAGACAGGTGGGGGCTGGACCATCTGAGTCTGTATTACCTGCTATCCTCCCGTGGCCATGAGGACCTGGCACTGTTGGCTGAGCCGAGCGAAAAGATTGGGGATCTATGCTGGGTTATTCGCGAGGCGGCTTCGAGGGACAAGACGCCCTCCCTGTTTTATTGGCCTCTCTTCCCCTTTTATACGGGACCGGCAAGTACGTTCCATCTCTTCCTTCAGGCCCTTCGGCCAGCCTCTTCTTTTTATTGTGGTTGTGTCATTCTCACCCTTGTGCGTATGCAGTCCGACCGACTTCGGAGGAGACTCGGCACTTCAGGGAATTGATCATAAAGGCCCAAAAGCCGACATATTTTGAAGTTCCTGAGCCGGCGCCGACCACGACGCCATTGCCTCCTGGGGATTCGAGGAAGAGTACCAGGTCCCAACTGCGAGAGGCCGTCGGGAAGGCGAAAGCGGCGGTGACCCGGGTGACACGGGCACGCCGGAAGAAAGCTGCGGAGCATACATCGACAACCGACCTTCCTCCCGTTGTATCTTTCGAAGAATTTGAGGCTTCTCGCGCACAAGGGCCAGAGGCCGAAGGTAGGCACTTCTTTTCTTCAAAGTGCATTAGCTTGTCTTGACTGCTTGGGGCGGCCCATGCTGACAGTCACTGATACAGCTGCTGGGGTCGTCGGTCCCGAGGCGACGGTGGATGTAGAGGCTGGGGACGGGGCAGAGGAAATCCTTGTTGTTCCCATAGAAAGGGATCTGCCCTCCCCCACATCCCAACGGGAGATGGAAGGTAATCCACAGTTTAGTTGCGATAGCAACGTAAATCTTTGTATCTTCAGTCGTCCTGACCCTGTTTTGCTGTGAATTTGTAGTCGATATACAACCATCATTGCTTCCGGGCTCGGAGAGCGTAGAGGAGGTGATCCCCTCGGGGCAGGGAGAACCCGCCCCTGAGGTATCATTTATTGCTGCCCCTGGTGCGGAGAGCACTAGGGGAGTTCCTGCCGAGGGCGATGCTCCTGCTGGCGAGGCTCCTGCTCCGTCGGTGGAGCATCCCAAGAGAGCAGAGGGATCCTCTTCCTCTGAGCGTGTAGACTATGGTGGCGGCTCCAGTGACGAGGAGTCACCGCTGCTTGATTTTGAGACCGACGATGCTGGGGTGTCCTCAGCCTACGAGAGCGACTATTTGACTTTCAGCCCGGCCCGGTTATCATGGGGCGGTCCTGTGCCGTCATTATCGCTTACGAGTGAGGGAGTTGGCGCTGGGGAAGCAGCTCTTAAAGAGTTGAGCTTAGTCCCGGCCGAGGTAAGGACCTATCTAGGGTCAATACTTGCCATGCTTCTTTTCTCCTCCTTTTAGCCAGGCTTTTTAAGTGTATATATCTCTGATGCAGACTGAGGTGGCGCTACCGACTATGATGGTGCAAATACCACTCCCGGCCCTGGGAACAGGGCAGGCGACTTTCCCGTCCGTCCTGCGGCCCATCGCATTGCGGTACCCAAAGGATCATGCAGCAGCAATGGTTCCAGTTGGTCCCGGAGCGCTCGTGGAGGTTGATAGTTCGGCGATAGCCGGAGATTCTCCGCCAAGGGAGGCTGCACAGCAGTCAGCTCTGGAGAAGGGTGGCTCTGCTGAGATAGAAGCCGGGGAGATTATTGAGGGACGGACGTCCCCGAACCTTGGGGTTCTTGTTGGACTTCCATCCCAGGGGACCGGTAAGGAGATTGTTGTTGTTGAGGCTCCAGCCACCGCATCTGCCGGTGCAGTTGTTCCCGGTGGTAGTGGGCTGTAGCTTATGCCGTCGTCATCTTCCGGGACGGCTGATGATATATGGGCTGCCGTGGATAGCAGAGTAGAGTTCGAACTGCCCGAGACGTCGCCACTTGGTCTTCAATCCTCGAGTGATGTCGTGTGGCAGTTCCTGGGGACCCTCCAGCAGGCCGTAACAGCCAGTAGGGATTTAACTTATGTTCAGCTGAGGGGGTTGATAGAGCATCTGTCCCGCTCGCTGCTGGCCCTTGGCTGTCCCATGGACGACTGGACTCCACGGGTGATCCTGCTCCTGAAGAATGTGAGCCGGAGGGAGTTCTTGGGCCGGGAGGCAGCTGACCAGTTGGTGGCCGTATCAATGGAGCGGGCTGAAAACAAGACGGCCCTCATTTCCCTGCAAGAGACCGCGGTGAGGGCGAGGGACGAAGCCAACGCCTCTCTTCAACGCCGGAACTCCTTGACGGCCCGGATGACGGCATTGCGGGCCGAACTTTCCAGGATAGAGGCTGAACTTGAAGAAGTAGATCGCCTGGGGGTCCAAAAGGTTGAGGATGCTGAGATGGCCGAAGGACAAGCTGCTTCCCTGGAGGCGAAGCTATCCGAGCTGGAGGCCACCGAGTTCAGATTGCAAGAACTGATCCGTCATCCGTCCTTGGGTATTCCTGTGCTGGAGGACATCTTCCGACGCCCTTTGCTGTAGTCTCTTTTCTTTATGTGCTCACTTTTAATGCACCTTATGTATCCCAGGGCATGGTCCATGTAATCATGCGCCTTCACTTCATAGTAATGAAAAATCTCCATCCTGATTTTGAATGAAGACTCCATCTTGTCATTGTGTTGTTTTTTTGTTTGCCCGTCGATTCTAGTTCAAGTGTATGAGTCATTAGGGCTGGAGAGCGCTCACGCCTTCAGGGAAGGGGTGAGGTGTTCACTCCACAGCGCCACGACTTTTCTCAAGACTAGAAACGGCTTTATGCTGGTCGAGAGTTCGGGGAACTCAGGGGGGCATAGTGAAACTGGCGGATAAACGGTCATGCCGAGAGTGGCAAGAACCGAGAACGGGTAGCGACCGGTCTTGCCGATGATGACAAGGGTCGAAAGGGTAGACGGTCTTGCCGATGGTGACAAAAACCGGGTAGGTAGTGACCGAAAGGGTAGACGGTCTTGCCGATGGTGACAAAAATCGGATAGGTAGTGACCGATCTTGCCGATGGTGACAAGGGTCGAAAGGGTAGACGGTCTTGCCGATTGTGACAAAAACCGGGTAGGTGGTGACCGATCTTGCCGATGGTGACAAGGGTCGAAAGGGTAGACGGTATTGCCGATGGTGACAAAAACCGGGTAGGTAGTGACCGATCTTGCCGATGGTGACAAGGGTCGAAAAGGTAGACGGTCTTGCCGATGGTGACAAAACCGGATAGGTAGTGACCGATCTTGCCGATGGTGACAAGGGTCGAAAGGGTAGACGGTCTTGCCGATGGTGACAAAAACCGGGTAGGTGTAGCGATCGATCTTGCCGATGGCGATAAGGGTCGAAAGGGTAGACGGTCTTGCCGATGGTGACAAAAATCGGATAGGTAGTGACCGATCTTGCCGATGGTGACAAGGGTCGAAAGGGTAGACGGTCTTGCCGATGGTGACAAAAATCGGGTAGGTGTAGCGACCGATCTTGCCGATGGCGACAAGGGTCGAAAGGTAGACGGTATTGCCGATGGTGACAAAAACTGGATAGGGTAGCGACCGATCTTGCCGATGGTGACAAGGGCCGAAAGGGATAGACACTGGACGTGTATAAGTGGGATATCGGATGAAGACCCTCGCCCCGACCTCGGAAATGGCCTTTGGACGACGGATGGTTCATCACTATTCATCATTCATTTTTATTCACATTACTGACCTAAACGCCCTTTCGGGTTTTCGCTGAAGTCAGCCCCCTCTTACTTTTGCCTGCGCGCCCTCTCGGGTTTTCACGCGGCGGGGTACCCGATTTTGCCTGCGACGCCCTTTCGGGTTTTCGCCACAGCTGGGTTATAGCCATTTTTGCACTTGACCTGATATAGGAGCAAGTCTGACGGGGTATCTCTATTTTTAACCCCATTTTTTTCTTTTCTTCTTTTTTTTATTTTTGAATTCGAGATTCAGAAGAACTGGACCGCGAGAACGCTGACCGTCCTTGTCGGTGAGGACAAGGGTTGGTCTTAGGTTTATCTCGTCGACACTGGTTAAATGTCGAAGCAAAGGATATGGTCTATTAGCAAGGATATAAGATTCGAGTTAGGGGTAAAGCTTGACCGATCTCGCCGATGATGACGAGGATCAAACACATGTTTATTGACCAGCATAGGTTATCGTCGAAACAAAGGTGGGTTTATTAGCCAGGACGGAAGGTCCAAGCTTAGGGGTAGGGATTGATCGATCTCGCCGATGATGACGACGGTTGACCATGGGTTTATTCATCATCATGGGTCACATGCCGAAGCAAAGATGGGATTATCAACAGGGACGTAAGGTCCAAGTGAAGGGTAGAGATCGCCGCTCTCGTCGAGGATGACGAGGGTCGAGGAGGGTTTGTTCATCGACATATGTCACTGCCGAAACAAGGATGGGGTTGTCAACAGGGACGTAAGGTCCAAGTTGGGGGTAGAGATTGACCGATCTCGTCGAGAATGACGAGGGTCAAAAGGGGTTTATTCATCGACATGGGTCACATGCCGAAGTAAAGATGAGGTTATTAACAAGGACGTAAGGTCCAAGTTATGGACAGAGATCAACCGATCTCGTCGATGATGACGAGGGTCGAAAGGGTTTGTTAAAGTATTCCCGGTGGGACTTTGATGATTGTCCCTTTCGGAGTTTATAGGGTGGAGAACAGGAGAGGCATTTGGAAATTACCACTTTACCGACTCAGGCGCCCTTTCGGGTTTTCGCCGAAGCCAGCCCCCTCTTGCTTTTGCCCGCGCGCCCTTTCGGGTTTTCACGCGGCGGGGTACCCAATTTTGCCTGCGACGCCCTTTCGGGTTTTCGCCACAGCCGGGCTATAGCCATTTTTTGCACTTGTCCCGATGTGGGAGCAAGTCTGGCGGGGTATCTCTATTTTTAACCCCATTTTTGTTATATATATATTTTTGACTTCTTTTTTTTTATTTTATTCGGAATGCGAGTCGAGAAAGGGTAGCTTGATCAGGGCGGAATGCCACTAACCAAGGAGAGGTAGCTTGATTAGGGTGGAAAAACCGCCTAATCCAGGGAAAGTAGCTCGATTAGGGCGGAATGCCGCTAACCAAGGAAAAGTAGTTCGATTAGGGCGGAATGCCACTAACCAAGGAAAAGTAGCTTGATTAGGGCGGAGTGCCACTAACCAAGGAAAAGTAGCTCGATTAAGGTGGAGTGCCACTAACCAAGGAGAAGGTAGCTCGATTAGGGCGGAATGTCGCTAACCAAGGGGAAGGGTAGCTCGGTCAGGGCGGAATGCCACTAACCAAGTAAAAGTAGCTTGATTAGGGCGGAGTGCCACTAACCAAGGAAAAGTAGCTCGATTAAGGTGGAGTGCCACTAACCAAGGAAAAGTAGCTTGATTAGGGCGGAGTGCCATTAACCAAGGAAAAGTAGCTTGATTAGGGCGGAGTGCCACTAGCCAAGGAAAGGGTAGCTCGGTTAGGGCGGAGTGCCACTAGCCAAGGAAAGGGTAGCTCGGTTAGGGCGGAGTGCCACTAGCCAAGGAAAGGGTAGCTTGGTTAGGGCGGAGTGCCACTAGCCAAGAAAAGGGTAGCTTGGTTAGGGCGGAGTGCCACTAGCCAAGGAAAGAGTAGCTTGGTTAGGGCGGAGTGCCACTAGCCAAGAAAAGGGTAGCTTGGTTAGGGCGGAGTGCCACTAGCCAGGAAAAGGGTAGCTTGGTTAGGGCGGAGTGCCACTAGCCAAGAAAAGGGTAGCTTGGTTAGGGCGGAGTGCCACTAGTCAAGGAAAGGGTAGCTTGGTTAGGGCGGAGTGCCACTAGCCAAGAAAAGGGTAGCTTGGTTAGGGCGGAGTGCCACTAGCCAAGAAAAGGGTAGCTTGGTTAGGGCGGAGTGCCAATAGCCAAGGAAAGGGTAGCTTGGTTAGGGCGGAGTGCCACTAGCCAAGGAAAGGGTAGCTTGGTTAGGGCGGAGTGCCACTAGCCAAGAAAAGGGTAGCTTGGTTAGGGCGGAGTGCCACTAGCCAAGGAAAGGGTAGCTCGATTAGGGCGGAATGCCGCTAACCAAGGAAAAGGTGTTCCGACCGATCACTCGGGGTGTGTCTGCTGCGCCGCATGATACAGCTTAATGTGTTTTCCGTTGAGGGGAGAGAACTGGATGACTCCTTTGTGGTCCACGAGGACGTAGGCACCCCCTTCATATACTCGGCGGACGATATACGGTCCGACCCAGTTTTCGACCAGCTTCCCTTTGGGGTTAGAGGCCATCACTTCTCTTCTTTTGACCATCACCAGGTCTCCTTTCTTGAACTCTCGACCCTTGACTAACTTGTCAAAAGCACGGGCCATGCGAGCTTGGTAGAGTTGGATGTTTTGCTGCGCCTGGAGGCGTTTTCCTTCGAGCTCAGCGAGCTCTTCCAATCTTCTTTCTGCATTGGTCTGCTCATCACTGACTAATCTGTGCTGGATGGCAACTCGCAATGAAGGAACTTCAAGTTCAATCGGTACTACAGCTTCCGACCCGTAGACAAGGGAGAAGGGTGAACAGCCGGTTGGGGTCTTGTAGACAGTACGATAGGCCCAAAGCGCTTCGTACATCCTTTCTTCCCAATCTTTTTTGCTAGACTTGACAGTCTTCGCCAATAGTGTGCACAAGGTTTTGTTAAAAGCCTCTGCTAGTCCATTGGCTTGAGGGTTGTAGGGGGACGACGTTCTCCAGTCAATTTTGTATTTGTCAGCTAGCCGATAAACCTTCTGGTTTCTGAAATGGCTGCCGTTATCAGAGATGATTCGGCTGGGGATCCCGAACCGGAATATAACATTCTGCCGGAAGAACCTTGCAACTAGTTCTCTGGTCACATCTCTTAGTGCTACTGCCTCCGCCCATCTGGAGAAGTAATCTGTAGCTGCTAAGATGTATCTGCATCCTGATGAAGATGCTGGTAGTGGCCCTACCACGTCCGTGCCCCACTGAGCAAACGGCCAACTTGGTAGGGTGGGATGTAGTGGCACTGGGGGTCTCCTCGCCACATTAGCATGTTCTTGACATTTCTGACAAGCCTTGGCAAACTTGCAGCAATCATTAAATATAGTGGGCCAATAATAACCCAATTTCTTTATCTCTATTTTTATTTTCGGACCGGCCTGGTGTGCCCCAGCTGATCCCGCATGAACTTCTTGCATCACCTGTCTCGCTTCTGCTGAAGACAAGCAACGGAGTAGGACTTTCCTTTGGGCATCTGCTATAATTCGGAACAAGGTCCCGCTTCTCATTTCATAAGAATCCTTGATCCTCAGGAGCTTCATTCTTTGTTCCTTTTCTTTTGGAAGTTGCTGGTGTTGAAACCAGCGTAGGAGATGCTCTCGCCAGTCGGGCTGTTGGACCCCTTCGATGACTGTTACCTCCATCTCATGTTCGTCGGCAAGGACCTCTATTATGCTGGGGACCTGTCGGCGGTTGATTACTGTTATATTCAGGCTTGTGTCTGGCGGGACCGCCAATGAACTGGCCAGCTTAGCGAGGGCGTCTGCCTGAGCATTCCGGCCTCGATTGATGTGCTTGATGCTGATGAAGTAAAATTTT